>PYHX02000158.1:50830324-50851997 GCA_004302925.2 Cochliomyia hominivorax
AATAATTGTAAAATTGTAAGCGTGATTTTAATATAGTTCTATAGTTTTTTCTAAATTAATCATGGTGGACGCTGTTAAAGATTCGGCATTGATCTTTTTGATTGTATTATGATGCAATCAAGCACAAATCATAAAATCAAATTACATGAGAGTCGGCCCATTTTTTTGCTTATCTATGTCTTAGTCTCTAGTCGGTTTTAACTAAATATTTGCACGGTTTTAACTAATAATTAACTCTTACATGGTTGTTTTTCACATCTTGGAACCTATTCAGAAGTTTATTCAGTGAAATCTTGAAAAGTTTTCTTGCTAGAATTCACTATATAAACGAAAAAAAATTTATAAGAAATTAGTGTAAATTTTTCTCTTTAAAGGAGTGTTGCGTCATGTTTTATCTCTTCAAAAATTTCAACGTTTAATATGAAAGAGATACAGTTTAGTTACAAACATAAATAATATAACAGCAAAAACAGCATAAAATTGTGAATTCCATTTTTTTCCCTTTAATAAAATCCCTACAATTATTCCTGTTATCCCACTCCATATTGATGCTCTCTTTCCATCTATTCCTCTCTATTTAAAATTATTCTCACAACTGTAATAATTTTATATCACAAACTTAACATAAATATCTATTGAGAACCTGGAAGGAGCAGCAAAAATTTACAATCAACATTTTTTGTAGCATAACAAAAACTTATCACAGTGATAAACATTTTTCTATACAAGGCGTACAAAATTTAAAAGCACATAAATGTGTGATTACAAATTCCCCAAATAACTGAAATTCTTGTGTAGATTCCTACATTTTGTAAATAAGAAAAGAAAAAACAAATTTTCTTTTAGAAAACACCTATTGAAAACAATGCTGCCATCCCATTTCGATTTACGTACAACGAATATATTTTTATACCCTTCACCAGCGTAGATGGTCGGTATATGTGTTTGTGCAGATGTTTGTAAAGGGTAGAAATATTATATTGCTACCACCCTACGAATCACTTTCTGAGTGGATTAAAGCTTTGTGAACAAAATGCAGGTCGCAATTTTAGACATATATCGATTTAACTTGACACGTATCATTATTTTGGCCAAAGAACGATGCCTATTGAAATTAGTTACTCCCGGAATCGGGTTTTAAGGTCATAAATGTCCTGAATATGAAGCGATGAAATAAAGCACTAAGGTCTAACATAATCTAAATTTATGTGAAAAATCATGCGATCCATTAATTTCTTAAAGGTCCATATCTACTCTCCATAAAACTATCACTTTGAAGGGATTAAATTCCAGATCCATATTAGTATTATTGAGAAATTGGTATAATAAAAATAATCATAAATATAAAAATTCCAGATTAGTATATATAAAATTAATATAAAAAAAATAAAAGCAAAAATCATGAAAAATATAATAAAAAATATGAGGATCGGTTCATTCATTTCCCTAACTCCAGTGTTATCCCCTTCCCAGAAAAAATCCTTTTAAATCACACAATCCTATATATATATATATACATATATATTAGTAACAGTGTGTACAGTACTCTGAGCACAAATTAGAAAGCATATTTATACGAGGGTTGTTCATTAATTTTTGGAATAATTAATAACTAACAATGTTGTTTAGGGTATTAAATAGCCGGGCTTGATCGACTATAATCTTAACTTGTTATTATTTACTTTAGCATTTTCTTTCATTACAAAATAAATCGATTTCACAACAAAAATGTTTAGTATCTCTTATATTCCTGTGTGTTTTAAAGGATTTGAGTTTTTTCACTTTTTAAACTTGTTGATTATTGATAAGAATGCCCAAAGTTCTAGGCCAACATAATTTTAAGAGTTATATAAAATTTTGGAATTATTTTCATTTTATTTTTCTTTACCCGGTAAAAAATCAATTATTCTTATCACATGATATTTTTGTTATGGAAGAAAATATGATAAATTGTTGTTTTTGTCCAGATATGAAGCCATACTTGATTACAAAAATTTATCGGAAATTATTAGGAGATCAGGTATTGTTGGTGGCAATTTATTTTATACATTGTTCTTCGAATCTTTGAGGAACGCATATACAAACTGAAAGTACAAAAAGTATTTTAATCATAGCACGGAAAGTATCATCCAGGAATTCTGAAACTTCTTTTATTATTTCATTTCCTATTTTATGTACAAATAAATCTGTAACTTGTTAACGTCTGGATGAATTTGCATTCAATTTTACATATTAATAGCGGAAGAGTGTAGTATTTATAAGATGAGGTCAATTTGAGATCGACTGAGATTTTGACTTGATGCAAGAATGTATACATTATGGGGTCTGAAATAATTCATTCTTTTGCGTTACACACAGAATGACAAAGTTAATATTCTCTCTCTACCGCTTGTACTGTGTAGCGTATAAAACAAAAATATGCTTGTTATAAGCTCAAAACTATTTTCGGGAAGGGGTCTTATATGGGAGCTACAGCAAATTTTTGGACCAAGATTGTTCATCTATTTAATAATATGTTTTGATTATAGTTAGAAAAATCATTGTGCTAATTTTAATGGAATTGATCTTTATTTAAATGTTTTATAAACTCAAACCCGTTTTCCGGGAATCCCGTTATAGGGGAGCTATAGGAAAATTTGGACCGATATAGGGCAAATTATTATAATATCTTCAGAACAGTTAGCAAAGTAATTGTATCGACTTTCAATAGAATTGGTCTTTATTTACTCGGGAAGGGGCGTTATATGGGAGCTATATCAAAATATGGACCCATGTTAATAAAATTTATAACATATATTTAAAATAGCAAGAAAATTAGTTGTGCCAAATTGAATTGGTTCAAATTTAAGAGTTTTATAAGCTATAAATCACATTCCGGGAAGGGGCATTATATGGAAGCTATATCAAAATATGGACCCATGTTAATAAAATTTGTAACATATATTAAAAATGATTAAAAAATTAGTTGTGACAAATTTTAGTAAATTATCTTAAAAATTGCGGCCCATATGATACAAAGAGTTTGGGGTGTATCAAAATTTTGCATATTATAGCTTGTAACTTTTTTCCGGTTAATCAGATTCTTATATTTTTTTGCACGATGATGAAGCACATGCAATTATATGCTAAAATTAATTTATTGTTTATTGATGAAGCACGTGTAATTATAAGCTAAAATTAATTTATTGTTTAAGTCCAATTACATTTTTAGAAGAAATTATAAGAGTTCATTTTCGAAATTTTGAGGTTGTTTCAGATATCGGTCTATAACTTCCTTGCTTATAAACGATTTAGCTGATTTTATATAGCAAACTGCTTAGGACAATAACAAACAATGTGGGCAAGTTTTTTGAATTCGGTCAATTATTTTAGACGTGAGAATGTTTCCAACAGACAGACAGACAGACGGACATAGCTAAATCGACTCAGTTTTTGATTTGATGAAATAATATATATACATTTTTGGGTCTGAGATGATTCCTTCTTGGCGTTACACACGGAATGACAAACTTAATATCACTCACCACTTGTGGTGATGAAAATTATTTTTCAAACAAAATTTTGTATACATAGGAAAACATAATTTAAATTTTACAAAAAAAGGCCTTAAAGGGCTTAGTCCATACCTCGAACCAACCTTTTGTTTTTAAATTCCAAAGCCTGTGTGTTAAAACGTAATGTGTTTATGAGAACCCTTATATGTTTCTATTCATATTGTTATACATTATTTCCAGATCTTAACTAAATGTGGACTCTATAGACCAAAATCCAAAAAGATTCAATTTTGAGATTTTTCTTTAATTTTTGTGAATATAGTGAAGTCCTGAAATGTAATCTCAAATTTTTGAAATTTCTCACATTTCTGCGATGATAAGGATATATCATGAAAATATGCAAAAAATATATAAATATTCTTGCATAAATCAAAATCTAAGTCGATTAGGCTATGTCTATATGTTTGCCTGCCTGTTGAAAAAATTTTCACGAATAAAAAATTGTTCAATTCTATAAATTTGGTCATATTGTTTGTTGTTTTCCTAATCAATTATTTATTTAAATTAGCAAAAGAGTTACAGAACGATATCTGAGACAACCTCAAAATTCGGTAAAGATCTTTTCTATTTTTTTCAATAAAGATAACTGGATTTAAACAAAAATAACAATAACATAAAGTTATATATTTTTCGTCATATAGATTAAAGAGTCGGGTTGACATATTTTGTCGGAACACACATGCTCGGAATGAATAATTCCAAATCAGTGAAAAATTTCCAAGATCGTTTATTATAGCTGTAGAGTTTTTGTTTAAACCTGTTCTTTTGACCAGTGTAGTCCGTTTATCAAAATGCCAAAAAAGTGGACCGTTTTATTTAAAGGGATCTTTTGGCCTCTCACATGTAACATTATATTGAGTAAGATATATTATCTCAATGGCCCGGAATATTCATCTAAGTAATGCAATTCATCTCATGAATTCCGGATTTGAGTCTTATGGAGAACTCTTTTTGTCATTAAAAAAGGGAGAACTTAAATTCGACGCTTTAGAAGTAATCTGGAACTAATAAACTGACTTAAACCAGAGTCTGAAGCTATGCTTACATCTGTTCTAACGAATCTTATACAATTTATGTCCAAAAACTCCATTTAGGTAATAAAAACAGAAAATGGCATACAAAATGTTAAAAGTTGCTTAAGTTACGAACAGCCAATTTTTAAGTTCGTATAGCTCTAATTGTATTATAATTTCTAAGGAAATAGTAATAAGTAATACACTGGAAAATGTTAGGTTTCGTCAAAACCGTATATTCTTGAACAAAATCAGAATATGAGCTTTATCTTTGACAGTTTGTTGGCCATAATATTTTTAATTGTTCCATTACTTAAAACTAACAATATCTAGAATATAGACCGATATCTAAGGCCTCTTTCTCCATTAAGGGCTTTAAAATTTAGAACTCAACAATAATAATTCTTGACAAAGTGATGAATTACATGAACATCTGAATATAATCTACAAAAGCTCCCTCTTTTCCTGGCGCAGAATTAAAAACTTATAAAATACTGTTTCAGTGATTGGTATTAAAGGAGTAAAATCAAAAAATTCTTAACAACAACGTTTTTCATTAAAACTGTAATCCAATATTATTTGATTTTTATTTTGATCAAATTGTCTTTACAATATTTGCCAATTTTACTTAATGTCAAACAAATGAATATATTGTAAATCAGACTAAAAAAATATTTCAAACAAACCCAACATGGTCCTGCTTAAAGGTTTGCCGTCAAACTGTTTTCAATGTTATTAAACAGTACCGGGAGGATTTGTCCGTTAATAGACAACCTGGTTCAGTTAGAATGAATGGTACACATAATGTTTCTAAAGCCCAAAAAAGCAAGCATTTTTAAGAGCGTTCTCAACTGGTCCGGTAGGAAAGCAAACCGGTTAGCTCAGTGTTGGAACTAATTGGTACGAAAAATTAAAACTAATGCAGGTAAAGAAACATAAAGGTTTAAAACCTTGCTGACAGTAACTAATGTTTTTAAGGTCAAAAAATAAAATTCGTATGTTCTGACAGATATTTCGTAAACTCCACGAAAAAATTTGTATGTTGTTGATGCTGAAGAAAAGTTTAGGACCCAAAAACATTAAAAATTCTCCAAAAAGTTCTTAGTATGACAAGCAATATGAAGTTACGCCAAAACAAGCCAATCATTTATTTTTAACGGATCTTATGACTTCCGAAATTTAATTCAAGGAATGTTTACAGAACAGACTCCTATATTTTTCCATCGTTATCAGTTATTGTTCAGAAAATTAAGAATTAACTGGCTTAATGGATGGTACAACCCAGTTGAGTATTTATAGGTGAAGCATAAATTCTGAATGCTTTATTCTTTTAATAAACTTACTTTACCGATTTTCTGGTTTTAAATAACAAAGTTTTTAGGACAATAAGAATATAAAGTTAAACTTCATTATGCCAATTAGCTTGTATTTGAGCGGGCTCGAAACAAGCAGACAGGCAGACCTTTCCCTGAATAGGGTTTAAGCAAAAACCTGAAATATTCTACTGGACTTTGGCATAATTATTTGACAACAGCTCCTTTATAAGGCTTCTTTACTCGATTAGAGTTTCAAGCTTATAAAACTCTTAGAAATTAGATATTATTATGCGTTTCTACTGATGTTTCGTAATATGCAGATTCACTTTTTGAGTCGATTTAACGATGTCCTGTCTGTCTGCCCGACTGGTTATTCATGTTTATGTTGTGAAGGGTCTTCAGGACGTAATTTTTTAATTATTGCGATTAAATTTGATACCTTCCATACAAAGTTCTTCCCGGAATTGGATTTAAGTGTCATAAAGTCCTAAATACAAAGCGATTTAAACGAAATTCAGCACAAGTAAGTTTTATAACATTCTAATAATATGCGAGGTTCGTTTCATTATTTCTTATAGATCTCATACAATCCCCCTACTAAATATTAATTTTAAAGGCATGAATTTCACATTTACGTTGGTATTGCAATAATGGATGGTTAAATTTTGTTAAATGATGAGGGACGATTCATAATTTCTAGTAGTTCCTATATAACATCCCAGAAAAATTCATTATTAAACGCATAAATTTCACATAATTATTAGTATCACATTAATGTACTGTACACCTTATAACAATTAGAAAATTAAATTATACGAGGCTCGTTCATTAATTTCTTGTAATTAGATATTAGTTAGTCGGGCTTGTCCGACTTTACATTCTTATTTGTTTTATTATAAATTTTTCAATTTCAGTTTCTAAAAATAGAGATTTATTTCCAATATTCAACATATTATTTTTAAAAATTAAAAAAATCACATTTTAACAAGTTCACATGAATTCATCTCTAATGTAAAAAACACTTTAATCACCACCACTCCCCATTACAATACAAATTGCCAAAAAATAACTAAAAATAGCAGAACATAAACTATAATTTACTACTGTTGCTTACAAACAATAGACGAGAAACGAGACGATCTGAACAATACACTTGAGGCTTCTGAGAAAATATCCACAACAATTGAGTTTCCAAAAACAAAAAAATAAAGTTAATTGAAAGCCCTTAATTTCAATTAATCTACTTAAAAAAGAATACAAAAGAGTAGAGCAGAGTGGAAATAACAGAAAATACTTTAAATAACCCTAAAATTACATATGCAACATCGTGTAGATACAAAGTATTTGTTAGATGTTTAAAAAGCAAAAAGAACAAATTGCTAAGAATTTGAAAATAACAGTCTCAAAATAGAGCTTTAAGTGATATTTCATCATCATCATCATCAGTTGCAATAGACAAAACCAATCCAATCTTATGGTTAAGGAAAAAAATCTGTAAAGTGCTTTTATAAACAATGCAATCGAGTGAATGACTAGTATGTGTGATTTAGTATGACTGGAAGAGGAAAATAAGAATTGTTAGAATGATTTGAACTTCGTGTCCTTTCGTAATATAAAAAATAGCAAAAATACATACAAAAATATTTCTAAATAATGCTGCAAGGTGTTATGGTGTGAGTTAAAAATCTACTAAATGTAGTCAATCACTTAAAGTGGCTAAAAGTTATTTTGTTTTATTTTTATTTTATTATTTTATTGTTATTTTTTATTTTATTTTGATAAACTATTTGTAAAGGTATTTAAACATTTTGTGGTATAAAAATAAAAACTTTAATATTAAAACACTTCCTCAACCCACTCTCTCACTTCACACAATTATTCTCTCAACTGTAATATTTCTATATCAAAAACTTCACACAGGCAGCCATTGTTAAGCAGAAGAATACACAAGTATCACAAAACTTATCACAGAGATAAACATTTTTCTATACTAGGCGTACAGCATTGAAAAGCACATAAATGTGTGATAAGAAATATTCCAAAAAACAATTTTTCTGTTTAGTTTCCCACCATTTCCTTAATATAACAAAAACAATTTTTGTCATTTTAGAAATGATAAAATGTGTGATAAATTTTTTCTTTATTTATGATAACTTTTCTCTTTATATAAAATGTATAATAAATTTCTCTTTATTGAAAATTTATTATAAACTTTCTCTTTATAGAAAATTTATGATAAATTTTCTCTTATAGAAAATTTATGGTAAATTTCTTCTTTATAAAAAATTTAAGCTAAATTTCCTCTTTTTAGAAAATTTATGATAAATTTTCTCCTTATAGAAAATTTATAGTTAATTTTCTCTTTATAGAAAATTTATAGTTAATTTTCTCTTTATAGAAAATGTATAATAAATTTTCTCTTTATTGAAAATTTATTATAAACTTTCTCTTTATAGAAAATTTATGATAAACTTTCTCTTTATAGAAAATTTATGATAAACTTTCTCTTTATAGAAAATTTATGATAAATTTTCTCTTTATAGAAAATTTATAGTTAATTTTCTCTTTATAGAAAATGTATAATAAACTTTCTCATTATTGAAAATTTATTATAAACTTTCTCTTTATAGAAAATTTATGGTAAATTTCTTCTTTATAGAAAATTTTAGGTAAATTTCTTCTTTTTAGAAAATTTAGGATAAATTTTCTCCTCATAGAAAATTTATATTTAATTTTCTCTTTATAGAAAATGTATAATAAATTTTCTCTTTATTGAAAATTTATTACAAACTTTCTCTTTATTGAAAATTTATTATAAACTTTTTCTTTATAGAAAATTTATGATAAACTTTTTCATTATATAAAATTTATGATAAATTATATCTTTATAGAAAATTTATGGTAAATTTCTTCTTTTTAGAAAATTTTTGGTAAATTTCCTCTTTTTAGAAAATTTAAGATAAATTTTCTCCTTATAGAAAATATATAGTTAATTTAATGTATCAAACATATAGTTAATATGTTTGATACATTTTATCTTTATAGAAAAATTATGATAAATTTTTCTTTATAAAAAACATAAAATTATTGACGAGGACTTTGCGTTTGACCAGGAATAGGTACGCTTCGTTATCAAATATTTTTTTTTTTTGAAAACTTGAATTCAATTTCCGTGCTCTGTTTTTGACCTCTAAATTTTAAGCAGCGTTTCTGTTGGAAACTTTTTGCGCGTTGTATTTTTATACTCTTTGTACCAAATAGCCCGAGCGTTAAGTCCGGACTACAAATTGTTTCAAATCCCGACTACAGATTGTCTATAGTCCCGACTAGAGATTGTCTATAGTCCCGACTAGAGATTGTCTATAGTCCCGACTAGAGATTGTCTCTAGAACTGACAATAGTTTGTCTCCAAACCCAATTATAGAATCTCCTAAGTCCCAACTATAGATTCTCGATATGTTTTTGTTTAAATCCCTTTAGATCTCTGTTATAGGTGTCGGTATGACTTGAATAAATGTATTTATTGTACATAAATGAATGAATAGTTGAATGATTAGTTTAAGTTGCTGCAACAGGTTACTTTACACCTTATTGCATACCAAAACCTTCCAAACTAAAATCAACAGCAAACAGATACACAACAACTATAATAATAGCTACAATAGCAACTGGCAATTGCGAAAATCATGGGAAACTAAAAAGAAACTCAAACACCACCTCCACCAACAGCAATAATAACAACAACAGCAAATTGTTATAGCAACCACAATTACTCAAAGATCAGTTTCGTTTCCTTCATCCGTATATTTGATTCTTGTATTTCAGTTTGATGTTTTACTATTTATTTTTTTGTTAAGAAACCTAAAATTTGTTTCTTCTGTTTTTTGTTGTTGTTGTTTGAACTTGAGGCTAAAGTTGAATCAACTGAAAAATGTTTGTGTTCGTTATTTTCTGTCGAATAATTGCTTAACGAAAGCAAAAAAAAAAACAGAAAACGAAACTGCAAAACCGTCAAGTGAAAGTAATTCGTTTGACGTGTAAAGCAACAACTGCCAACGAAAAACAACTTAAAATCTTCACTTCGCTTGTCCAACAAAAAAATGTTGCTGCTCAAAACAATTGTTGTTCTGTTTATTGATGCTCCTAAGTTGTTTATGTGTCTATGTGTTCGTGTGTGTATACGCTATAACCAACTAACAATATGCAACATGTTCTCTTTGTTGCATACATTTTGTCTTTCGCTATTGTTGCTGCAGTTGTAAATCGTTGCCAACAGCTAAATTACAGCATTTTATTTAAATTTTGTTGGATTGTTAATGTTGTTTACTATTTTTCAGTTCAATTTCACTCCAACTCTTCCGTCCTCTTTTTCTTCCTTTTGTGTTAATGCCAATGAAATTTGAATGAATAGAAAAAGAAAAACTCCCCAAATTGGTAAAATTATTGAAGTTCTTTTTGGTAGTTTGAGTTTAATTTTGGTTGTTAAGAGTTTGTTAAAGAACTTGGAAGGAATGAACATATTTTTAGTGGTTAGTTGGTGGTTTCATGTGATAATGAAAAATGGGGTTGCCAGGAGAGAATCAAGGTTTCAATACGAGCATAACAAGTTATAGTTACGAATACCATATAAAGTCATACGTCTAAACTAAGAAAAGACTCAAGTTGTAACCTCGAAAATGTTTCACTTTAAAATACAGCCTCTGGAAACTCTATGGATACTATAGTCCTAACTATATAGAGAGTAGAAAATTAACTCATAAACATAAAGCTTACAGTATCGAGAATATTAGGCCTACAATACCAATTATGTAAATAATAAAATATTGACTATTTATATAGTGGCAATGGCTTCTATTGTCGACAGATTAAATTTAAAGTATAGTTGATATATAAACTAGACCATTGTCCATCAATAAGTATCTGTCTTCTGACAAGATAACGATCAGTTTTACAAGAATATTGTGAATATTATATTCTCTTCATAGTGCAGGCTTTAGTCATCATACAGTCACACACAGAGATGTTAACCTTCACTTGTAGTTATAACTCCTGATTAGAGATTTCTCCTACAAATATGGCAACCCTTTTTTAGCACCCACTAAACAGCAACAACAACAACAATAAAATACCATAATAACTACTAAGCGCATGTGCAAAAATAGAAAAAAAATTACCAGTAAAAACGTGCAAATACCAAACGAGTCAGGTGCATTTCCATCAAGATAATAATAGACATAGACTACAAACAACAGCAACAACAACATCAACTAAAATAACAGCAATAGAAATAGTAATAGCAACAAGTAATAACAACAACTATGGCGGTGGTTCTTATTATCTATTTAAAGAAACTAAATAGAGGAAAAAAATAACAGTTGCCATATCGTATCTTGTAACCAGCAACAATAAGCAACAGTAATAACAATTGCAACTACAACAACAACATTAGCAACACAAAAGAAAAAAATTATCAAAATAAGCAAAATACGTTAATAAATGAGAAAAAACTATGGAAAAACGTTAGAACAATGTTAACAATTCAATGTTGTTTTGAAAACGAATTAAACCCCTTAAAAGACGAAATGCTAAAAAAGGTACACAAAACAAAAGAAAATAAATAAAATTTTATGAGGTTTTTAAGGAATGCAGGGAATTGAAAGAAATCTAAAGTTACATTATGTTATAGTCCCGATTTTAGAATGTTTATAGTCCCGACCGGTACTACTTTCGCATTTCATCAAGATGGGTAGTTTTGCCAGTATCATATCTACGTCATTCTTATATTTCTTATTAAGGAGGTTCAAAACTGTTTCACTTTACCTTAATTATTCTGTTAATGGAACTCTTATAAAAGTTTCCATGAGCTAGATGTTTCATTCACATATATGAGTAGGAACCATCGTCACCATGATTTCTTTCAAACCGGGCTCTCATATTTGGGATAAGACTGTATATCCATCTTTCGTCTTCAGCTATCTGGCCATTTTTCCATAGTTTTTTACTTGACTTTCTTCCTTATTTCAGAGAAATGTCTCCTTTATCGGACTCAAATTCTCTATATTTACACATTTAGTCTGGTTATCGACTTCCATTGCCATCAGCATTTATAACACTATGAAAATAGTCCTACCAACACTAAAGTACGCTGATATATTGCGTATCATTTAGCAAATGTTGGACTACATAGGGAAGTTAACAATGTACTACGCTGAAAATTAATCTTATTATCTGTGAAATTTGATTAATTCTGGTAACCAAATTTGCCATTCGCATGACTTCGTATCCTAATAATATAACGTCATGTTATAAATTGTCATCCAATTATGCACTTAAATTTTTTGCCTTACAAAGAGTTTCTTTTTGCTTCTTCTGGAAGATTAAAATTCAATAAACCATCATACAACGCATTCCATAGAAAAGGACCTAGTACTGAACCCTATGGGACTTTTTAAATGCATCTAGCACTACTTTTCCACTTTACCGTACTGAATGCGTTCTTCACATCTAATATGATTATCACAAGAGCTGTTCTGTTGTTTTAGCTCACATCGCTTCATTCCAAACATGGTTATTGGCATCTACTTTCTATACATTTCTTCAGTCGTTTCAAACAAATACACTCAAAGAGTATTCCCTGGGAGCCCAATGAACATAATGGTCTGTATGAACCAGGCTCAATCAGTGGTTTGTTTTCCTTTCGCAAGGAAACTTTTTCATCTTCCATTCAAAAGAGAAAGGTCCACTCTCCAAGCATAATTTAAAAAACCAAACTAAAGATTCTGCAGTTAAGAGTGTGTAATTATCAACTTCTAATATAAATGTCCATTAAGTTTTCTTAATGCCATTTCGTATGATTTGCCCCAGGATCAGAGACTATTTCCTTACATAGTTCTGTCTAACTTCGTTTCTTATTGACTTTTATAGCTCTTTTTAAGGTTTACGACAATTCTTATTAAGACCTCATTATTGTGGTTACGTTATTATAGATTGTCTGTAGTTTTGTCTTTAGCTTGTCCTTTTTTTGATCTGTAACCATTATTATATTCACCTTACCTTCATTCCTTTACAAACTGTCCCTTGAAAGCGTAAACATATTTAATGATGTATATAAATATATTTCTATATTCAATAATATATGTATGTATATACACCTTACAAACACGGATATATTAAAAGTTTATGTCTATTATTTGCACTTTATTATCACGTTAGATAGTAACCGAAATATTGTGGAAAAATATATAAATTTGCAATAAATAAAACTACAACAAAATTAAAGAAACGTGTTGAAGAGAAACTTAAGAAATAATATAACACAATCTTTGGTAAATATATATATATACAAACAAGAACGAATGTAATCATACACACATACATTCATAAATATATTTCTTACTTATTTCTTTTTAAGCTGGTGTAAAATTTACAACACCCACCCACTTATGGTATGGAGATTTCTAATATTATAAATATGTATGTATGTATGTATGTTGTATGTATGTATGTATGTATGTATGTATGTAATATTATTTTGGGCCAAAATACAAGCTAAATAAATAGCCAGACAGCAAATGAGTTCGTTGAGACTAGAGACCAGCCACAAAGAAAACAAGAATTTCTTAGTAGCAGCCACTAAATATCAGTAATATTATCTATGAAAAAAAGGTGTTGGCCGCTTTATAAAATCTTAGAAAATTTTGTTGAAGAAATAATAAAAAAATATAAAATTTTTATTAAGGAAAGAGTAGAAAAAAAATCACAAAATTTATTTATATGTGCCAACTACACCCAATTTTATATAAGATTTTTAGATTTTTTTCTTATGCCAAAATATAACTAGTTCAACCTTGATATAAAAGACGGAGACTAGTTAATCGTTATAGTTTTGCATTCAGTTTAATTTTCATGAACTAGTATTTGTATACCCTCCACCACCACAAGCATTGAGAAGGGTATATTAATTTTGCCATTCCGTGTGTAACACTCAGAAGAAATCATGTCAGACCCCATAATGTATGTACTTTTGCATCAAATCAAAATTTGAGCTGGAAATAATTTCACGCCTGGAATAATTATCTGGGGCATTAGCGAAAAAGTTATAGGGCGATATCTAAAACATCCTGGATCAATAGAAGAAAAGTTATAGGCTGAAATATGCAAAATTTTGATACACCTTGAAATCTGTGTGGTACATGGGTCAAAAATTTTAATATAATTTAAATAAACTAAATTTAAATGGGGTCATTATTTCACTATTGGAACAAGTAATATCCTAATCATCTTGCATATATTTTAAGATTTTTTTCTATCGGTACATATTTCAGTATAGGTTCCATAATACGTCACTTCCTGGATAATGCGTTTAAGCTTATAAAACAATTAAATAAAGACCAGTTCCATATCCGGCACAATGATTTTTTAACTATCTTTAATAGATTTTCAGAACAATATAGACCGCTTCCTGGAAAACATTTTTGAGCCCATAAAACTAGTAATTATAGACCAATTCTATTGAAATTCGACATAATTATTTTTCTAACTGTTTTTCGTATATGTAATTAATTTGGCCAATCTCGGTCAATATTTTACTACAGCTCATATATAAGGCTCCTTTCCCGGAAAACAGTTTTGAGCTTATAAAACTAGTAAATAATGAATAATATATTTAAATTGGTGATTATGTGTTCCATTATTTGACCTAGCCCCCATAAAAATTTTGCTTCCTGAATGGGGTTTATAAGTCATAAAAGTCCTTAATATAAAGCGAACGAAATCGGTCCATTATTTCTCCTAGGTCCCATATTACATCCCTAAAAAATATCACTATGAAATGTTTAAATCTCATATAAACTCAAGTATTGTTTAAAAAACTGGTCAAATTAAGATAAATATATGCAAAATCGATGTACGAGGGTCGGTACATAATTTCATCTAGCTTCCGTATTATCCCCCTTGCAGAAGTCCTGTTAAAGTGCACAAATCATGCATATATATTAGCACCATAATATACTTCACTCTTAAGTACAAATTAGAGAATATACTTATACGTGGATCGATCATTAATTTCTGATAACTACCATTAATAACCAAGAATATTGTATAGGGTATTAAATAGTCGGCCTTGACCGACTATAACTTTTACTTGTTCTATAATATTACTGGTGGAGGGTATTGAAGATTCGGTGTATGCCAAATATAGCATTCTTACTTATTTCGTTTTAAATTTATTTGTAATTTTTGTAACATTTTCATCTGAATTTTGTTCAATTTAGAATTTAATTTCTGAAGGCAAAAAAACCTTTAACCTTTTGATAAAGAATTGTTACAAATAAATATGAGTAAATGTTTTTGATATTGACCATTATAATTTAATAATAATAAAAACATTGTTTTTTTTTCCTTCTTAGTAATTGTTTAACAAATTAGTGGCCAATAACATGGTTATTGAAACTTTTTGGCTTTAAATGGCAAAAAAAAACTAGAAAATGTGAACAGATTTAAAAGTAAAGTGTTTTCGTTTAGGTCAAATTTGGAATATTTAGTTAAAAATTAATATTTGCCTTGTTAGAAATGTTAATTGGAGGTTTAAGAGACTTGAGGGTACTTTGTGCATACATGTATAAAATTATATAGAAATTGATTTATTGGAATTGTTTGGCCCCCATTAATAAAGCTGACAACATTTATTAGCAACACATAATTTAATTAAGCAAAGTTCAATAGTTCCCCATAATGTTTCTATTTTGAAAATAGTTCCATAATTTTGGAACTATGGATATTTTTTTCATTTTTCTTTGACTTTATTGAGGTATTTTCCATTGATCTGGAGTAGCACATTTTCTCATTTATTCCTAAATGTGCAGTAGATTCTTATGAAACTAATCTTTATGTGAAATTTATGCGTTTTAAATTTTTCTAAGGAATTAAATGGGAGCTACAAGAAATTATGGACCTCGTATAATTTGTACATAAATTTTTATTTATATTTATCTTCATTTGACCAATTACTACTACAATACCAACGTATATGAGAGATTTATGCCCTTCAAAGTGGTATTTCGAAGAAGGCCTTTATAGGACCTATGAGAAGTAAATGACCGACCCTTGCATTTTTTTGCACATCATTTTAGAATATCAAGAAACTTATTTTTGTCAGATTTCGTTTAAATCAGTTTTAATTAAGGAGCTTTTTGATCTTAAATCCTCATTACGGGAGAACCTTTGTATGGGAAGTATCTGATATATTGATTTGAACATGGCCAATTTTAATAGACTTTGATCTTGGGCAAAAATGATGATATGTGCCAATTATCATCAAGATTCAAAAATTGTGACCAGTAAAGTGTTCACCGTCTTTACATGGACAGCTAGCGGGGATGACAATCGTTAAATTGACTCATAAAGTGATTCTGAATCTGATGTTAGTGTAATGCAACTATTTCTATATACTGAGATTTTTTTAGAAAAAATCTGCTTTAGTTTTTTATATCAGTATCGCTTTAAAAAGGTCTATACTGATAGATATTTTACCACATGCATATTGAATGTTTGTATTATAAAATTAAAACACTTTTCCGGGAAGGAGCCTTAAGTGGAAGCCATATACATATATAACGATAAACATCAAATATTAATAAGAGTTATATTAAAAACGACTCAAGAAATTTATAAATTTATATTTAATTCTTCTATTAGCTCAAAATCATCTTCCTGAAAGGGGTCTTATATGGAAGCTATTTGAAAATATGGGCCGATATTGCTGAAATTAACAGCATTTATTAAAAATGCAAATGTAACGGATGGGAATTTTGAAGACATTTTGATGAAACTTGTTTCATATTAATTGTAAAAGTCTCAAAAAATGTTAGTTTTGTGATAATACTTCTTAAGCGTAAGATCTGTGCAAACAGACACCTCCAAACCAAATTTTCCAAGCATCGGTCTTATATTTCCTTTAGTCCTCATATAACTCCCAAATCTGAAATTCATTTTAAATGGTTTAGTTCTCTCATATGGGTTATTATCATTAAAATATTTTAAAAAGGTATATTTTATATAAAGCACAAGTAAAATATTTAAATTTACGAGGGCCGGTTCATAATTTTTCATACTTTCATTATGGGGCAAGGTATTATATATTAGTAGGGCATGATCGACAACTTCACTCTTATTTGTGTTATCTGTCCACTCTTGCATGCTCTGGACGTATACTTGATTAAATTTGTCGATATATATCACACGCATATACATTCTTTATTTTGTATTTAAGTGATACAAACTTTGTCATGTTATATACAAACACAAATCGATCGATCGATCGATCGATTTTAATAAAATAATCAATGTTTAAAAAAAATGGATAAAATACAACATTAAATCTTCCCCAAGGCCGGTCGAAAGTAATATTTTAAATAGTTGAAGCTAAATATCTCTTAAACTAGAAAATTATCTAATAAAAATCTTTAAAAACTGTTCGGGAAATCGGAGATCTGAATAGTTTTAAATTTTTATATAAGATTTCCAAACTTGAGACCCTACAAACTCAATAACTTAATTCGCCTATACCTATCAGTCTGTCTGTAGCCGTTCGAAAGATACAGATATTTTCCATTTCATTTGAAACACTCTGTGACGTTCATACATTTTATTTATTACGGGCGAATACTTAATAAAATTAAGCGCTATTGCTAATACGCAACTACATTCCCCTTTTAAGATTGATTCGATTTAGCAAGAAGATAGAAAGACATACTATTTTACTAGTTAAATCTAACTCCAAGTTTCTGATCTCCCAGACCAATTGAGGAAAATTACTTATAGTGATTTAATCTCATAAAAATTTGAATATTATGATAATATTTGGGACATTTTATGTCTGTATAACCGGAAAAATCTCTCAAAATTTCACAAGGTAATAATTTCCTATATCATTCATATAACTTTCCGAAAATCAATCCAAATAGCATATATTTCTTCCTATATAACAATAATTTTAATATATTAAATGTCATAAATTTAAATGCTCTACAACCTGTATTTCATAGAAATCAACATGCCCTTATATAAGATATTTAAGATATTTATTATATCTTAAATATGACAAAAGGGTAGTTAAAAACCTTATTTCTAAAATCATGTACAATTTCCAAATTATATATTCATATAAAACATTAATAACGTTAATAATCGTATACATGGCGATTTTAATGTATGAGTCAAAATTATTGTTACCAAAAAAAACAAAAAAAATAATAAGACTTTTGCCACTGATTTCCATATCTTGATTAGGTATTCAATTTTGTTATTCCTTTTTTTCAGTTTATTTCTAATGTCTTTCAAAAGCAGCAACAAAGTAAAATGCATTTTATTGCATTTTTTATACAAATATTTTATATAAAAATTGTTTTCCTTTTATTAAAATTTGTTTAAATATATAAAATTATTTTAGTTTTATTTGTTTGTTTGTTTCTTTGCTTGCAACTTGCAACAAACTTGTAACAGTTTACCATAATTTGATTCGTTGATTTCGTTTATAGTTTAGAGGTGGTTTATAGTGTTTTAGTTTCCAACACCACAAGTGATAAATGTGGGTATATTAAGTTCGTTATTTCATGTGTAATACGAAGAAGAATTTATCTAAGTCCAATTAAATATACTCGTATCTAAATAATCGTAAGTTTGTTGATAAGCTCGCTTCTAAGCCAATAAACCTTGTTATATTGTAGATTTTTAATCGTTATACATCACCATGTATATACATTGCCTCACTGCGACAAGCGCAGCCAAATCGAGTACTCAAATAGGTTTAAATCTTTTTGAAATAATTCCGAATAATTCCGAAATTTTTGAACTCTAGACAAGTACCGAAAAAAATGCAACAGAGGACTAAATTAACTTTAATAACATCAGTTTCAAAATAACAGTAATCAATTTATCTTGTTTATTCGTTTTTTAAACTAATGAATTTCTAAATTAACGAAATTCTAACAGAGCTAGCGGTAAAGTATTTTCCCAAATTTCCTCCGATTTACATTATAAATAATTAAATAAAGAATTATTTCAAAATAATGAAGAAAAAATTGTAGTCCAAAGGAAAATTATGAATTTTAAAGCGAAAAAACATTTGTTCATATATAAGAGTTTTATAAGCTCACAATCACATTCCGGAAAGAGCCCTTTCATGAGAGCAATAGTTCCAAATTAAAAGAATTATTAAAAAAAACGCGTTTTGACCACCATGCATATAAAGTATTAACAAAATTGTAAAACTTTTCGATATTTATGTACTTCAAAGTGTTTTTAAGAAATGGATCTTTAAAGAAGCTGCGGTCATTTGTGGACCAATTTTCTTGAAATTTTGGAGAATATGAAATTTATTTTTTTTAAACTAAACACCTTCATATCTGTGCTTTTATAAGCTCAAATTTAAATGGACATCGTCCTTGATCCATAATTATAATATATACTAAATTTCATCTAAATATTTTTTGAATTGCGACCTGTAGAATGTTCATAATATTTCATGTTAGCCAGCCAGAGTGATGAACAGTTCGACATCGTTAAAGTGATTTATAAGTTGAACATCATTTTGTCTGTACGTTGGAATCATCAGCCCAACCAAAGTGCTGTAGGGTATCTTCCTATGTGTGAGTTTTATGAGCTTAGTATTCCATTTCGAGACAACCTTTGTATGAGAGCTGCCTGAAAATTTGCATCCGAAATTTATAAAGTTCGGAAAGATTCCACCTTGTAATAATTATCCAATAATATTAGCAAATTTCATTAAGATGTTCAAAACGTTTAAATCGCCAGAAAAACATACAAATTAACATCGTTAAATCGATCGTTTTTCTATGCATTACAAATATCAGTACAAACGCATAATATTCCAAGCGCCTACTGTTTTGTGGGTTAAAAACATGTCCGAAAGAAAATTATAAATTGGATTTTGGCATAAATATCTCGAAAACTAAAAAATATATTGTACCTTTGTAAAAAAGTTATAAAAAGTATCTATAAATAATATTATTTAATACATTTTGACGATTTAAACAATGATATCTTGTTGTACCTGTATTTACTAACTTTAAAGGTCCACATTCCATAATATGAATTCAACAAAGAACACGTGATCTTCCAAATCAATTAAAAAAAACCTTTAAAGTATTCACATATTACAGTGGTTGCAAAATGTTTTTCTAAGAAATCATTTTGCTATCATTTCGCGTAAAATACGTAAATGGTATTTTACCCCAACTTATTTTTATTAGCAGGTTCGGAAAGGTGGAGGGTATTTAAGATTCGTTGCAGCCATATATCGAATTCATATATTGTTTTCCTTAAAATTTTTGTCTAAAAGTTCTGTATTTAAAATTTAGTAAAAATTCGGAAACATTTGGTAGCAATTGTTTGCAACACCAAAGTCGAAGGTCAATTGTATTTTTATTTTATTGTTTTGCGGTTGATTTTGTATTTCGATTTGAATATGGAGTCTTATATTATTATTTCTTGGTATGTTTTTTTCTTTTTCATTCTTCATTTACCTCTAATAAAATCCATTTTATTGTTATCTCTTTGCAATTACGAATACATTAAAATTGTTTTGCTTAAGTTTTGCTTTTCATTGCATTTTATAGTAAATAACTTAAAATTGTGAAGCTTAATTTATTAAATAGTCATTATAATTTATTGAAAACTAGTGGTATTTTCACAGATCATTATGGTTGTTTTCACAAAAGGTACTTTTGTTTATTATTATTTTTATATCCTACACCAGCACAAGAGTTGAAGAGGGTATATTAAATTTGGCATTCCTTGAGCAACACTAAATCTATATTCTTTAAGAGCTCAATCCTGAGAAGTTTCCTACTTAAAAGCAACAAAATCAGTTCAATATATTTAAAAATATAGACCGATATCTGAGACAAACTCTTAGTTCAGGAAAGGACTTGCGTAAAATTGTCAATAAAATTATCGGTAGAAAAATGCTATTATAGTGTTTTTGTGTTTTATATAAGAAATAACTTTGTATATTGTATACGTCTGTGAGTGCGTGGGTGAACATTCTTCAACTTCGAAATAAAAAATCATAAAAATTAATCAATAGAAAAAACAAGATTGTACTGGGGTAATTTTTCTTTTCCTTAACTATTCTGATTATGTGGCTTGTTGACCCAATATCGGTCCATATTTTAACCTATTATATCTGCTATACATATATATATTATCAACAATTTTTTTATTTAAAATCATCGTTCCCGGAAAAAAACTTTAGACTTATAAGACTTTTAAACATGAAAAATTCTATTATTGGTCTAACGTATCTTAAATATATATTATTTATTTAGTTCCCATTTGAGGTCCCTTCCAAGAAAAAGGGTTTCAAATTTGATCCAATTTTATGAAGTGGTACAATAGTTTTTTTAAACTGGTTTAATATATAATTCTGGTATTTAACTTTAACTTCCTTGTAATACCATTTCCTGGAATATCATTTAGGCTAAGATGTTTTTAAATGTTTGTGGTGGAGGGTATTAAAGATTCGATATAGCTGAATATAGCATTCTTACTTATAGTTAATTTCAGTTAGTTAGTGCAGTAATTGTATGCTTATTTTTCATTATTAATTAATGCATTTTGTAATAAGTTCAAGGATCAATGTTATGCTTTATAATGAATCATTTTTTTCTTTTCATATCTGATTTGTTTGTAAATTAGCCAAATTAATGAAGAATTTTGATATTAATTGTGCAGAAATTAGTGGCTTAAATCTACAGTAAATTGCTGCTGT
>PYHX02000158.1:50852097-50880072 GCA_004302925.2 Cochliomyia hominivorax
AAGTCGTGGTAAGGTGAATGATACTGCAAACCTAATTAGCCAGATGACAATATCTGGCCAGGTTAGTTCGAATGCTGCATGTTAATAACAACAAGTCCAGTAAAACACCTTTTCTGCTGCTAATAAAAATAACTGCGTATAAAAAACTAGCAAAGGGATCCTCCATTCTCTTCTACAACACCCCAGCCATCATTGGATAATCTAAAGTTTCAAGCACATGGATCCCAACTCGTAAGACCTTAACCATAAGATGTTCCCCTTTACACATCACTGAGCCATTGTTTTTTAAAAAGGTTGAAAAATCCTCCAACGCTATTATCTCCAATTTCCAACTCACGATTTCAAGGTAGTAAATGGTTCCCTAGTTGAAGAGTCTTCGTGAAAAATGCATCAGGTGTTAAGTTGATTTAAATTTATTATTTGATTTGAAAGTGACCAAGTTTTCCGGGACAATAACACAGATAATTGTGCAGTAGAAAATATATATATAGAAAATATAACGTACAACTTTTTATTTTCATACTTGATCTAGATCCTATTTCTGTAGGGTATTCAAAATAAAAAATAGAAAAAGCTTTCAATTTACTTACAGCGCCATCATAAAAACTTATTTCAAATCGAATACTAAAAAGTGTTTTTATTTTATGAATTTTTTTTTCGTTCAAAGGAACCAATAGCAATAGGAAAATATCCTACAAAAAACAGGTAGCAATTCATACAATATTACCTTTTATTATTTATTAATAACATTATTTATTGTTTCATGGTGTTCATGTGAATTGGTTTTATTGAATTAAATGAATTTATGAGCTGTACAAGTTACTAAGTAAGAAAAAAATAGAAGAAAAAACTCATACAAAATCCTATTGAGTACTTCCATTTACTTATATTTAGAAATAAAAAAACGCTAGACTAAACCGCTCTAGACACAAGACTATGGCTTCCGTTAGAGAATTGGTGGCATATAGAAGAAATAAAGAAAAAATTACGAAAAGAAAAAAATTCAACGTAATGCCCCCACAAAATGTTGGCTCTATTCAGTAGCAGGAACAGCAGTCAATACGTGTTGTATGTGTTTTGTTAAACTTTTTTTCCAACTTTAATATTTTCTAAGCATCTTAAAACACCATAAACACTAGCATTAATATCATACACTTACACTGCCAAACATGTGCTGGTTACAATGGTATCAGTTAAGTTGGTGTTGGTGTTAGTGTTGGCGGTAATAAACATTAGTGCAACAATAATTAATAAAAAAAAAGAATCGGAGGGGAAAAACAAAACAAATCTACTATAGTTCATAGTGATGTCTAAAACTGACTTACGGTTTAGGTGCCAAACAAAGGCCATTGGGTCGTTTAGAAGTGCAATTGCCGAAGTGTTTGTTGCATTATTTGCAATATTGTTTAAAATTGAAACAAACAAATTCAAAACGGTAGTTAAAGACTTTTTTCTTCATCATATTTCATTTTTTCTCTTTATTTCCTTTAGACGATTGTGTTTTTATATTGTTTTACTGAAATGGAGGAGGAAGAAGAAATTGCGCAAAAGAAATCAATTCTTAAATAATATAAAATAATGATGGTCATAAATATTATTATGAAATATTTTAAACTTGAAAATTTATGTAAAAGAAGTACTCTCATATATGTGGGATAACAGTTAGAACAGTTACTGGGATCAAAGAAATCAGTATATATATAAATGTATGTCTTTTTGTTGATTAAGAACCTGTAGATCAGCCGAAGGGAAGGCATAACCCTGCTCAGTTCCTTTATCAAAAACTTTTAAATATTTACGAAACTTTTTCAGTTAGAAACTCTGGAAATTAATTCTACACATTCCTTTTCTAAAACTTGTGAAAGTAGTTTTGGAACGAAGTCCATATGATGATATATAAACAGTATGCAGTATGTGAGATAACTTGACCGAATATGGAAATAACTATTACAGCAAGAGTTTAAAATTTGATCCGAATCACTTTCTAAAAGAATTGTTTCACTAGACAAAATATAGGACAGAGTGGATCAGGAATAGTGGGAGAGCTAGCCCCCATAAAAAACAAACATTAATTACTGTATATCTAAAGAACTTGTCACGTGAAATTATTAAAGTTTAATTTCAATTACTTTCCAAAAGAAAAGTTTTTTCCGGATAAATGTTGGACGGATGGGATCTGAGAGAAATGTAGGCCTCATACTATGCAAACATTAATTATGGATTTTGTATGAACTGTTTATAAATATAAATATATTATATATAATAAAATACTCTTTCAGGAAACGACTTTACTCTAAGAAATTAGTACAGACATGGTTAGGGGGAGATGTATTCTCTATTCAAAATAAATATCAGTTATCGAATGCATGAAGAATTATTTCAGCAAAAATCTTCCAATTTTGAAAAATTTTTGTAGCAGGATTTTTTCAATACCGGTCACGATTATGAATTTTTTTCTGAATCAAGAATGAGGAGAATATTTGTACGCCAAAGTTTTAATATTCATATATTTAAGGCAGACAAATAATTGTTCCGAACTGAAAGTGTATTGGTCTACATTTAAGAACGGGCTTTATATGGGAACTAGGTCAAACAATGAATCCAGGATGGTCCTATTTGTTTAGTGTTTATTTTAAAATCGATTTCTTAAAGAACAAATCGTTAACCCGTTAAAAATGTACTTGTTAATTATTAAATATTTTCGACAAAGCCCAACTAGGTCCTTTAATAATTTTGCCAAGCATTCTAAGGTCTGCCGCCTCCAATGTTAGAAAATAGTACCAAAAGACATACTTATAGCATAATGGATGCCAAAACTTATAGTTTGGAGCAGCTTCTTGGTAAAAATTTTTTGTTGCACACATTTGAAATTTCCAAAAAGTAGTTGGTATGACAAACAATACGCAGTTGCGGCAAAACAAGCCAATCATTTCTTACCGCGGGCTCTATAAATACCGAAATTTACATCAAGAAATGTTTTAAAAAAAGGCTGCTTCCTTTTATAAGACTTCATAATGTGTTCACTTATTTTGTTTTGATTTCGTATTCTGTTACTCTGGTAAAAAAGTCATTGAGTGGTACAAGAACAATAATGTGGTATTATTACCGAGAGAGACAAGCCCTCAAAAATTTTAATTTCTTGTTAAAAGAGAGTTTCAGTAAAGTGGCACTATAAAATCGTTAATGGAAAGTTTCCGAAAAAGGTAATTAAAACTAAAAAATATATATGTACGACTGTCCGGCTGCCTATATCAGATTATTCATAAAGGACGGGTCGCAACTCTGAAGAAAGCTTAATGAAATTTGGCACGTAGCACTCCTTTTACCCAATGACGATGCCTATTGAAATTGGTTATGATGGGTCCGTTATTTTATATCGCCCACATACAAATGTTCGGAGGTATGTCATTTTAGTCCATAAAATTCCAAGGAGGGTCGATCTATTATTTTTCATATTTTAGAGCAGTCATTTTCAACAACAATGTTCGAACGACTAATAACATATTTGCTGTTTTTTATAAATTGTGATAATAATTTCAGTCAAATAAATCTATATGTATATTGGAAATATTTCTATCTCACTCCTTACCTCTCTGATTATTGCTAAAAATATATAAAAACAAAATAATTTAACAATTATCAATAACACACTACTTCAGCTCAACAATGTAATTAAAACATTTTCATTATTAAACATATATAATTGACGTTTTAATAAGTAACCCTCAATTGACATTCCTCACAAATAACAATATTCCTCATTAATGCATTATTTAAACACTTGTCACCTAAAAATTAAACATCACGATCATCATCATCATCATCATTCGCTTGTGCATCATATTTATGTCAAAAATTTGTCATTATATTATTCGCCCATTTAGTTTTTCTAAATTTTATTTTTTTATCGTTTTAGAATTTTTTTATCATAAATTTCATAGCAGAATTATTCATTCACATTAAAATATTTAAAAAATTTTTGTATAATTTTCTTCCATTAACTATTCGCATATATTAATATATATATAGAAATCGTCGTTAATCCTGCCATTTAAGTTAAATAATCATAATTTAAAATTCATTGTCGTGATGAGGAACTGATTGTCAATAATTTTTCTATTATTACACATATATTCACTAACTCACATACATACATACTTATGTATTGGAAAAAATAAAAATTATATCGTTTAGCAATGAATGAGTGAGTGAACGAATGACTGAATATATAAATGAAAATATATATATGAATTGCATATGTAACAAGTGAGAATGATATAGTCAGCAGTAAGGAAATTTTAAATACCCTCCAGTAGAGAATTTCGGTATAAAAATTAAGTCGATGTAGTTCACAATTATATTTTGATACCCTCCACCACCACGAGGTCATGAAAGCGAAGAGGGATCATCTAAGACTCTACAAAGTATATTATGGGTTCATTCTTGGATATTCTGTCTGTTGGAAACATTTTCTCGCCTAGAGAAATAATCCGAATTCAACTAAATTTTACCAGATTGATTGTAATCTGTTGAAGGCTGAGCCATATTTGGCTATAGATAGCATGGAAAGCCCCTTCGCGGAAAAAGACTTTTAAGCTTATAAGCCTATCAAATATGTACTAATTATATTAAAATTCATCAGAATTATTTTTCTTACTGCCTCAACTATAAATATTATAGTTCGCCGTTGATTGGTCGTCTTTTACAGTAACAATACTTTGTAAACGTGGAAATAGAAATGTAATTTGTATGAAATTTAACATAATGAGAACAAAAGATTGTAGCAGTATATATCTCATAATGACGAGACTTTTGAGAAAAATACTTATATGTGAAATATTGATCAACAAATTCAAAATACCATATTTTTATGCCTTAATTATAAAAGTATCTATATTAGCACATTTAAAATAAAATTCATAATGAAGTTAATATATTTTTTTAAAATCTTCTACATAATTTTAATCCAAAAACCCTATAAGTTAAATCTAGACCCTCTCGAATTGGACTCTTTTCTATAAAAATTTGAATGTTCTAAAATTCCAAGTAGTTTTCATCTATTAGACAAAATTCCATTAGACTGTAGATAAATCTGAAATTACAATTTTAGGAGAATAAAAAGAATGCATTGTTACATACAAAATAACAAATTTAATGTACCTCTTTCACCACGCATGATAGTGAAAAATATAAAAATGCAACTGCATCTATTTTATAGCATTGGATTTTCCAACTTGATCTTTTTCTTTACCAGTCTAGAGTGATATGGACAGACATCAATTGATTTGACATTACAAAGAATTCTATTGAAGTCTTTTTCTCCCATTTTCTCTATTACTTTTCATTTCCTTCTTCTTATTTCTTGAAAAATCTTCGTAGAAATAGAAAAAAAAACATATTATATGCATTTATTCCACCCACCCGATTTTCTTTTTTAGACTTAAGTTTTTTTCTTCGATTTCTTCCTTCGTTTCTGGGTGCATCAATATCAATTGAATAACTTGTTAGTTTTACATTTTATACGTATGACGTTTTGAAAAAAGAGATTTATAATGATAATAATATAAACTCCAAGTATAAATACATTTACACATACATATACACATATGATATTTGTTTGTAAATGTCGTCTGTAGTTGTTATATTCGTCGCATATGTTATTTATTCCAGAGATAATCAAAATGTAAATTTATGCTATTTCACGTATTGCACTGTTTGTGACACTTGAGTAGGTTCCTAGAATAAAATACATGTGCAGCATGTGACATTCTTTTCTATTACTATTGTTGTTGTTGGTGTGCATGGTATCATAATATGAGACAAAAAGGATGCATCTATTCTTATTCTATTTAATAATACTACAGTTATTTATAGTATATTTTTTATTAGAAAAATATTAACATATTGTAATTTTGATTGATTATATGTTACGGTATACAGGTTGAATTTTTATTGATAGGATAATGGTGATGTTCTGTATATGTATCTGAGTATATTTGAATATATTTTAATAAACAGAAAGTTTTGAATTTGAACTGACAGTTTTATTAAATTATTTGAATCACATAAGTTTGTATTGATATTAAGAGATATGTAGAGATTTTATAGTTATTGAGATAAAATTTTAAATTTTTGAAAATCAATTCCATGTACCGTATGTAATTATCATCCCTTAATTTTTCCAATAAAAGTGATTGCGTCAAAATTTAAAAACTTGCGATTCAATAGTTTTGTAGATAATCGATAATTAATAGTAAATTCGTGTGGAGAAACGTTACCGTTTAAAAAGTAAAGACGTGGTACTGATTCGAGTTATGAAAAATAAGAATGATATATTCAGCTATGCCAAATCTTTGACACCCATGATCCATTTCTAAATAATTGTAGCAATATGTTAAAAGTTTTACTTGTAATGAGATATCAGTCCTCCATGTCTGTGCGTATAATGTACATTTACGAAACATAATGTATTTATTTTTTACACTTTTGTGGTGGAGAGTATTGAGGATTCGACGTAGCCGAATATAGCATTCTTACTTGTTTTTAATACAAAAAATCAACAGTTATTAGCAAGAAAATTGTTTGTGTGCTTGTGTATGTACAAGCACATTTATTTTAATCCTCGTTTTTATTCTTAAAAAAGTTTTATTGTATTACACTTCGGAAATGAAGATTAAAAGTTAAGATCATTTGAAAATAAAAATTTCACTTTTTTCAGTCTCTGGTTGGGGTATGAGGATACCATTCCCCTGTGTCGAAATGTTTTCTAAAATAATGTGTTGCCAACTATTCATGTGCAAAATTTTGTGAAATTAGAAATTTAAAATCTTTAGTATGTATAGTATGTTTAGATTTTTCCTAAGTAGGTGTGCCAAATTGAATAAACCGTTTGGTGACAATAGTAGGTAAATTATTACAGTTTTTGGAAGTTGTCTCAGATATCGGTATTTAACTTTCCATTGAGCCGAATTCGTCGGTTTTAAATAGAATACTTTTTGGATAATAATACTTTTGCCAAAATATGCGAAATGGAAAATGACTGTAACACTTTATGGGTCTTCGTTAACAGCTTTGTTCTAGCGAATCAGCTATATATTGTACTGGTTTCGTTGTTTATTGGGCTGTTTGGCCGAAATTGGTTTAAACTTGAAGCTATTGTCATATGGTCATTTTTTATAACCTGTAACTGCGTTTCAACTTTTCTTTTTCATCAGCATATTTCCCTGCTTTTCAGTATATACAAATACATTTATATGCTACTTATTAAAATCAAAATCATTTTTACAGGATCGTCTACATTTATTTGAAACTTACTTACTATAAGCTTTTCAAAATAAACTTCAACCAACTCTTTTTTAAAAATCACATAAACCCTTTATCTCTGTGGCTCTGCCACCGAAATTTTTATAAAAATTGATAAAATATGTGTTAACAATTTGATATTTAACCAACATTGAAAAAAAGTATTTAATTTAAAATTTGTTAAATCTTTTGCGAAATTATTCAAATATCATTATTCAAATATCCACATATTGAAGTGAGGAAATTCATGTTTTTCTTAATCTCTTAGTGCAGACTTCACTCATATTATCCAATACGATGTTAAATAACAGAGTTGTGATAAGGAGCCATAGCTTTACTCCAAAAAATTCGTAAATAGTCGACTATGTTGAAATCATGAACGTAAAATACAGACAATGCTTAAGAAATTTTGCCTTTTGGTAGACTACATGCCCATCATGTAGATTTTTTATATTCAGTTTCCTTTATGATGATTGTCAAAAATTTATATATGAAAATTAAATAGTTCTCACTAGTTCTCTAGTGCATTCAGTGACTCCTTGGATTTTCTGTTACACTTATGATCTGAGAAACGGTTCATGGTTTGGTGTGTGCTAAGTTGCTTCATCTGCTCTTATTGCTAACAGTTTAGAATTTCATTTCATTGAAAATTTAAGTTCCGAGCGTAGTCTGCTGTTAATATGTGTTTTATTGACGATTCGTTTTTATGTTGATGTCCAATCGTTTTTTGAAGAGTTTATAATCACTTCCAATATTATTATTGATTTTTTTACCACTAAATGGTATTCACTAATAATTATGCTAACTATTTATACCCTACACCACCAAAGGTGGTTGGAGTATTCTGACTTTGTGTAGATGTTTTTAGCATGCAGAAAAAATGGTCATACACCCATCTTTAAATATACCGTTCGACTACGAATCACTTCCTGAATCGATTAACCGATGTCTGTTCGTCTGTCTGTCTGTCCGGCTGGCTGTCGATGCAGACGTTGTGAACGTCTACAGATCGCATTGTTCGAGATATCTCGATGAAATTTGTTGTATATAATTATTTTGGCCTAAGGAAAGGCGATTTAAACGAAACTTGTAAGTATTCCAATGTACATGTAGGTAAAATTCTTTTACTATTCTAAAACCATGTGCTTAAATATGTGAGGGCCGATCCATTATTTCTCATATGTACCATATAAACTCCCTTCCAAATATCACTTTGAAGGGAATAAATCTCACATATACATTGGTAATGTGATAATAACAGGTCGAAGTAAGAAAAATACAAGCAAAAAGATATTTGCAAAATTATACGAGGGTCGGTACATAATTTCTTGAAGCTTTCAAAATACAACCCGCAGAAAAAAATTAATTTTAGAACGTATAAATTTAAGATAGATGTTAGTGTCACAATAAAATTCCGCACACTTAAGAATAAATCAGCAGATCAAGATATACGAGGGTAGTTTATTAATCTTTTTTAACTACAATTTTTAGGCGGGCTTGACCGTCTATACATTCTTACTGTTTTTCGATGTCATTATTTTTTATTAATTCAAGAAAATCCTCTTAAACTATTTTTATATATGAAAATTCAATTTCCTTCCCCCTCTCTCTTCATATGAAAATTATCGTTAAGGTGTTATTTTTATTCAATAAAATGTCATGTTAACATTTAACTAAATGTATGTGTTTTCAAGTCAATTTATTAATTATATAATACAATTACTATTATATTCAAATGTTGGCCATTCCTCTATGTTGGTATATATTTGTTTCTTTAGTTTTAACCGCATTTAAAATCAGTTCACATATGCTGATATATTTTATTGTACAGTGGATATTTTTTTCTCAAAACATGCAAATAAAATCTCTAACATATTCAAAAATGTTACAATAAAAACGTGATTAAGACTTCTTGTTGTCCTATAAAAATGTTCGTAAACTATAACATTACTAAGATCACATCTCACTAAATAACCACTATTTAAAGACAAAAATACAAGAGGAAATAAAATGAAAAAGTTATAAGTTATAAGTGGATCGAGCATAAAAATACTAGACACCCTATAAAGAAATAATTAAGGATTAAAATTCACTATTTGAAATCATCAATCACATGTTTAAAAAACATTTTTGCACAAAAATAATTTCTGATAAATTTTCTTTAACAATTATAGATTATAAAATGTACACATTTGACCGATTGTAGTGTACTATCCCAATTATGGCCGAGGGAACCGCTAAAATTTTTTCAGACATCCATATACTTACATTGAAGTAATCGACTGACAAGTGTTAATTGAATTCATGTTGAGTGGTAATCATAATAATAACAGTCAACTATATGATAGTTTATGAAACGATCACAATAAAGACATTGATGTCGGTCCAAAGAAAACAGTTAAAAAACAACAACAACAAAATCACTAAACAGAAACACTACAACCATGATGAGGGGATCATGATACCGATGACAATGATGATCAAAATCATCATAATGATATTGTTCCTTATTTAATTTAGGCTTAAAGCTGTCATTAAAAACGACATGGCTGATGTAAAAAAGGACAACTCTGATGTAGAAAAAGAGCAAAGAATAAAAAAAAAATGAAATTTGAAAACATTGACGCCATCAATATAAATTACTCAATTAATGTCATTTTGTCAGGTACAACAACATTTCATATACAATAAATACTAGTGAATTCGAACAACACTATAATCATAATAATAACACTTTAACTGATACTTATGATTATATGTTCTTTATGAAGTTTTTGTTTTTGTTGCTGTTATACAGTGCTAGACGTGTTATAGTTTTAGATGTTGTAAATTATAATGTTTAATTTATAGATAAAATAATGTTTAAACATGTGACAACATAATAGTTAGAAACATTCGTGTGACAATATGATAGTTTTATAAGTAACCACTATTGTTCACATAACGAATTTTTGGAATTAATTCGGATTTAAAGCTAATTTAAGTATGGGACCCTAAGAAAACTCTTATATAGGATACCTTATATAGGATACTTTAACTCTTTGGATACTTTATCCAAAATCAGGCTTCTAATTGTGTGATCTCAACTCTATTTCAGGTTGACTTCAGATTTCAGATGGTACTACTGATTGGTCATTAGTTGTAGCACTTCCAGCCGCATTTTAAGGTTTCTACGTCATCCAAATTAAATTTGTCACGACTGTGATCAGGTAACATTTGTTTGTATTAAGATTAAATATCCCCAATGCTTTATTTTTTTTATTTATCCAAAAATATACAGGTTAAATGTACCACAGTTTTAATTACTTCTATTGTCAAGAATTCGATAAAAAATATAATTGTTATCGAGATTTATTTCAATTATGTTAAGAAGCAGATTTACTTTAGAACACAATTTGTGGATTGAAAGTGCAATATATCATCTACGGATTGCTCATGAATCTATTAATCCTAGTCGTAGACATCCAGGTATTTAGAGTTTTCCTATGAAATGTGTTTAAACATATTTCTGCCAGATATTAATTAACCAAAATGATTTTAGCCAGCGAGGATACTTTCAAATTTAACCCTTTTTATTCAAGAATTTCATTTTAACCTATATGTTATAAAATCTTAATACCTGTATTTTAAAACAAAATCCAATGTGTTAAAAATCATTTGATAATAGCTTTTTTCCAGACCTGCCGTATATCTGAACTTTATAGACCAAAATACAAATTGTCACATTTTGAAAATGCATTGAAAATTCTTTTCAGGACTTTAATTTAAAATTCTAATGTCCACATTTCTTGAAAAGTTAAAAAAGATATTTATTAAAAATATGTTAATTTAATATGAAAAGATAGTGAAAGTCATTTAAGATTCGATGTTTAAATTAAAAAAAAAACATACAAAATTTTTAATCGTTTACAACTTCAATAAAGTGATTATAATCTCAAAATGTTATAAATAATTTTATTTATCCCTTAAAATCTTATTCTAAGTCAACAACACATTCCCTCTTTTAATAAATTTCAAATTTAAATTTTAATTAAGAAACGTGCTTTTTTATCTTAACTATTATTTTTATTATTTTTGTCTAAAGATAAAAACTGTTATAATGTCTTTATAATAATTTTTGTTTTCAAGCTTTAGATTGACTGTTATTATTTTTATATAAAACTTATTTATAATTGAATCTTTTTTCATACGATTATTTTTAGTTGGCTCAATCAAACTCTATCTAAAGAACACGCATAAGATTTGTGACGCCTGCAACGCCCTCTATGACTGCTGTTTACATAACAGTAACAATAAAGACAATTTAAATATTACAATAACAAATTTGTATATATATATATACATATGTACATACGTACGTACATATGTATATACAATGAAAAATTAAAGAAACCAAATCGAGTCATTGTTAAGAGTCTTAAATGAGAAAAAATCTATATTGAACCCCAATAATTAACTTGCAATCACTTATGGTTATGTTATAAGAAGATAAAATATGGGGAGTTTTATAAGGAGCAAGTTTAAAGTAACGCCATCAAGCGTACGAACATTTTAAGTCTAAGTAGAGCAGATTCGAATGTTTTTTTTAATGTTGGATCAAACATAAAAGAAAATGCTAGAACAGTTACCCTGTACTTCTCAAACATAAAAGATGATGACCTAACCCTCATACTGATATTTATATGAAATTTATGCCGGTTGAGATGATTTTCAGAAGTTTGGGTTATAGGAGGGTTATTAAAAATTATGAACCGATTTTCATAAACAAACGAAATATTATCTCTTACAAATTTAAGAGATCTATGCACTCTCTATGGTAGGTTTTGTTATTTGTGCAACAATTTTGTTAAAATTTAAGATAAAGATTTTGATCCTGTACTAAACAGTATTAGTTTCTGTCAAATTTAGCTAAATATTTTTATATTAAAACGTATTGTGAGCATAAACCCACTTTCCACAGAACACTTTCATGGAATCGACCTGAAATATTTAACCCATCAACCTTAAAGGATAAAGAACGAACCATAAAGTCATACCTACCAAATTTCAAAGAGATAATTCTGAATTGCAAAATGAAAAATGTTCATAACGTTATGTTCACACCAAAAGATCAAACATATGTATGGACATGGCAAAATTTTCTTTGGAAGTGACTGTGAGTCAACATTCAGCCTTTACGGTAATACTAATTATACTGTACGCTTTAAATATCTATCAAACGTAAAATACCTCAATCACCAATTAAGGTGTAGAATGTAAAATTTATTGAATAGAGGAAACTAAAAATAATATATACTCCCAAACTGATAACAGAAGATCGGAGTCAAACTTCTACATTATAAAATAAAATTATTTACTATACTTCGTCTTTAACCGCAGCAGTGTAGAGCTAAAAATCCTGTCTATTCAGATCGCTGTCTCTCTAAAATTAACAACAACATTTTTATTTTGGGTCAAGGACGAAACACACATTTAAATTGATTACCTATAATAAGCTCAATAACTTAAAATGACTTGAATAGACAAAAATTAAAAAAAAAAATATTTTGGAGGGTCACCGATATTGGCTTTGACTCCTAAGAATCAGCACGAAAATACTTTGACTGTAATTGTGCGATTTATTTTCAAAAAAATTATGAACCTATATATAAAACAAAAGACTTAAGAAACAAACATTGTTCTGACCATCATATTCTCATAGATTTTTACTTTTCTAATTTTTTATATTTAAACAATTTGTGTATTAATAAACCATTCAATATGAAATACCCCCTATTAATAGCTATTATTCTCTATATTTTATATATTTCTTCTAATGCCTCCACAAAAAATTAAACAATAATATCACAAAAAAAAAAACGAAAAAACTCACTTACATTTTAATTTAAAATAAATCCGTCTTAGACAATAATAGCTGTTGAAAGAACAGGTTGTTGTCAATCTCAAAACTCACATTAACAATTTTCTATTGTCTTTTTTTCTTAACTTTAGACTTTTTTGTTGGGTTTTGCTAATTTAAAAAGACACATGTTTATCTTAGTTAGAAAAAAATTAAATATTATAAATATATATTTGAATATGTTCATGAAAGATCAAATATACACATACTGGTACATGACAAGTTGAAGTTTAATAGTTTTCAAGCGTACACGACACAAGCACACGAACTTATGTATGTAGAATTAAAAAAAAAAAACACATTTGAACCAATCAAGTAAAATATCAGACGAGCGGAAATTCTATTAAATAAATTTATAAACACAGACATTTATTATTACGTAATTATTATCAGTTGTTTAAAAATTTAAATTCATATTAATTGTGATTTTATCATTATTACGAAAACAAAAGATTTAGAAAACAAACGTTGCGAAAATTATTTTTCGAACAAAAGATTTTTTTAATATTTAGAAGCAAAAGTGATTCTAATTTACTTTAAATTTTTACTTACTCAAAATTCAAGTATAAAGTTTTCCGATTTTGTTATTTCATTTGTCGATTTTAATAAATTTTCTTAAATGCACTAAAAAATTAGCATTTCGACTTTTAGATAACAGAATTTTAAAATATCATATTTTCATAAAAAACATATGTCAATAAGAACATTATCGAATGTACGAAATTGTATATGCAACGACCCACTGTATTTCAAGTGAAATATGAACTAGAAATAAATATGTTACTTCTGAATGTATAATCAGTCCTAATTTAAAGAAATTTCACGTAAATTTCATTTAAGAAAAATTTCGATTATCTGCTAGATTTTCTTGGTTCCACTTATATTTTTCACAACACCTTAATTTTATTATTTCAGAAATCGCAAAGCTACAACTTTATAAACCTTGATATGCTCAAAAATATTTGACAACTTTTAAAAACATTTTTGGAAAATATTTAAAGATTTTGAGGAATGTTTCCAGTAAAGTATCAAAAATCAATCCTTGTGCAGCTGACACTGTGGACCATACAATTAATTATTTGAGACTTATTCTCTCCTACACTGAAACTATAAGTGATAACCAATGCAACCGTATTTTTGTAACTATGTATTAGTACTATCTATACATACATCCAGTCAAATCAATTTAACTTTAAAAAATGTTCAAAGATTAACATTACTGAAATGGCCAACTTTGAAGAGTCACTCCAAGATAGTGTAACTGATTTGAAATCTAAGAAAAGAGTTACTGTAGTCATTGAAATATGGGGATTGCAAGGATTCTAATACAATAATTTCGGAAATATGATTTCTTTCCTAAGGTGTCACTCTATTTCCCCTTTACAAAGGTTTATCTACATTTTGTTTCCGAAAATTTTCTGTAATATTTTCGGAAGGAGAATAGTATAAAAATTTCCATGTGTAATTAAAAAAAATACTGTGTCCTATTCAAAATGTTTAAGCCTATGATCATTTTTATTAAGAAGTGCTAAATTTTATAGTTTCCGATATATCGAAACACAAATTACTCCTTTAAAACTCTGTTTCGCAAGCACTCAAATTATTGTCAGGTGCTTAAAAAGAATTGTAAGCAAAAAATAGTGAAACAAAATAATGAAACATTAGCTTCTTGACAAGTTCTTGATTTTTATAAATTAATTTAAATTTAAATACTTTTTTTCTTTGCAACACTTTATTTAAGTCTGACTTAAGAACTCTAAGAAGACTAAAAGCAAAAAAAATCTATTAAATTTAATTTAAAAAATAGTGTAGGTGGATAAAATTGTTTAATTGCTTTTGGGGGTTTAAAGAAAAAATTAATTTTTAGAAAAAATAGAATTTAAACAAAATGAATTAATAGAATACAATTTATATGGTTGACTATTTTAAATCAATTTAATTTATCTTAACTTAGTTTAAATTCAATAAAAACCATTAAAAACCCTGTATCCGTTCCTTTGGCTTAGTATTTTTAAGCTTGAAGAGATCAAATAAAAATGTAAATTCATTCATTAATTTTAAAGGTTCTCATTGATTTTTTCACATTATTTTATTGTAATAATGGTTTTTACCCGGTGCGCTTTGCTGCGCAAAAATTTTTCTCTGTTACAGATCTCGAAAAAAAATTCTTAAATCATCATGTGTATTTATAAATAACTTTTGCAAATTCCCCTGACCCTGTCCGTTCTAAGATTTCCAAAGTTCGCTATATAATCGATGATTAATAATTTGTATATATAGGGTCGGCTTTCCTGCTTCCTTTATAAATTCTAACTCTAAAAGTATCATTGTTTAATATGTTCCTTTTCAACACATCAATTCTTTAAGAAAGTAAATGGAACATTTTTTACAGTAAAACAGTTCCAAGAGAAATCCGATAAAATCTTAATTATCTCATTTCAATAGATCTTTAAATATTAGATAATTAATATTTGCTTTGTATGGGAGGCTACCTCTTCCCATGATCCATCCTACAAAGTGATTGAGACCAAATTTATAATTCTTGAGATATTCGATAATAAATATTTGCTTTGTATGGGAGCTACCTCTTCTCCTGGTCCAATCGGTTTTATATTTTGTCCAGTAAAACCGATCCTTAAGAAACTCACTTCCTTAGATACTCGATAATCAATATTTTCTTTGTAATTGTTCTTTAGATATGTTACTTTTAGGAATATCAGGATAAAAAATCGGTCCATTAGCATATCTATTCAAAACAAACAGACAAACATATAATTTTTATTTAATTTGCATATCAAGTTGCTTGAATAGATTGTCATATATTTATTTTAAAGGTAAATCATGTTTTTATATTTAGATTAAAATTATAAATTATAGATTAACGGTCCGTTAAAAAATCAATTGTTAAAATATTCATAAATATTAAATGTATTATTTTGATTTTGTAATATTTAATTCATAAATTCATTGTATAAAATTGATTGTAATATATCCGTTTATTAAGTGTTAACATTTAATATTCATAGATACAGTTTTAATTTATTTGATTAAATCTAGTTTTAATAATTCGATTCATAGATTTATGTTACGGTGGAGAAAACCACCCATTGTGTTAAGAATAAAAGGTTTAAAGTAAAAAAACTTTAAATTAAATTTATAAAATTCTTAACGACAATTATCGAATAAAATTTAAAAATTCATAATTATTTTTTCAGTTCCATTCAATGTTACTCAATGTTACTTGTAACAAGAAAAAACATTTTCTTATAACAGTATTATTCCTTCAATCTTATATTTTTAAATTCTTGTATACAGACAATATTATGTAATGAGTGAGATCGAAAAATTCCTAACAGACGTTTTTCATTAAAACTTTTTACCCAAATATTTTTTAATTTTTTATCAAGTTACCTTTGTTAAACGTGTTAGTTATTATTTTCAGCAAAATCCTACTAAGTCCAACAAAAAGTTACTCAAGCATTCAAAAGCCTGCCACCAATGCTTTCAATGTTATCACACAGTACTTGGAGAACTTGTCTGTTAATAAAAACCCTTGCTCAAAAAGAAGAATTGGTATACATGATGTTTCTAAATCCAAAAAATGAATAGTATTTTGAAAGATCTCTCAACACGTCCGAAAGCAAAACAGTCCTATAAGCTCAGCGCTCGTACCTCTTAGTACGAAAACTTAAAGGTAATGAAAGTTTAAAAACATAAAATCCTCAGAATGATCCAGAAAGTAAAGCTACTAAAAATTTTAGAGTCCAAAAACAGAGCACGGGATGAAGTTAAGTTTCTAAAAAATATTTTTACTACAAAATGAGTGACAAAACGTATGTTCTGGCATATTTTTCGCTACAGACTGGTCAAAAATTTTACGTTGCAGATGCTCTAGAGAATGTTGAAGGAAATAGGTGTTAAAATTTTCCAGAAATTTTCTATAAAGACCGAAATTATTTCAAACAATGTTTAAAAAAAGGCTGCTTCCATTCATAAGACATAAAGACGATATGAGAGGGTTACCGCTAAAGGTTCAAAATTTCACCACTAGCGATTTAAATTATACTATTAAACTATAAAAAATAATTGTAAATTGTAATAGTAATTTTTTAATTTCGTTTTCATTAATATATATGTATGTTAAGAGTTTTTTGATCTCAGTTCTTATATGTAACCCAAATATCATCACATCAGCTTTAGCCACGTCAATTTTTATTAAATTAGATCGTTTTGAATTTTTTGTGCATCATTTAATTTTTTGAAATATTTGCACGAATTATCCATCAAATGTATAATTGTATGTTTCGGTGAAAAGGCCTTATATATGTTTATGTCGAGCCGAAGATATCAGTTTTATAAGTTGGGTGGAAGTTTTATGAACGTATGCATAATACCTTAACCATCTATCTATATAATAAGATGGATTGAAGTACGTAATATAAAACATTGAGAATCGACATATATTTTTTAAATTCTCCAGTTTTCGTTAAACAGGACTCATGTCCTAGAAATATTCCAATTCTAAATACTCCACATAGTTTAAGCATATTCTTCTTTATACTATGAAATATAGATATAGTAATGAATAGCATTCCATGCATTGTTTGGCTACTAACAATAGATACGCTCTTTATATTTTGCAACGTGTTGTTTTTAGGAAATCCATCTCTGTATTACTAGAAAATAGATATCCCATAGATATCACGCTCCTGCCTTTCGTTTTCTCTCAAATTAATTAAATAATGCACCATTCGAACTAAAAATTAAATTCAAGATCCCTTTCTTAAACCAATTTGTGAATTAGTTAGACAATACTTCATTTGGGAGGAGAAATGCCACTAACGAACAATTTGTAGAGGTATCTACTCTTATATTTTATATCAATTATCTTCTTGTTGGATTAAGAAATGAAGAATAACTGAACTGAATGATGACATTTGTAGTGGAGCACAGTGTGTTCAAATTGATTTTTTGGATATAATTTTGTAACAATTGCACCGTTAGAGATATTTTAATGGAAATTTATAAAGTTGAAGCCGAGGTGCTTTAGAGTTAATTTGGAGAAACACAACCCCTATATTGGACGTAGTCAATGACTATCCAAAATTGACCACCTTGGATAGGTTGCTTTTTTAAATATTCGCGAAAAATTCGATTATCTATTGAGAGAATAGAAATTTTGTTTATGGTTATTTAAACATTAATAAAATTAAAAAACAAAGTGCTATTTTTTTACCACGATATATCCGTACTTTTCCATAAATCAAGGAATTAACAAGTTTCCCACTTTTCCATACGGAAATGCCCAAAATATCAATTCGTATAAATCGTGTTTAAAAATTTAGTTTTTTTTCACTTAAATGATTGCCTTATCCTTACAAAGGACGTCCTGTATTAAAACAAAAAATTATTATTTTTTTCATCAAGTATGGATAGGAAGGGTGCCAAGTTTATTCGGATTAAGTTTAAATGCATTTCTATGTAAAACAACAAAAAAATATAAAGTACAAAACAAACAAGTAAAAATATTATAGTCGGTCAAGTCCGTCCGAGACCTTTAATGCGATGTTTGGAAGGGAGCTTTCATGAGACCTATGAGAAATAATTGACCGGCCTCATAATTTCCCATATCACTTTTGAATGTCACTTCTTTTTGCAAATCATTGTTAAAAACGCTTTATATTTAGGACCTTTATGAACTTAAAATCTCCATTCGGGAAGTCATTTAAATTTAAGGTACTTGAAATAATAAACTTATACACCATTTTTTCTGTATGTTACAAACTTTAGCACAAACGTATAATAACCCAACTATCTATAGTGGTGTAGGGTATAAAAATGGTCATCTAAGTAAATAAATGTTGGCACCTTTATGTAAAAAAAAATCCTCAAAAAGTTTATATATTCTTAAAAGTTTCAACTTCAGATTAATTTAACTTTTTAGTGGATTTAAAATTTATTTCGACTTGAATATTCCCGAAACTATAAGAGATAACCCATTTTCTTTCTTCTCCATTCATAAATGGATTTTTGACCAAATTTTAATTAAATAATGTTTTTGCATACTTCCTAGAAGGTAAAGACTAAGCAGAAAATCAATTCGCTTAAGCTAAAATTATTTAATTATTAATCCTCAAATGCATGAAAAACTCACACACCATTTAAATTAAATTCTATAATACCACGTAAGCTAATTTACATTTATGAGTTCTCTATAAAACTTAATTTCTTACAAACACACAAATACAGATACAAGAATTTTATAATGTTTAACAATGTATGAACATAATTTCACACCTTATAATGAAAATAACTGCAAAAAGAAAAAAAAACTAAATAAAATTATATATAAGTATATAACAACAACTTTCCACTAAACATTTATTATCTGACAAATGTACAAATTAGTAAAACAGAAACATTAAAATCCCTCTTCTTAACACATACTCATACACATACATACACCAATAAACAACTAAAGAAAAATATTACGTTGGCCAAAAAGAAATCGTGGCTAAAACAAAGAAATAACAGGGAGAAAAAAACATGGAGCATATAAGATGTAGAATAAAAAGAAACAAAATATACCGCTAATGAGCTGAACACAATAATTGCGGAACATTTGTAAAAGGACCAGGGTTAATAATTTAGGCTTAAAAAACAACTTAAACTATAAAAAAACATGAAATTGTCTTAACACAAACGAACTGAAATTTTGAAGCACAAAAAAATGGACAAAATAAAATACAAAAGAAACAAAAACAAAAGTATCAGCATCACTAACCACAAAAACAATTTATTCTACTACTTATAGAAGAGTACAATGGGACTGGATGGGAAATTAAATTCTTCTGGATCCACCTTCTATATGTATTCCAGCACGAGGGAAGCATATAAGACCCTTTAAAGTTAACATATTGTGGCAACAAATGTGAGTCAAAATATTTATTTCCCGCAGAAGGATTTTAATCTCACCAAGATTACAATTGCACTTCCGTTTTGATAATCCCATTTAACTCGCTAGACGGAGTACACTCTCTTGTTTCTCACTGTCACTAGTTTTTCAAATCTAGATCCATCCTAATATCTCATGCATCTAGTGTTCAAGGAACCGTTTTCTTTTACTCTTAGGGCTGGCCACCATGATGAAAGGGCACCCAGTGACCAGTGATTACAAATACCAATCTCATACGACAGCACTTCATGAGTTATTTTATTAAGAGAGAGTTAAGTCTGGTAGCATGGGAACAAGTAGCACCTGATATGGCGAGACCTACTCAATATGGACTGCCTGCCGGTGAAGCCCCTCGAAAAGTTTCGTGCTGTCTGAAGCTCAAACTAAAATGTGCAGAGACTGGTACCGTTTCGGATGTAATGCTACATTGCAAAGAAGCCACCAAAAGTGTGACAGGAGATTGCTCATTGCGCTCAGCCGGTATGTATTACACCCCACAGTGTTTGATGTTCATGGACGTAATGCGCAAGAAACCTCTGCTATAGATTTTAAAGATATCTGGCTATTGAAATATAAGAGGTACAGTTAGGGAGAACCAATATCCATTCGACCTTGGCTATTGGTTCACTTCCACATTTTACTATAGTACAAATATAAGGCATCTTACCGGAACAGGGTTTAAAATCAATATTAATGAAATCGATCTACATTTGAGCAATAAATTCCTCATAAAGCTCCTCCGAAATGGATTTTAAGTGTATAAAACTCCTTAATGTTATTTTGTGCACAATATTGAATTAATAGTGTTTTGCTTTGCATTAAATAATGTAACAAATTTTACTGTAATCGGTTTTTAACTGATAAAAGTCTTTAATATTAAAATATTTTATTTATTATTTTATTATTTTAGTTATTATTATTTTATAACAATGAATCGGTATAAACTTATGTGAAGAATTTCAAGAACAATGGAACACAGCAAAGGATAATAATATTTTACCTTGAATTCTTCTCTCCAGACCATTGTACAAATGAGACAAAACAACACGCAAAGAAAGCAAAAGATAAATATAAAACTAACAACAAAACTTAAATAAACTTAAGAAAAATAATCGAGAAACTAAAAACGAAATAAGAAATACATCTAAAAACAAATTAAAAGCAAGAATTACGACAGGTTAGTAGCAAACTATTGCCACCGATCATGAGGACACGAAACAACAAATTGTCTACTTTACAACTAAACACCAACAGTAACAATAATAACAACAACAACAAAACAATTCAGAGAAGAAGATGAAGCACCCGCAAATAACAACAAATGAACCAACTTTAGCAGACAAACAAATAAACCAACAATTTAACATACGATTGTACAATTTTAACCGAACTAACCAACAACATAAGGTTGACAAATTTAAACCTTTACAACGAAAACAACAACAACATCAACTACAAAATCTGAAGTGTGGAAAATACAAACAATTTTTTTTTTTGTAATTCAGTTACCACGAATTAACTTGCCGCAAAATTTACAAGTGATCACACAAATGCGTGCAAATGCCATCGTATTGATCACCATGAACTACAACAACATCAATATACACAAACATTTAACACAAATATACTCCAAAAAATATACTCACATATTTACATACATATGATCATATGTGTGTATGCTGGAAAAAAGAATAAGAAGAAACATGTGAATAGGAGTACAATACGGAAACGTGTTAATGCCATTTGAATTTTAACCAAATATGGTTGTAAAGCAAGTGCTATATGAACACTTAAGTATTTACACACACGAACCACAATACACACTCACACATTCACACACATACACATAATCAAATTGAAGAGAAATATAAAGAGAGAAAAAAAGTATTTTGCATGTTGTTTAAATTAAGTGAACCCATCGCAAAAGCTCAAATAATCTTAAGTCAAACTGGGCAGGCCATAAAACACCGAACAAGTCAACGAAATCGTATGGGACGTCTGAAAAAGAATGAACTTAAATGTATTGAAAATACTGAAAACGATGATGTTGTTGTAGCTGACGATGTTGATAGCGACATTATTACGTACGACTAAGGAAAATAGTAGCTGAACTAAAAACCTCTAACTAAGTAAAAGCTGAGAAGAGCAAACAAAAAACTCCCTAAAATAAATAAACTCTATTACTGCCGACAATTGATTGTCCAAAAAATCGCCTTCTATTCCAATGATTGCCAATGTATCCAATTTTAAATTTCATAAAATTTAAAAGAATTTCTAACAATTCACTGACTATTTTCAAGACTTCGATGAGGGTATCTCTGAAACTATTTTCCATAAAATTGAAGTGAATTTGTGACAAGTCAATTATAATTTTCAGCGCTTATATGTGGAACTATTTTGGCTGGTACAATTTTGTCGCGAACTTAATTATATTGAATCGTGGTTCATAAGTAAGGAGGAAACATAGCATCAAGGTGAACCGAACTGATGCGAAATAAGCTAATAAATGTTAATAAGTGTATAAAAAGATATTCACAGTTGTATTCATTATGAATATTTACACGTCTTTTGAAGAGCTTACAAAGAAGAATATTAATTATCTTAATTATTAGCTAGACTTTTTGGTAATAAGCCCATAGAAACATTATGTGATGACCCAGGTGAGAAGAAGATCATGGATATTCTAAACATGGGGAAACTGATTAAGAAAACTGATTTGTCAGTTTCACTGATACCAGAAAATTATGCACTTGGCCAACGCTATAATTTTTCACGTTATATCTTGACATATTACAGTTCTGCTCAAATGCGTCTTGCTGTATCAATATCGTAGTCGGTTGCTTCCATCCAGCAATTATAGGGAGAATATAAGCAACGTTGTCAATATTCCGACTAAGGTCTAAAATCATAGTGTTTTTATGCTCTTTATCAGAATTCAAGGAAAGGTCGCCCAAACCAATAAGAATTGATTTGTTTTACCGTTAAATCGTGAAATAGGTCGATTGATCAATAAACGATGAGAAGCCAATATGCTGACAAAATTAAAGGTCTTTCTCTAAAATCCTTATACCCTTCTTCTCAATTTTATTTCCTACTAAAACATGGCAACCTGTTTAATACACTTAACATGCACTAACCAATAATACAACTCTGAAAAAAACACAAAAAACAAATACCGACCAAAAGAACACAATGACATCGTTTACAACATCAACACAAATCGTGGCGATTTGTTTAAATCAAACTGTAAAAGTGCAAATGAAAAAACTTCAGACCGACCAAATAAATACCGTACGATCTTGTGTGAAGAAGATCAGCAGGGTAAACGAAAAAAAAAATATAACCAAGTTAACACGCACTTATGCGGGCCAGGAAAAAACGAAAACCCTCAAAAAATAAAACGAAATAACCAAAATAAAATATACTAACTGAAATCGAATAACCAAAACATACATCATTTGGTTGTTAAACAAATCGTGACTTTAGGCTTTTTTGTTGTCGTTGTTGTTATGGGTTTTTAGTGTGGTGTCACCAAAAATTTGTATTGACTTTAAATTAATTAAAACCACAAGCAATTGGCATGATTGTTTTAACTTAAAGCTTAACTTTGTATTGACAGCCTTCTTTTTGTATAACAAACTGTTGTTTGGTCATTCAATTTTAAGGTCTTACACTTTAATTCGTTCTCTTTCTCGCCTTCCTCCCTGAGGGAATACAATAATTATTTAACTGTATTTCCTCTAACCTACTTCTCATACCCAGACTCCTCTCTAGAGCCGAAAAAAAAAGAAAAAACGCATGTTACTGTGGTAAAAAACAGAGCTGACAAAATATTAAAGTGGGTTATAATGGGGACAAAACATACAGATGTATGATATTTTAAATGGGAGCGTGAGTGTATAAATGAACGAATGAATAACTGAATTTTGTGAAATCTTTTGGAAATATCTCTACACTATTAAGACCAAAAAATATAAATAACATGCAAAGCAAATACAACAAGTGATTGATCTTTTGTGATCATACCAAACAGGTGATTAATTGTTTTTTTTTTCACTTTGTATTGAAGTTAAGAAAAAAACGTTTTTGTTATTGTTTTAAATATTTATTTGAAATATTTGGCTTTCAACATTATTTTCAACAAGTGTTTTGTGTACATTTTTCGTTTTATTCATTATTGTGGGATTTTTTAAGTCTTATTTGGTGAAAAAAGTATACAAATAAATATTATTTTTATCTTTTGAGTTCATTTACTTATGAGGTCATAAAACTTGTATAACACTTAAACTGACACCTGAACCTGTAATAACAATTATTTATGAAAATTTTGCATTTTTTTTTTATTTTGGGTGTGGAAGGGAGTTTTGAGATTAATTTTTTAGAATTTATTGGTTTTGTTAAGAAATTATTATTTAAAAACATTGAAACATTGACCATATTTTCAGTTTAGCATTAATTATCAAAAAAATAATTGTTTAAATAGAAAATTATATTGAAGCAATTTTTTTTGAGGTTACCGCTTTTACTTCTTTGTAGTCGCTAATGCTAGACATTAAATAGCATGAAGAAATTCACTAGAAGACTCTTGAATCGATATCATATCACAATGACAGGAAACGGATATGTGAATTATTTTAATTCCATGAATCATGATTAATGTTATTTTCATCACCTTCATAAAACCATCAAAACTGTGTAAATCTTAAGTCTGCTTTTTAAATTTTAATTGGATCCTCTTGCAAACTCTACGATAGGAATTATAATATAAGGAGTGAGATCGAAAAAATCTTAACACACATATGATAATAGAAGTGAAACCACTAAACTAACAGTTTTAATTTATTTTAATTAATTTATTTGATTAAAATAATTATTACAATTAAAAAAATATTTTTATAGTTTAAATCACTAGTGAGAAAATTTTTAACTTTTATGCCATTAATGTTTCCATAGTGTTTTCTGTCACTTTATTCAAACAGGTAGGTAATTTCCTTTGAAAATCTAGCACACTTTTTTACACCTTTTGTGCTCTTTTAACAAAATATCTCCCTGCTTTAGCTCCGGATAGTTCAGAGGTTGTTTATCTTGATACAGTACCACATTATTGCTTTTGTATCACTCAAGGTCTTGTTTTCCATAACGACAGGATGACATGCCAGACCAAAAATAAATCCTACGAATGGAAGCAGCCTTATTAAATATTCCTTGATGTAAGTTTTAGTATTTATAGAGCCCGTTGTTACAACTCATTTCTTCTGTATCTCGTAGATACTGCATATTGCTTTTCATACCAAGAACTTTTTGGGAAATTTCGAAAACTTGACTTCACTTTCCGTGCTCTATTTTTCCAGCCACTCTTTTAAACAGTATTCCTATCAGTATCAATTTGTTTTTAGAACACGGAGCTAACTGAACAGCTGGTAACTTCTGGTAACTCATTTAAATCAGATTAACAACATATTCATTTGTTTGACATTAAACATAATAACTAACATGCCTTACAGTGGTAACTGGATAAAAAATATATATTTAAATAATACTTGGATTTAAAGCTTTTTGTGTCTAACATTTATCAATATCAATAGAGATATCTACATTTTAAAAGCAAATAAGGTGTATTTATGGCATTAGCAGTGCATCTCTCTGCCAATCGGAGAGCTCCGATTCAATAATTTTTACAGGTCGCTTCGGAAGCTTTCAAGTGTTATTACAACATCTCAATCACAAATTATGAAATATTGAATTGGTTAAAGTTTCGTGTAGGTTTGAACGAATCATTACTGTTATGTCTTTTAAAGGAATAGAGAGATTCTGCACATGATGTCTCTTGTGATGTGATACTTTCGCAAAAGCTTAAATAAAACTTAAGTCAACACTGTTTTGGAAAATACTTACTCAGTTAATTAGTTGATGAAAAACATACCGATCTGGTACTGCTCTGTTATACGTGATTAATCAAGTGTTTGTTCAAATAATTTCTGGAATGGTTTCCTCGTCAAGTAATGCTTTAAACTTTAATGGGAGAAAACAGCACTTTTGAATATGGTAAACTCTGGTAACTGTGGTGCATGATTAAAAATATTAATTAGGAGGAATATAAAAAATATAAAGAATTTAAAATTTCGACTTTTGTTGGTTTTTTGTAAATAAAAGTAATAACTTAATAAAAGTATTAAATAGAGAAACGATCAGTCAGACAAACGAACATAGCTAAATTACTCAGATTTTGATTTGCAAGAATATATAGATTATGGGGGGTATAGCAAGGGTCTTGAATATCTATAAAATTGTAAGAGATATCCATACGAGGATTATATATATGCAAAATTTCTTTTGTCTCAATTCATAGATGAATTTTTGCACAATTAAAGAAATGAAACAACATACCCAAGTTAACCAACTTCTTAGGGCCACTGAGTACGCCCCTGTCAAACACAAAAATCCGTGCTCAAAAGTAAAACTATTCTTTGGAAACAACGTTTTGGAATCTTTGCGCGTAAGTAAAAGCCACACAGGAAGTGAAATACACTGTTCAAAATTTAATGCTTTAAAATTAAAAAATCTAAAATTTAATAACGTTATATTTTAAATCTCCTTTATTTTTTATATTTCTAAATAATAACTATTTATTTATAAACAAAAAAAGTATTAGAAAAAATTGTAGTCATCTTATTATAATAAACGCAAAATAATTATTATTGTAAAATAAAAACAATAACTATAATCAAATTTAATTATACATATCATGTTGTTGAAATAATAATTTCTCAATTGATTTTTTTTTTTTCATTATTACCAAAACAAATACATAATAAATAATACTTTAATAATAGGAATATTCGTAATAGTAAAAGAAAATAATTATTAAGCAAAAAAATCATAATACACTATCAGCAAAAATTCAATCAATCATGTTAAATTGTAGATTTATTAGTAAAGTTTGTTTTTGTAAGTTTGTGTACTTTAGGCGTGGGCTGCTCTGTATCATATACATGATCATGCAAACAGTGTGTTTTTATATAAGTCTCTCTTGGTGATCTTAACATAAGGTTAATATTGTTAATGTAAATACGTTAACATAATGTTATACTTCAGACCAAAACTTAAAAAATTAATGCTGATTATTTTACATATAAAAATAAATGGAAGAAAGATGGAGAAAAATAAGTACCCTTTAAAATCTTTGTTAATTAATCAAAACAATAATCGAACTGAGATCAAGTCAAATGTAATTGAACTGATTACATTTTTATTTGTTTTTAAAATCTGAAGAAAAGATTGAAGTGCACTGAACCGACGAAATAATACCCTACGCATTTTTGTTGGGAATTGAAATTAATATTAAGAGAATCTATACTCTGTTCATCCTTATATAGAACTCTGAGGTAAAATTTATTACTGTTTATTCGGGACTCAACGCTCAACGCTTAAATTTACAAGTACGAATGTTTATTCAGTCAAACACGACTATCTAATACCCTACACCACATTGTCGGTTAAAAATGGTGGCAACGGCAAACTGATTAACGACCCTCGTATAATTTTATTTTCTTATTATTCTTAAGTATCTAGTATATTATTATGACACAAATATATATGTTAAATTTTAGCATTTTAAAATGAATTTTCTGGGAGGTTATATGGGGCTGCAATTATAATTTTGCGTATCGATTTCTGGTTAATTTTTCTTAATTTGACAAATTATTATTACAATTACATCACCGTATATTAAAAGTAAATAATTTGAAATGTTTATATGTACCTATGACAAATAATGAACCGACCCTCGCATATTATGGCAATATCGTATTTTATTTTA
>PYHX02000158.1:50880172-50928329 GCA_004302925.2 Cochliomyia hominivorax
GTAATTTATCAGTTCCCACAATTGTGTTATATCCCCTGATTGTGATAGATTTTCAATTTGAATGATATTTTTTAATAGTGAGAAAAATTGACCAAACTTTCTGCTGTTTCAAGTAATGTTTGAATGCAGTATTTGGAGCTCACCCACCGCCACTACAAGCAATGAACAGAATCTGCCGTAAAATATCGGAGTGGAGCAATAGGCTCAATGCCTACTGGTGTTTTATTGTCCGCGCCATCCTAAAGCTATATCCTGTTCAACTCTATCTCTTTCAGCCTTGAAGTTCTATGTTCTCATCCAATTGATGTTCCCAATTTCTTGACCTGGAGTTAAAGCAAAATGAAACTCACAAGTACTGCCATAATCCCTAACGATTCGGTCGTGACTTCTTTCTGTATTCTTTAGAATTAATTAAAAATTTTTGACTCGATATTTTAATCACACTTGGGTTATTATTTCTTAAGATTATTGCTTGGAGTCTGGATGGTTTTCTTGAACTGAGATTCATCGGATCATGTCACAGTCGCAGAGTTCTCTATTAGGACATTTTGCAGTCCTCATTGCTAAAAGGCACATAAGTCATAAATTGTTAATTATATATACTTCAGGGCGACGTCCTATCATTACTATTGTTTACTTTACCTCCACTTGGAGTAGACGTAAAATCTATGCAGACAATTGTACCATAAAGTTGGTGATTTATGCGTTCTGGTAAGTGGTTATATGCATAGTGGAGTATTGTTCACAATTTCCTAAACTCAGCTTTAAGAACCTTTACAAGTCGTAAACATACCATCTACATTAGAAGACGGAAATGCTTTCGATTAGTGGGATATTATGGAAAGAATCATTTTAAGTTGATTGTTACAAAATTAGAGTCTCCTCTATGGCATGTAAAGGATATTCGAATATACGAACGGTGTGTATATTGGTATAAGAGGGATCCTCTGCAGCTCTGAACATTATATATAGAGAGAGAGACGTCTCAAATTCCGCGATTTCAAGTTACCGTATGAATATCAAATTAGCCATAGTTTACACGAGTATTTCTGGCACGGTTGAGATCAGTAATAGGATAGTAGGCATTGATCCTATTGTCCTATTGAACGTGCTTGTTTAACCATATGACGTATGACTTGTTTTGACTCCTAAATTATATGTTCATTGGTTTCAAACTTATACTCGACTTTTCGTCAATTGTCTGAAACATATTCTATCAATACATACATACGTCTATTATGCTCTTTTCCGGGTATCAACATTTTCTGATGACATTTCTTTTCGTCATTTTAATTTAAGTGTCACGCAAACAAGAAACCAACCAACTCTGGGTATAAATATGCGATTTACTTATATAAATGAAGAAACAAATCATGGTTATGGCATCACAAGAGTATTGCTATATCATCATATTATGATTAACAACATGAATTAAACATGTGGATAATTATAGTATGATTGTGGCACAAACATACTTTTATAAAGTCACAACTATAATATGTTGCTTCTAGATTATGATAACCATAATTATGGCTAAGAAATTTGTAGTTATTTTTCAAGAAATAAACTTATTTCAAATGGGATTTAAAGCTTTGGATCAAGATCGATTACAGTTCGACTATTGAACATTTCTATTATTTATATACTCATAAAATAATTTAATTGTTTTTACCTTTAGGAAATACACAATATAAAATTTATTTTTTTTCCTATGGTAACATGAGGGGACCAACCAACCAGTCATGACAACTTCATTAAAAAAATTTTTTACATTATCATACTTGTCCATACAATCAAACTCTTACTTCTAAACAAACTAAAAATGTACATAAAAAAGAAACAAACTTTTGTTGTAGGGATATAAGGAGTGAGATTGAAAATTCTTAACTTCAATATTGCAGGTTAGAGTTTTTCACTGAGATTATCACTCTGTCATTAAAAGGCGAATTAAAAAAAATCAAAATTTCCATGGTGGCCTACATTGAATTGTCAGCGACTAAACCTCTGACCAAATAGGAGTCTTTACTCCTGCAAATAAATTCGATAACACCTCACTTCTGGAAAGTTAGTGCCCGCCTCTAGGGGAATTAAAAATTAGCACAGCATTAAACATAGAGGCTGTTGTTCTGCAATTTCCTTGAACTTAGCAACAGTAGATCGAATATCTACTTAGACGTTGGAGTTAAAATGAAAGATTAATTAGAGGAACTGAAAAAACAACAACAGTTTTGCTAAGCGTTAATGCTCCTTGCAAGAACAACGAAAAAGCAAAATCGAGGATCACGATTTTGAATGAGATTTTTATAAACTAAAGTTAAAATGTTTTCAGATTTTTCCATTCTCACTCCTTTAGAATAATGTTGAATGCAAAACCTTTACAAACAAACTTATAAAACCATAAATAATTATAATCATGAAAATACAACAATAAAAACAACTACATTTAAATTATGATAAACGGAAAAAATTGGCTTTTTTTGGTCAGGAAAGAAAAGAAAGATGTACTACGGTGTAAGTTAAGTCTTTAACTTGCACACATTTTGATATTAAACCCCGAACAAGAAAACATCCGAATAAAAAAAACAAAAGTTAAACAAAAGTAGAAATGATATGAATCCGTTCCTTACGTATCATTTATAAAATCATTGAGGCGTTTATATACAATTTGCACTGTGTGGTCATATAAAAGTTTTCAAGATACTGATGATGATGAAGGCTCCCAGCGCATGATATTAAAAAAGGAAGATGCAACATGTTGCAAAATCAAACAACTGAATATGCGTGCATACATGATTATTGGTTTAAAGGGTCTTTGTTGTTGTTGTTGTTCGCCTCTTCTTGTGATCGTTGTTAAATGTCGGTGGTGTGAGTGTGTTAAAGATACCGCCACCATAAAGGAATCGAAAGGAAAAAAATCGAGCGGGAAAAAATGAAGGCAATTGAGAAGACAATATCATTAAATGGTATCTTTGTTGTTACAAAAAAATGGGAAATAAAATTGAGGCAAAAAAGGGGGAAAAATGAAAGAAATATATTTTATACCCAGATAAAGATACAAAATTGCATGGGTGGGCCCTTTTTCAATTTTGACAATTTGTTTGTTTAAAGAAAAAACAAACAACAAAAAAACGAAAAAGAAAAAGAAGAAGAAGGGAATTGGTTTGATCTTCTTTTTTTTAATTTATAAAATATTGTTAACATGTCCTTAGGGAATTTATTTATTTATTTCAGTTTTTTGTTGTCTTCTTGTTACGATTTTTTCCCTTGATTTCTGTTGAACTCAGAGGGGTTCCCTGTAACAATTTTTTCTTCACAAGATTTTTTGATGATTTTCCTTTTTTTGTGTTTTTTTAATGAAAGTGAAATTTCTTTCTTGTGGTCTGGATGTAAGTTTTTTTGTTGTTATTAATAAATAAGCGGCTTCTTTTAATATGGAGTTTAAGTTTGTTTTTTTTTTTTCTCAAAAAAGTTCAACTCCATTATGAGAATTTAGTTTTTTCTCCTCATTTTCTGTCTTAGTTTTTGGTAGATGTTAAAATTTTGCTTGATTTATGTTGTTTGTAAAAGAAGTATTTTTTTATTTTCGTTTGTTGTTGACAGTTAATTTAAATTTATGTTGTGTTCATAACAAAATCATAAATTTTCTCACCAAATATCTCCGAAAAAAAGTAATTTGTTGTATTTTAAATTTGTTTAAACGTTATAAATTCATGAAAAATTGTCATTTAAATGCTGTGCATATATGTGTATGTGTGTCTGTTTAAGTTATATGAGAATTCTGTTAAAGGAAATCAAAAGATTTAAGACACAAACTTTAAAAAAAACTTAAAATGTTTTAGGAGACAAATTTTTCTTAGATGTAAATATAAATTATAATTTTAAGCAATAAATTTACGACTAATTTATATCCATTAACACTGAGTACAAATTTCAGTAGCTCACTTACTCTCTCGATTATAAGTTAACAAATGAGGCGGAACAATCCTGATACATGTTTGAATATCCAATTTTAGGAATATTTTTAATCTAGTTATCTATTCAAAATGAGTCTTATTATCTTCAATTATGTCAATTAAGAATGATAACCATAATGATAATCAACAATTAAGAATGATCTGCAATCTGCATTTTATTAATAAGGTTTGCATGGACAGTCAGCAGTCCAGTTATACGGACGGAAGGACAGACACCGTTAAATCCACTTAGAAGTTGTGGTAACTATATTTTTACTGCCCATTGCAAAATTCTGCACATACACATTATATCCAAAACAACTATTGTGGTCGAAGCAAAAATCGTTAAACCGACTTGAACAGATTTTGTAAGGAGAATTGAAAAGCACAAAAAGAGAACTAAAAGTATTATCAAAAGCGGTCTAGTTCATAAAGCATGGACTACAACTAAAATTTCTTCATAGGAACTTTCAAGTTTTTGCAATATTGCCAACATTGATTCACCATGAAATGAACACAAATCGATTTTTGGAAATAATTCTGAAACTGTTGAACCATTATAGATACTTTAATGTAAATTTGAATTATTTGGATGAGTTCAATACTCTATCAATTCACTTTTTCAAAAATTTTTTAAAAATTAATTTTATAATTGAGACAAAAATATTGTATATAGAAAGTCTTTGTAAATCTCTTAAAAATTCAATTCAAGGTATGTAATGATTTGTAGGAGAACAGGTTCGCATCTGGTTCAAAGTTGGTCACTTCATGTAGGTTATTTTTTTTAAACATCGTCAAACTCTATTTGTCTACTGAGACAAAGAAAATTTTGTATATATAAGAATGAGTCCTTTTCTGGTCAGGCGCGTACTTCGCGAATATTCAAAGCTGGATACTTCGGATTATTGATTTTTTTTAAATTCGCCAAATATGCATTTATGAATTGAGACAAGAGAATTGTCTATAAAAAGTGCTTATAAACCTCTGCAAAAATATGATTACATGTGTAGATTTTTTATAGTTTCAGAGATAATGGTTTAATCCATTTTCAGAATTTTTTAGCTTATTTAAAGTTAGACTTAGTAAAGTTCCTTAAATTTGTTTAAACATTGCCAGTTTCCCTATAAAATTCTTAGAAATATTGCTTCAATATCATAGAAATATATGAAACCTAAACGGATTCATATATAACATGAAGCATTTTGAGATTTTTTTCAAAAAGGTGGCAACATTTATTCACTGATAATAACTTTTTTGTTTAGAACTTTATAATTTCTTTATTACTTTATAAAGAAACGTAAAGAAAAATTCATGCAAAATAAATCCGAATGAGTTGGATTGTCGCGACAATTGTCTGTCCTCAAGTCTTATTCAAACTTTGTCAAACTGGAGTTCTCTTAATGAAAGTATTTTCTGTCGGTCACCCTTTTTCTTTAAAATTGTGAATCTTCAAGTTCTAATGTTTTCATAGATACCAAAGACTCTTTAAATCCTTGATGAAAATCCAATCGATTTTAGATAAAAATTTGCAGCTTTTATTTAGTACTCAAGTCATAGTCGTATATATTCTATACTAGCTGAGACTCGTGGCGCTTTGCTGTCCTTATAAAATGCAACAACAATTTTTATTGATACATAAATGCGTGTCCAGTTTTGTAAGAAAGCAATAAAGATAAAATATTGTAACTCTCAAACCAAAAGTTTCTAAGATATTTGAAGATGAGTATTTGATTTGCTACATCTCCCTTTGATTCTTTCTGTTCTATATTTTTACCGTGAAACAGTTCCTTGGGATGGAGATTGGTATCAAATTTTTAAACTCTTGCTGTCATACTTCTCTATATATTTTGCAGTTGATATTTTCTTTGTATGGAATTGCGATTACAAAGAATCTGAATCGTTATGAAAAAATTGGGTTTTCATCTTATAAATTTCCGTAAATAAAAATGCCACCAAAATATATACATATATATTTCTTAAATGTACATTCTCTCCTTCTTATGTTCCATTCTTACCAATGAGTCACTGAGGAAGGATATTTGTTTTTTTTTTTTTTGTAGTTGTCTTTTGTTTTATTTATATTTTTTACTTTCAAAGACTAAGAAAATAAAGTTTGTCTCTTAAGTCTTTTGTTTTGAAATTTCAACTAAAGAAATAAAATATCAAAATATTTTTCAATACTTTAAAACACATCAATGTTACAACAATAAAAAACTAAATAATTATACATAAAATAAAATGGTTAATAAAATAACTTGAAACACCTGTGAATTAACACATTCCCAAAGATTTTTCACCCTTTTTGAAAACAGCAACAACACTCCTTCATTTCATATTTAAAAGAGCGACTATAAAACAACAAATTTTATTGTTATTTTTCTATCTTTTGCAATCAAAACATACTAACATTCATTTATACATAATTAACTATATATTTTTTTCTTATTGACCATTAAGTATTTTTTCCTTATTTTACTGTTGGTGTTGTTGTTGTTTACAACTATGAAACTGTTGTTACTAAATATTTTTATAACTTATACTTACAATAAAAACACAATAACAACAATAATAACAACTATTATTATTTAGTATTTCTATTTCTATTTACATTACTATTATTATGATTATGATTATTATTTATTTAAGTATGTATTTAAGCTTCTTTTAGCATTTAACTACATATTTATCTTTCACTTAAAAAGAGAAGATGACATTCTTTTAATGAAATTAACTATTTTTTGTTGTTGTAGTTAATGTTGCTGCTGTTGCCATTGTCGCTACCAAACCACTCTCATTCATTCATTAATACTTGTCACTCTCTTCAAAACTCTTGGTTCCTCAATCGGATACTTAAGTGTAAGTAATTTCTAATATTACAGAGTAATGAACGTTTTGTATCCAATATTTGATTATGGGAGGTAAACTTAAAAGTTTTTTAGAGTTGTAGGCAAACATAACTATTTTTTATGTAGAAGAAATAGATTCATAAATATTCATATACTCTATGGCTTCTGCTATTTGTATTTCACTAAATTTAATTTATATATATTCCCACTGTTCCTGGAGCATATGTTCTCAGCAAAGCTCTCTGTTGATGTTTAAAGCTCAGCTTTTTGTTACCTGTAGCTAAGTTTAAGGATAATTCAGTTACATTAAGCAATGCCCTCTATGTGTGATGAAGTGGTGGTGAACTTTGTTTTGTTTCTTTTACCTTCTATTTTTCCAGAAAATGGAATAGCGGCACTTACCGACCATAATCTGGTGTTCTTTGTTTCTATTCTCCTTATTCATTCAAAGTAGTATTGACCAAAAGGTTTCTTCTTCTTTTTTGTAGGGGATCAGGTTTGCAATTTTTGTCTGCATTGAAATAATTGCTTGAATTAGTCTGATGTAGATATCATTACCTAGAACATCACACTCTATTTGTGATTTAGTGGAGGAAAACTTTGCTAATTTTTCATTCTATCTATTTCCACAGGAGTTGGGTTGGCATCAACAATTTACCATCCTATAGTGCTTCTTTGTTTACTTCTACGTATTCAATAAAAGTCAGGTTGGAAACCGTACTTCTTCAATATTTTAAATATTTGAAGGGGAGATGAAGGAAGGCAACTTTTTAATATTCAAAGAATCACATATATATTTCTTAAATGTATATTCTCTCCTTTCTTATGTTCCATTATTACCAATGAGTCACTGAGGAAGGATATTTGTTTTTTTTTTATTTTTTGTAGTTGTCTTTTGATTTATTTATATTTTTTACTTTCAAAGACTTAGAAAATAAAGTTTGCCTCTTAAGTCTTTTGTTTTGAAATCTTAACTTAAAAAAATAAAATATCAAAATATTTTTCAATACTTTAAAACACATCAGTGTTACAACAATAAAAAAACAAAATAATTATACATAAAATAAAATGGTTAATAAAATAACTTGAAACACCTGTGAATTAACACATTCCCTAAAGATTTTTCACCCTTTTTGAAAACAGCAACAACACTCCTTCATTTCATATTTAAAAGAGCGACTATAAAACAACAAATTTTGTTGTTATCACGTTGACAATTTTTACCAGGGATAAAATTCGGACCTGGGATACTTAAAATACTTATTTTGTAGATAATCTCTTTAATTAAATTTAACATATTTGAAAAAGAAAATTGTTGCGATAAGATCAGGAGAAATAGAAATCTTAGTGTTAAATTTTTCTTTAATTTAACTTAAATTATCATTCAGAAATTTAGTTTTTATCATAACTTTTGGATCTTCGGGCTTATAGACCTTTCTGTAGGGATTAGTTAGCCATTTTAATTTATGCCCTGCCCAATTAGAAGTAACGGTCCCACTTGGTACCATAACTACATAATAGTTTGGACAGCTATCAAGATTTCCATGAAAACTTTGTGAACAACAGGTCTAAATCTTGATAAACTTTTTTACTTAGTTTTTTCCGGAATCAGATCTTAAGCTCATAAGAGTCATTAATAAAATTATATTTTGCAGTATTACAAAATTTTATAAGAATTAGTTTATTATATTTTATAGCGTTGGAAAATCACTTTAAATGAAAATTTAATTTTAAAACGCATTTGATATTCTAATGTTTTTCATAGAACGAAAACCAGTTTCTTTTCGTCGTTATTAGTTTTAACCCAAAATATGGCGAAGAATGTTATATAGTTGATCTCGGGTGACTATAAAATTATTCTTGTAACTCCATTTTTATTGAATTCTTCGAAAGTTTATTTGTTGCAGAAACTTGCTTAAATTTCAATGTGGCTTTGGAATTGAACAGTTAAGTGGTTTTACAATACTTTCTTTGTAGAGTTTTTCAAATGACTTTGATCTTTATATAGAGAAAATATAAGATAATATACATTTTTCCAAATCATAACTGAAGTTGGGTGATTAGTTCGACCTGAGAAACCAGTTGAAATGCTTCCCTTGATAACTGTTCTTATAACTTATTATTCAAATTTATGGCTGAAATTGTGTAATTATATCTTTCTAATTAAATCTAATCTTTCGATCAGTTCGAATGCATCCATAGTATAGTGTTCTCACATCTTATAAAGTTTTTAAATTTCTCTCCCCGTTAAAACGTATTTCGTTGCATAGTGGTCTCAAAAGTTTATAATTTATTTTTTAATTATGTAACTTTTGAAGCGTAGAAAATAATATGGATTTCAGCCTCAAGATGGTGAGAGGGATTGTAGGTGGACTTTCAAAATCGGATATCTCGGGTAATTTTTTAAAATCAGCACACACCAGATAACTTATTTTTAAAATACGCCTTTGAAGGCTTATGATCCTGTAAATTAACTCGAAACAGTAACCATGTTCAATTTTTCTTAATATATCTACGATGATCATAATAATAAAGTTATGTCTTAAGAGTTTTATTTTTTGAAAATAAGTCCATTCAAAATAAATCTGATCCGATATGGAAGAACTCAAAACATAGATATGCACTGGGTAGTCTTTAGTGTCAAATATTCATATATCTAATAAACAATTTTTCTCTAATTTTTTTTGTAATTAGGAATTTATATAACTTCCCTCGTATATAATGCACAAGTGTACATGTTAACTGTTTTTTATATATTTTTTTGAAAACATTTAAAGTTAATAAAAAATAAAGTTTTTTTTTAGTTTTGTTTTATTGCAAATGTTCAATAATAACGTCGTTTATTTACTCTCTTGTCTATTTGTCTATTTTTATTTGTTTGTTTTATTTTCTTTTTTTTAATAACAAACAACAACAAACAAACATTTACGTCTTTTTTGAATAAGCGAATCATTGAAATGAAATGAAGAAATGCTATTAATATTACGATTGCCACAATGTTTACACTTTAGTTTGCCACTCGTATCACTTGTTGTCACTGCAATTAGTACACATTCACGTCACGTCTTTAAAACAAACTAAAAAATTATTTGTGAATTATAATTATTTCTAATGTCTATTTTTTTCGGAGTTAGAGAATTTAAAATGAAAAGTGAAAATAAATTAAATACAGATGATATTTATATATATGAATATGTTTTGGGAAGTATCAATGAAACTTTTGTTTACAGATCTGGTCAAGAATTAAAAATTTAGTGTATTCTAAATAATCTTTAAGCCCATTTTCGGAGGCATGTTGATTTGTGTTGGGATTATTCAAAATGGAAATTAATTAGTGCCCCTCGCAAATATTTGCACAAGAATGAAAGTCTGGGTTAAACTTGTTCAATTTTTTTTTAACAAAATTAAGAACATTCAAATTATGGATATGACAAATCATTGGGAATGGAGCGTCTTCTCTCCATTTGTTTAGCGATGTTTTTGCGACAGGGTGTCTGAAAATTTATTAATCTCTTCCAGTCGTAATGTTCAAAGTCCGAACGTTATTGAATCGAATTGATCAAATAACGAGACATAGTCGGTTAGGTTACATCACAATACTATTTTTTGAAGATTTATGCTCTAAAAAGAGATTTTCGGAAAATGGTCTGTATGCAGGGAGTTATACCTATTTGTTGAGCGATTTTCGTAAATTTTAACATGTGGATTAGGACTGATATGTAATTCTTGTTGAATTGTCCATATGTCCATGTAGAATTTGAAAAATTCGGTGACAATATTTATTCAACTATAATTTTTTTTCCTGGAATTTTTCAAAAATCAACAAAACAACGATAGACAACTTTGAGGAGACACCAACTAGGCCTTTGTTGATATAGGCGACTTTTGCTCCTCCAAATCAACTCGAAAATACATCAGCTCTAACCATGTCAAATTTTATTACGATACTTGCAACGCTACAAATGCTACAGAATTATTTCAAAAAAAAAAAAATCTCAACACATTGAGTGTTGGTGAACTCTATAATAAATAACTCCAAATATTTATTTAACTATATTCCAACATTTTTAATCTTATTAATTAGTTACGCTTCTTATAATAATTTCAAAGACACAACTCAATTAAAATAATAAAAAATATTTAATTATATTTATTTTATTTAATTTTCATTTTTATTTCTTTTATATAAAAATTATTTCATAAGTGTTAAACATTTAACTAAAACGCTTAATATTTTTGTAAAATCATTTTTATGTCTTTTATTTTTCAATATAAAATACAACAACAAAATATTTAATTAAATAATATTAAACGTAATTATGTTGCACGTGCTTACAACAATGTTGTTGTCTGATTATAATCTTTGGTCAATAATGAAAAAAAGAAAGAAAGGAAGAAATTGCATCATCCTTCACATACATGAAAACTATATAATTATTTTATGACGTTTTTATATACAATTTATAAAACATTCATATGTTTGTGTTGTTGTATTTTTTTTTTTTTTTTTTGGTCAAACAAAATTGTTTAAATTATTTTAAATTACTTCACATCATGATGAAGATCTTTTTTGTTTGATAAAATGCGTTAAAGATGAAATATAAAATTTGCAACATTGTAAACGAAATTTACATTATTATGCGAATAAAAATTAAAAAAAAATCACAAAAATTCAACATCCTTTGAGAAAGTTTTTTAAAAGTGAATTTTTTAAATAAAAAAATATTTTAAATGATTAAAAATTATTTAAAATAAAATACTTTATTTCATGATTTCAAAATTTATTGAAATTTAACTAAAATTCAAAGCAATTTTGAAAGATATAATAATCGCAAGATTTCCTTTTTCGATTTTAAAGCATATGAGATATAAGAAAGTATAAGTACCGGGATTAATTGAAAGAAAACCTGGTTTAGGAAGAACAAATGGTTCCATGATGCTTCAAAAGTGAAACAATAGCAATCATTTTCAAAGAACTCCCTACACTGAACCAAAAAAGGTAGTAAATATAACGAAAAAGGGTGTAGAATTGAAGAAGATTAGGTTAAGTATTATATAATGAAACCTTTATTCATCATAACGAAAATTTTCTTAAATTTTTTTGTAAATTCTTCAAATTGATGAATAATTGTCAATATGAATATTTGAATTTGTTAATAAAAATGCGATTAATTTGAATAAATTGAATAATATATTATTCAAATTGACAAAAATAAACTATTTTTAATAATATTCATCAAGATATTCATTTAATAATATTCATCAAGATTAATATTATTAAATTAAATACTTTATTTAAGTTAAATTTTCGAAATATTGGTTGAATTGAAGAAAAAATAAGTATAAACAATTACTTCCCATACAAAGCAAATTTCAATCACATTAATTCGAATGTTCTGTAAAAGACTTTCCTCCTTCGATTTATATATTCAGTTTACATTTATAAATATAAAAAATTATTTGACGAAAAAAATGTCAAATAAACACATATTTTAGTCAAATTAATATAATTTTAGTATGTAAAATTTTTTAGTATATTTGAAGAAAATTCTTCAATTAAAGGAAGAAAAATTCTATTAATTAGAATAAAAATTTGTATATTTAAACCATTTTTCGTTAAAGTTCAGTGAAAATTTTTCGTTAATATAACCTACGAAATTTGATTTAGTGTACACATCCGGTTAGCTCAGTGCTCAGACTATTTGGTACGAAAAGTTAATGCTGTTATTATATTTAATGCCAAATACACGAATATAATGCTAATTAACTTAAAATAAGTGACAGAAAAATTTGCGTACTTGAATTTTTCAATATTTTCAACGAAACCGAACCGTCAATGTCATTAAACTCCTCTCAAAACATCTGGTAGGAAAGCAGCACCGTTAGCTCAGTGCTAGGACAGTCTTCTTCCATTAATAAGACTTCATAATGTGTCCACATATTTTTGACTTGTCTTAGCATCCTGTTACTTCGGAAAAAAGTGCTTGAGCGATACAAAATCAATAATATGGTATTTGTACCAAAAGTTGCAAATCCAACAAACTGCCCGGAGCTAAGGCCAGTGAAGAGATATTAAGCTCGTGTTAAACAAGAAATGAAAAGCACAAAAAAGTGGCTAAAATTGTGGTTGATTTTGCATTTCCGAATAATGTTAAAAATTTCATCATTAGTGATAAAAAACCATTTATACCCTACACCACCGTGGGGGGTTGGGGTATTATGCGTTTGCGCTGATATTTGTAACATGCAGAAAAATACATTTGGCACATTATCACTTTCTGAGTCGATATAATGATGTCCGTCTGACTGTCTGTCCGGCTGGCTGTCCATGTAAAGGTTGTTAACAGCCTACAAGTCGCAATTTTTGAAATATCGCGATGAAATTTTGTACATAAAATTATTTTGGCCCAAGGACGAAGCCTATTGAAATTGGCCATGTTCGATCCAATATTTTGGGTACCTCTCATGTAAAATTTTGTTCCCAGAATGGGGTTTTAAGGTCATAAATGTCCTACAAATACAAAGCGATTTAAACGAAATTTGACACTAGTACGTCTTATAATATTTGATAAATTGTAAATAATTATACGAACCAAATTAAAATAATAATAATAATAATAATAATAATAATAATAATAATAATAATAATAATAATAAAACTGTAAGTTTAGTGTTTTCACTATTATTAACATATATTTATGTTAAGAAATTTTCGATCTTCTTAATGGATTTTTCGACACCTCCAATAAATGTGAACTCTAGAGACCAAAAACCTAAAAGTGATATTTTCTTAATATTTTGGAAAATTCAAGGAAATCCTTTTTATATATCAATATATTTTTTAAGACATAAAGAAAAATATCTTTATTAATAATAAAAAAATATTTTATTTCAATTCAAATTTTTGTATTTCTCAAACTTTTAGAAAAAGTTGTCTCGTATTTCGTTTACTTAATAAAAGCGAAAATAATTTTAAATATTTTTAATTAAAATTAATTTTACTTGATACTAAATATAAAATAAATCGTTCCAAAAAATATTTACTGTCTCATTTCGATCCTCAAAATTTTAATAGCCGTACTTTTTTTGTACTTAGTTTTAAAATCAAATAACTTTTAATCGAACCATATATATTTTTATATCAGATGTATTTGAGGTTATTTTTAAATCTCTTTCGAACCATGTTAATAAAAAAGATTTTCTTTTAATTTATTATACGATTTTTTGTAGATCCAATTTGGTTTATCTTATTTTTTTAATTTTATCACAATTCCTGCGATACAAAACGATAACTGATATCTTTCTATATATAAAACTAAATTTGTGTTTGTACATTTAATGATTTGATAGAGAACCATACTACTGGATTGACTTTCTAGATAGAGCGGTCCCAAAATTTGGTAGCGACAGAGGAAGAGGTATCTGCCATTCAAAGAAATTTTTAAGTATTGAAAATCTAAAACTTTTTTACATTGAAAGATTTCAATTTGTGTCCCAATCAGTTTTAGGAGAAATATTAAGACGGAAGATACAAATATTAATGGAAAGTATTAGGGCGGGTAGTGGTACTAACAAACAAAACAAGTACTAATTATTAAATATGTAAAGAATTATTTCAGTGAGATTTTAAAAATTCAATTCATCGAGAAGTAGAGCAGATGGGGTCGGGCATAATAACCCCCCCCCACACAAAACAAATATTAATTATTTAAATTCAATAAAACCTTTAAAGCGAAACCCTTTAAATTTGGTCTGGAAAAATGGTAAAAGTAAATAATCTAATGAACTATTACAGCCAGAATTCAACAATTTTGAACCATCTACATTTTGAAATGAAATTGTAACATTCAATGAAATTTTTCGAATTTCTTAGAGATCAAAGATCAAATTAATTATGTTCATACTATAATCCTTCAGGAATTCAAATTTTAAGAAAAGAAATATGACTGCGTAAATCTTAAGGATTTAATTTTTAATTTTACAACTTTTAAGCAACGAAATATTTCCACGTATTTTGAAGGTTTTCATTTTTATATTTATATCAACTAACTTAAAAAGATCGGTGTATAGTTCCTGGTCTTTGTAAAGGCTTTTAATTTAAATTTATCATACTTTTTGTTATAACACTAACAATTGGATTGAAATTCTTCAAAACTTAAGCATTAATCGTTTTTGGGGATGTTTCTAAAATCGGTCCATAGTTTCTTATAGATGCCATAGGAACCCCCACTTCTGAAATTATTTTGATATGTTTAAATTGTTTTCTGCTTTAAATTTTTACAAATTTTAAATTTTAATTTATGTTGTTATAAAATTAAATTATAAATAAATCGGACAATTTCTTCAAATATTTCCAATTGGATGGATTGTATAAAAATGTTTCACTATCGATTGATTTATATATAAAATTTTACGTACCATAAACTGTAAACGGCAAAAATTATATCCAATTAAGTGTTATTGTTGCGAATTTTCTTTTATTGTAAAAAGTTTTCAATATTTTTTATTATTTTTGTTTTATTTTAAATTTATTTAATTTAATTTAATTAATTTTATTTTAGTTTAATTTCTTTTATTAAAAATTTTTAATTATCCTTTTTATCTTTGTTAATTTAAATTAAAAGAAACTTCTTTAAATCTTATTAACAGATTTTTAGGAAAAAAGTTTCACTTTTTATTTGTTGTCACATTTAGAAAAAAATTCGAAAAAATAAAAGTAACTAAGACTTTTCAAACTGGCGGCAGTTGTTGTTGCTAAATAATCATCAAACAACAGGCAACATGCAACAACGACAACAACACTAAAGGCGACAACCGCAAAAATAAACAAAATTTTACACTCAAAAATCACTAAAAAATAACGCAAAATCCACACACTTGATTAGTTAAGGTTGATTGTTGCAACAAATTTTTTTATTTCTATTTCTTAAATTTTTTTCCAATAAAGCTGCGTGTTAAATTTTTATTTTCGAAATAGAAAAAACAAAATCACTAAAGCAAGTTGAGTTTTTTCTTTTAAATTTAAAAATTTATTTAACAGTTTTTTTGTTTTTGTTTGTTTGGTTAAGTTATTTCCGCCAAAAGCATCCGTTACACTCGATGTTCGTTATAAAACTGAATTCGCGTTAATTCCTCGCTAAACTAACAACTTGTCGTCAGTATTGTTGTAACGTTACACTACTCAAAAACCCTCTACACAACTCTTCATCATCGATGGTAATATTCGCATAAGAGTTTTGGATAACAAAAACAAAAAATACACACACTTAAAACTCATCGATAACAACACGAAACTTATGCACACTCAATCATACAAACACATACACACCTCATTCACCTTCATTTTACTCGACTCTACTCCAAAACAAATTTGTAGAAATATAAACAATAAAACAACAACAGAAGACAACAACCACAAGACAAACAAACAAACACTTGCGCTTTTTCCCTCAATTTCTTTTTTTGTTGTTTATTAATTTTCTTTATTTTTGTATCTAAACTTTGTTGTTATAAATATTGAGCCATAAAGCTTTTAGTTTAATAATTTTTGTTGCTGGCTTGTATATAGATACATACAGTGGGTCGTATAAGTTAAGCAACAATTTTTTTTTAAATCATTTAAATAATTTGGAAATGTATGATTTATGCATATTAAAGAGTTATACCAGCTTGAAACCCAATTCTGGTAAGGTGCCCTATGTGTTGGAGCTATAGACAATAGTAGACCGATGATCCATAGTTCTGTTACTAAATTCAACATGGTTGCAGTAAGGAGTTTTCAAGTTGATTGGAGACGTCTAGTTAGTTTGGAGTAAGTTAATGTTAGATTTAAAGGATGACAACGACTGTAGCAGGCCGGAATGCATAGAAACTATGTGATATTTTTAATTGTTCTCAACTTCTTTTTTCAATGATTTCCATTTCGCTACGTCAATGTAATACGGTGATAGTCAGATTCTCAATGAATTAGGAACTTGTAAGCATATGACACCCAATTGGTGCTTATTCATGCCAAGAAGAGAACCACCATACATAACAATCTTTCCGAATCATAATAGTTTTGCCTGCATCTAAATTTTTTGACACTATTGTGGCCTTCAATTCTCGTTTGACAAGAGCTCAACATTTCTCTGCTGTTCTTAGCTCCGGGAAGTTTGGAAAAATATCCTTTTCTTGGTACAAATACCACATTATAGCTCCTGCCCTACTTAAGGGCTTGTTTTCCATAGTGTCAGGATGTCAAGTAGGCCAAAAATAATTGGACTCATTATGAAGTCTATGAATGGAATCAACCTTTTTCGTAAACATTCCTTTTCTTCCTTCGAGCATCAGCAACATAAAATTTTAGAAAACTTGACTTTAATTTCTGTGCTCTGTTTTTGGCCTCCAAATTTTAAGCAACGTTCCTGTCAGTATTATCTTTAAATTTTCGTTCCAAATAGCTTGAGCACTGAGATAACTTTTCTAGCGGTTGCTTTGGTAGCTCTTTTGAAAATGATTTCTATTTTTTTGTTTTGACTTTTGAAACATCAGTTAAACCATTCCTTCTATCAATGGACAAGTTTTCCGTGTACTGTGATAACATTGGAAACAATTTGACGCACACCTTTGAATGTTTGGCCAACTTTTTGTAGGTTCAAATTAATCAGATTAACAATATATTCGTTTGTTTGACATTAAAGTTATTATAGAATTTCCCAGTTTACGTAATTATCAGACCATTAGCATAAGCTACATCCTATAAGAATTTCATTTACCGAAAAGATGGATTGACTGCAAAAAATGTGCCAAATTATATTTTTACCCTTTTTCCTTTTGCCAACAAGTACCAACATCTTTTGTTATTATACTTTTGTGATACAGTGTATAAATTCATTATACAGCTACATAAATTAAAAACGTGATGTGCATCATTTAGCGATTTTTTTATGTTTTGTTTTCATTTCTTTATTTTAACAAATAGAAAAACCTAAAAAAGAAATTATTTTATTTGTTGTTACAAATAGCAAATACTTAAATGTTTCTAATATATAAATTTGTAAAATTATCGCATAATGTTTTCTAATACTTTTTTTGTTTAAAATTTTATTTTTTCATATGAGAAAAAATGTTGCAGCAACATTGTTGCGAATGTTTAATGTTTTCGTTTGTGTCTTAAGTCTTTTGTTTGTGGCTTAAATTTATTTGTTAGAATTTAGTTTTAAGATGTTAAACACTGTAAAGAACAATGCAAATTAATATTACGAACCTCGTGGAATTCGATCCAGTGATATTTAAAAATTTTATTGTATTACAACTTATAGATAATCCGGTTCGGAAAAAGTAAGATTCACATGATACTGGAAAGCTCTAGAAGATTGAGAGTATATTGACCTTAAGTTCCATACACCATTTGTAAAAAAAGTTGTTCCTTTATTGATCAAGCTTTTGATGAAGTTAAAACCTAAACAGTATTAAATACATAAAAAGTTAAAAAAATGTAGAAGTAACTCGAAATTTCAATCATTTTTTTTTTTTTTTCAAAATAATCATTTTGATCACAATAATTTTATCTGGAAAATAATATTTCTTAATATCTATAAGATTTCGATTTATAAAGATTTGAATGAGAACTGGAGGCTAAAGCTGAAAATGTTGTGGAACAAACAAAATATGTCAATAAGATTTTCTGTTGCATTGCAACATTTAATGGATGAAACTTTTTGAAATTTGTTATATAGAAATATATTGAACCTAAAATCACAGTCCGATGAACATTTGTATAAGAACTTTCTGAAACACTGAACCGATCATCGCAAATTTGAAATAGGATTTGTCCAAAAGCATTACAATTTTGCCCACCGTTAACCATTATTTTTCCAGAAAATGCATTCTGCATCGAACGCAACAAATAATGGTCGGAAAGGTAAAATTCTGGGCCATGAAGAAGTTGAGCAAAAACACTGTTTTCGAAATAATTTTTGAACGATCTTGTTTATACACCTCCTGATCCTTCTAAACACAGAACGTCCTTGGCGTCGTAGGTATTCGATTTAGTAGTAGAATATCCATGCTTTTGAACATCTCTTGATTTTATTCTATAATGGTTCCAACTACCTTATTTTTGAAAGTATTCCAATTCTTTAAAAAAATAAGGAAACAACTTGGTGTGTAACTCGTTATTATAATACAAGTTCTTCTTGCATCTCACTATAATTTTCGTCAAGTAATGCATTCAACTTCTCATCTTTCTCGACTTACCAGTCCTCTTCTTGTTTTTTATGTCCAAATCGCCTAATTGAATGACTTCGAGTGTAAGTAGATATTGCCCAAAAGCTTCTACTAACAAACGATAACTTTCTGTAAACGTTTTCTTCAAACGAAAGGAAGTTATCTGAATTCTCATTGAAAAAACGTCACGCAATAAAAATTTTCGGATAAAATATGGGGGAGTATATCCCTTACAAACAAAATATGTAACATCATATATCACTATAATTAATATAAGGAATATCTCGAAATTTCACACATGTGTAGTGCTTTGACACACGTGCTTTGACAAACCTTAACAGAAGGTTTGACTTTTAATATCGCATACTTATGAAACTTTCTTGAAATTTGGCACGTAGATAACATAACTTTTGGATGGGCACTAACTGAATTTTGTATACAGTATATCTCGGAAATTGTTGGGTAAAATTTTAAGAAATTTGGAATATGAATAAAACTTTTATAACAAAATAATTTTTGTAGAATTATGCTTTTAGATAGTGTATGGTGAATATCGTATATATTTGTCGCATGGATGAATCGCTAAAGGCAAAATAGACAACGTTATTTTGGGATGGGACACGGGGGAGAAATATCCACTTTTAAGCGAAACTTTCAGAATGTTCACACAATTATTTCTAAATGGATGGTGGTGGAGGACACTCACTTGTTTAGGTTTAAATAGTAGAGAAGTGGTGGAAAAATGGCAATTTAAAATTTGTCCTCTAACAGATACTTTATTATAATGACAGACTTTTGTCCTATAAAATAACATATTTTAACCATAAGTGATAATGGAAATAAATAAATGGAAATAAACCATTCTGAACGGATAAAATAACTTCAATGAAATTTCATACAGTGATAGCAGATGTGTAGGCAAGTTTTGGTTGAAATTTCAGAAATCGGAAATTATGACATTATTAACTTGTATACCCAATAGTTTGCTTATTAAAAGTTCTGTAATAACGCCCTTTTTGAACTGAAAAATTATTTAAGATTTTGAATTTGAAAAGAAAAATGATATAAACATTTAATGCAAATATTACTCGTTATCTATGCAAAACTCTCATAAATAACCATTAAATATTTAACAAGTCAACAATGACTTTTGACAATTTAGCTGTAATACGAGTAGAGAGCGAAAGATGCATTTATCGTGTTGCAAGACAACGAAAGACATTGCATTACCAGTGAGTATGTAAAGATGGTGTTAGTTTATATTTTTGATAGTGAACACAAAATAATCCAAAAAAGAAGAAGAAGAAGAAAAAAAGAGCAACACGATAAAAGAATATGAGGATGTTGTCGTTTTGTTATGAGTAGAAGAAACAAAAATTGCAAAAAATATTAAACAAAGATGAAGAAGGAGAGGGGGTTTAAAAAAAAAAAAACTACTAGAAGGAGAGGAGACATGTAGGCAGACATGCAACATGATGTTGCGGCATAAAAACTGATATGCAAAAGAGCTTTTTATAGCAACAACGACGCAATGACATCAAACAAGCAACAAGTTGTTGACTTTACGCATTTTTTTAAATTTTAGTGTTTTTTTATTTTATTGCTGCATTTTTTATGACGTTGTTATTATTGCAACTAGTTGCACAAAATTATATTTTTCGTGAATTTTTGTCTTGTTGTTGCTGTTGTTTTTTCTTAAATTTTTCTCATTTGTAGAATATCCACAATTATTAGAGTGTAGCTACCAGACATTTGGTCACCACAATGATCATAAAATAGTTATATTTTCATGTTGCAACTATTTCTTTTTTTTTTCATTTCAATTTTTTTCTCTTTTTTTATTTATCGATTTATTATTTTATTGATCTTAAATTTTATTGAACCGCAGGATGTCTTTATTTTGTCTTTATTTTTCATTATAGTTTTGATATTTTTCTTCTTCTCTTTTTAGACTCCAAATATTTATTCGTTTGCAGTTCAACTGTTTTTCGATTTGTTGCAACATGTATATATGTATGTATGTGTGTGTGTGCATGTATGCCTTTATGTATGTATCTAATAAAGTTGTGAATGTAGCTTGTGGCAAGTTATTATACGAATTATTTAGTGCCAAATGACAACAATATTTAGTTGTTATTGGCCCCTAATGAAAATTATTAATACACATGATATCACTATATATGTATACTAGCTTTTACCCGGTGCGCTTTGCTGCACAAAAATGCTTTTCAGTCAGAGATCTCGAAAAAATTTTACAAATCACGACGTGTATTACAAAAAAATTCATGCAAAATTTTACTTAATATTTGCATCGCACAGAGGCAACTTCTTACCTTGATTCTAACCGTTCTACACTTTGTCCCGAAAAGCTGTTTTCAAGAGAAAGTGATTGGGACCAAATTTGAGAACTCTCGCTTTTAAAGTTCTTTAGATATTTGATAATCATTATGTGCTTTGTGTGAGGGTACCCCTCCCCCTGGACCTATCCGTCCTATATTTTGCCTAACAAAACAGATCCTTGAGAAAATTATTAGGTGTTTCATAATCAATATTTTCTTTGTATGGAGGGTACTCCCCTCCCTGGTCCTACATTTGTTTTGTGTAACATATCCCAGAGAAATGATAATTAATATTTACTTTGAATGAGGGGTACCCTTCCCCTTGGTGCTATCGGATTTTCGATAGTCTATGTTACTTTAGGGTAAGTTGGGATCATTGTGTGAAAATTTCATCAAAATTGGTCCAGTAGTAGTTTAGACACACAAACACAAATTCATATTTTATATATTAATATGTATGTGTGTATATGTTTGGTTATATATTTATTTATATTGATATTAATTTCATTTCCAGTGTAGGTTTGTAGATAAATAATTCGTATGTTATCGTTAATGTTGTAAGTAAATGTATCTTCTTTCATTATGTCCCCTCCACCGCTTCAATCACTAAATAAATTGCATTGACACTGGTTTTGCAGATTTGTAAAATGAGTTTTTCATGCAGCTGGTTGCGGCATAATCCGTTTGAAATTGTTTTTGTTTTTCTTTTTTTAATTCATAAAGTGTGTCTGTAATTTGATATATTTTGAGAGTAATGTTGAGTTAATTTAAATAATAATTGTTAAAATTATTTTATAGAAAATACACTGAAAATATTGGGTATACAATTAAATGGAAGACATGTACCGTAACTATAACATGTAGCTTGTGTCAGTAATAACAATTATAATTCAGTATTCGTTGTTCGACAAATTGAAAATTCGCACTTTATTAATTTCTATTATTTATTTGTTCAAAAAGAAGATTTTCTAGAGATGTTTGATAAACTTTTTTATTTGGAGAAATAAACTAACGATCAATATTCATGGTACCACACAAATCCCTCGAACTACTGTTGCATTAATAAAAATTTGTGATTTAAACAGTTTATGTTAATGTGATAGAGGAGCCAAAAATCTTGTTGTCTTGTCGTCATATCCAATAATATTCCACGAACTCTTTCAATTCCACATAAATACGCATCGTGCCGTTTGCTGGGTCTATCCCTTATTATAAAGATGTGGATCATTGGATTTTCAAATCTCGTTTTGAAAAAATAATATGCAGAATTAAAGGATGTGACTGAACTGATCAATATGCATCGTGAGGTTTGGTGTAACCTCTCTTTAATGAAACGATCTCAATTGAGCCAAAACTTATCTTGAAGACGGCGGAAAATTCTGTTAATTCTCTAAAACCACGGAACTTGTGCCATCTCTTGAGATCTCAATTGAGCCAAAACTTATCTTGTATACGTCGGAAAATTCTACCCTTTTCTACACTCCTCAGTGGAGATCAATTTCATTATGTATTTACCTGAAGGATCTTCTTTTCTTTATGTAGTTAGTGTATTGTGGACATTAAAATTTTGGCTTTTAAGGTTCTTAAAGCTACATTTTGGAAACTTTGACCATTTATGTTATCACGTAAACTCCAGGTGGAGGCGATGAGAATCTCGAAAGAAATGTTTCACTCTACAACTGACATCTACTAAAATAATTCACAATCCATTTCTTCATGTTGCTCGGCAATGAGGGCTGGCAGCATGTCTTGGAAAGAACTTTGTGGCTGACAGCATCAAAGACTTTTGACAGGATAAGTTCCATAAGTCGATTTTTTCTGCTTATTCTCACTTACTAATCTTCAGGTTTCAAGATTCAGCTCAGCGATCGCTAGGGTTGAAAAAAAGTGACTAAATTGCGAATATTCTCCCAGATAAGACGAAGCTTGAGAAAATTGATCACCAAAACGTTGGGGAGGAAATTCTCGATGCAGCGCCAATTTTTTTGATTCGTATATGGCGGCGTTCAGAGACGAAGAAATCTGAAAAACTTTAGTTTGCCAGGTAGTTTATGCCATACCGTAATGCTTATGTCTGACGAACTAACGCAGGAACCAAAAACCCGTATGGGAATTTCAACATTCAATATGCAAAAGGTGGATCTGACTATTGGTCACCACAGAGGCTCGAGTGTTTGTAATTCGCATTTCAATATAACTTCATTAAATCAACATAGATATAAGCAAATTTTGAGGTGCAACATTTTTCAAAGGTCTTTTCAAAATTTCCCTTAATAAGAAGATATTTTTTCAATAACAACATTTCTGAAGATTTTTTCTAAGAGTGTATTTTCATCATTTTTATTTCATTTATGCTTAATTAACACTTTAATAGCATTTAAATATGTCTTTATTTGTTGTTGTATTTTTGTTACTTATCTGTGAAACTATCACATCTCAGAAAACATGACATAAGATATTGTTATCTTCGCATAATCTTACTTTTTTTTTAAATTCAATTATAATTTCTAAAATATTAAACAACTGGTGAGTTTTTTCTTCTTCTCCTTCTTATGCCTTAACTTCATCTTCTTCTTTTTTGTTTGAATAACTGAAATAAAAAAACAAAATTTAAATAACATTTACATGTGTTTCCACACCCAAACTACAAGATAATTGGAAACTTTTTTTCCTTTTCGTTGGTGGTTTTTATACCCTACACCACCGAGGGGGATTTGGGTATTATGCGTTTGTGCTGATGTTTGTAACATGCAGAAAAATAGTGTTATACCCATCTTTAAGTAAACCATTCGACTCAGAATCACTTGCTAAATCGATTTAACGATGCCAGTCCGTCTGTCTGTCTCTCGAGATGGCTGTCCATGTAAACGTTGTGAACAGTTTAAAGATCGCTATTTTTGAAATATATCGATAAAATTTGGTACATATTATTATTTTGGGACTAAGGACAAAGCCTCTTGAAACTGGCCATGTTCGGTCCAATATTTCTGGTATCATCCATACAAATGTTCTTCCCGGAATAGGGTTTTGAAGGTCAGAAAGTCCTAAATACAAAATGATTTTAACGCAATTTGAGCACTATAAACCAGCTTCCAAATATCACTTTTAAGGACGAAAATCAGCATATACGTTGGTATTGTAATAATTGGTTATACGAGGGTCGGTTCTTAATTTCTTGTAGAACCCATATAAGTGTCACAATAATTACTGCACAGCTAAGAGTAAATCAGAAGATCAGATAATACGAGGGTCGTTCATTAATTATTTGTAACTACCATTTTTAACCGACTATGTAATGTAGGGTATTATATAGTCGGCTTGACTGACCATTCATTCTTGTTTTAATGTATTTTTTTTTTACTTTTTCGGACTTAAAAAATATTTATATACAACAAGTGATTTTTTGACATAAACTCAAACAGCGTTTATTAATTATTAAAATTTCTATTAAATTTATAATTTTTTATTTCTCTCTTTTTTTAATTGCAGTAACTAATTTTATGTTGCTGTTTCAATGGGTGAGTAATTGAATTGTTTAGTTTTTTTTCTGGATTTAATGTAATATTATGAGTAACAAGATTTAAGATTTAATAAGTTTATTTTTAACTTTAAAATTGAAATTTTTATAGTTCTTATACCCTCCACTAACACAATTCGTGATACGGTGGCGTAAGTTATAAGGGGTATTATGCGTTTGTGCTGATGTTTATAACATACAGAAAAATGGTGTTACAGGTTTTCAATTTTATTTTGGAATTCATTTTTGACTAAATCCTTTTGAGGTTATAAAAAGTTGAGTTAAGTACTTCTTATTTAATATTTCCTTTCTGCAAAACCTTTATCAGTGTTTTTAATTTAAAATGAAAGTTGTGAGCTGCGGTGTCTGAGTGGTTAAGGAGATGGACTTGAAATCCATTGGGTTCTACCCGCACAGGTTCGAATCCTGTCCTCATCGGATTTTTTTCTAAACTCGATTTGGATTCACAATTATTATTGATTTTGCGCAAATTTTCTAATGGAGAGTAGTCAGCAATTTCGACTTCGTAGTAATTGAATTTACCCAAAACCGATAAATAATATTTTTTATAATTCCTTTGTTTTATTTTTAAAGGCTGTTAAATGTTTCCGGGAGGTTAAGTTTAGAAGTCTGTTGACACGCTATATTATTGAAATTGGCTATATTCGGTACTTCCTATACAAATGTCTTCCCGGTCATAAAAATCCTAAATATATAGTTATTTGAAATTTGACAAAAGTAAGTACTATTATATTCTACAACGATGCGCCAAATTACACAAGAATCGGTTTATTATTGCTCATAGGTCCCATACTAATCGCCTTTTATATATCACTCTGAAAGGCATAAAACTCACATATGCATTAGTACTGTAATAAAAGTTGGTCAAATTGAAATAAATGAAAACAAAAAGAAATGTGCGAAATTATGCGAGGGTCGGTAGATAGTTTCTTCTAGATCCCATATAATCGCCTACTTAAAACGCATAAATTTAACATTACATCACATTTCACATTTTAGTGTGACAAAAATATATAGATTATATGAGGTTTGATCATTCATTAACTGCCAATTTTATACCCTACACCACCATGGTGTTGGGAGTTATTATACGTTTGGTCAGATGTTTATAACGAGCAGAGAAAAAGTCCTGCCACCACTTTTAAGTATACCATTCGACTGAGAATCACTTCCATAATCGATTTAAGCATGTCCGTCCGTTCGGCTGGCTGTCCACGTAAATCTTGTTCGCAAAGTGCAGGTTGTAGTTTTGATGATATCTTAATGGAATTTGGCATAAAACTACTACTTTGGCTCAAGAACGATGCCTATTGAAATTGGTTATGATCGGTCCATTATTTTATATAGGTTCCATACAAATGTTCCCCCGAAATAAATAACCTAAATATAGAGCAATTTTAATTAAATGCAAATAACTAAAATTTGACTGGATTCTTAAAATATCTCTCAGATTACAGAAAAAATTTAATCAGAAAAAACATTTCTCAAAGTCAATAAAATATTTCTTACCTTTCCGATTGTGAATATATTTGGGCTGACTTAAGTGAAATTCATAAATAAAACTTTAAGATTTTTTGTGAAGTTCATAAATAATTCTTTTCTTTTTTAAGATTTCTATAAGCTTATACCTCTCTGAAAGGGGGCCTCATATGGGAACTAAAGCAAAAGGCGGAGTTATACATGACAAGTCAAATATTCCTACTGCCACATATCATAGAAATGTTTCAATATTTTACAAATGGGGTGCTTTTCCCAGAATATATGAAATGACTCGTACATAAGTAGAAGCTTAAATCTAATTTGTTCCGATATTCATAAAATCAGTTGCACATATTAATCACAATAAATAACAATTATTCTGCTTCTTTTAAGTAAATATTTCTTAAAAAAAGTTTTATAATCTTTAAACTCTATTCCAGGACTGGAAAAAAGTTTTCAATTAAATCCATTGTAAGAGGTGAATCTTACCCGCAATTAAAGAGTCGTCACTAAGCATCGTGAGTTTTTGTTTTAAACATTTTTATAGTTTCAAATGGCATATCTTCAGGTAGTGAGACATGATACCAGAGTTGTTAAAAGTGTTTGAGAAGTCTAGTGAAAAAATATGACCAGAATGATTTTTACCTTCACTATTCAGAAGCGATAGTTATCCAGCAGTCACCTATGAAGAGCCTATAATAGAACCGTCGAATAAAACCACATATATATCTCAAAAATTCAGCAGCCAGAGATTGTAACAAAAAAATCATAGATCCCCGACTGCAGGGCAGGCTTTGACAGAAAAATGAGAAATCGTTTCCTTCTCCTCTTCATTTTGATAACTTCTGCAAAAAACGAATGTACAGGTACCGTATTAAATATGTCTGTCAAGAGAATTCTTGAGATCTTGAGTACTAATGATATTTTATCTCTGTCCTGCGCTCATTTTCTATACGTTTCATACAGGCTTTGGACCGTAAGCAACACAGAGAATCAATGTGTTCCAGCGCAATGCTCAAATGCTCTGTCATCATATTCAATGATGTGCGCCATTCTCAGACAAGATTCGATGTCATGTAGACACCAGTTAGGGACCTAATTGCTGGCTTGCTATCGGTAAAATAACGATATCCCCATATCGTATATCCGAATAACACCAATCTCAATCTGCAATATGCTACATTTTTTCAGAAGTCTGAAAGACATCCGAATGCTAAACTCTTGAATGAAGATCCCAACATTGTCCTCATTTTTATACCCATCAGTGTAGGTGTAGTTCTTTGAGGGAAAGGCAGTGGGCTATGTGATGAGTAAGTTTCCTATGCAGGAGGGGGGAAACAGCTCGATTTAGCTAAGTCCGTCTGTCTGTTGTTATCACTCTTCTTTATATAACCACTTCATAGAGAATGTTGAAATAATTTGGAAATCCTGGTGTAGAATAACAAAGCATGTATCTCTTTGTTCTTTCTAATTTTTATAAAAATTCGAAATGGTAAAAAAAACCTTCAATAATCAAATATTTATAATTTTGTGTAGAATTTAAAAGTCTACGCTCATAGGAATTATGTTAAAATAATTTTCATTATGCTACCAAGAATCACAACTCCTATAAAAACTACAGCAGCAATCGCCGATAATTTTTAAAAAACTATAAGTTACACCCAAATAAGTGGAAATTATTTACAAAAATAATCATAAAATGATAATTTACAATTAGTAACGCATAAAATGTAAATAATACAAATACAAATTGTAAACGTTTTGAAATAGAAATTGTAACACACACTAAGTGTGTATAATATCTACATACACTTGTATAACTTACAACAGTTTAGTGCAATTTCCAATAAAGAAACAAAAGACTTAAGCAGCAAACTTTAACAGCTTAACTACCAAATAAACGCCAACACGTAACCATTTAGGAACGTATCACTTTACTGTGACAAATAACAACAAAATATTTCTATAATATCTGAATATTAACTACTTAACAACAAAAAAAAAAAAAAAACGCTGATGGAAAAAGAAACAAAAACTTTCTTTGTATTTTATATAAAAAATATACTATTTGGCATTAAGCCCGCCGTCATATATTTTATGGTAGAACACCATAATATTGATTTTTTGTAAAACTAATATTTTATGCCACTAATCTTTCAATTTCCAATTGTTCATATATAAGTATTTTTGCGCTACAACAAACAATTATCACGTAATGTGTATTAGCAAGATCCCAAAATTACATTTTATAGCTAAATTCTGTGATCACTTAGTTTTTGTACCAAAATCGACCTTTTATTGAAAACTAAAATAACATTTTCCTTGTGATCACTCTCTTTTAGTACCAAAAAAATAATTTTTTTATGAAAAAACTTAAATTGCATTTTCTTCTAAACTAGAATAATGAGAGCTAAACGGCCCAAATCCTGTGATCTCCTCCTTTTTTACCAAAAATCTATTTTTTTAAATTTTCTTGAATTGAAAATTGAATTTTCTGTCTTAACTATAACTTCTTTAACTTTTAACTTTTAACAGGCCAAATCCTGTGATCATCTGCTTTTTATATAAAATATAGATTTTTTTATATGAAGAATTGAAATTGTTTTTCTAACTGGAAGCCAAACAAGTGGAATTCTTTGATCACTTAGTTAGTTAGGCTGAATTGGAGGAGCTACAGTTAAACGATTGATTCTCTTTTAGTGCCAAGAATTCCATTTTTTATATAAAAAACTAAAATTGCATTTTCTGGCTAAACGGACCAAATCACCCAAAATCGATTTCTTACAAAAAACTAAAATTACAACATTTGGCTAAACTAGAGAAGCTGGAGACAAACGGACCAAATCATGTGAAGCATTTTCAAGCTAAACTATGGAAGCTAAAGTCAAACCATTTTAATAATGAGAGCTTTAATTTTTTGTTCCAAAAATAGATTTTTTATGGGAACTAAAATTGCATTTTAGTTTTACTGGTGGAGAGTATTTTTAATTCGGTTTTGTTGAAATTTCAACATTTTAAAAAATGTCAATTTGTCAATCGTTTGTCATAAACAAATAATCTGTTTGTGTGTAATTTAAATATTTTGTTTTGTATGTTTCTCTTTTTTGTAGTTTTGCATATTTTGTACTTTTTACAAACATAAAGTTAAAACACAAAAGAAATCAGTAGAAACAACTTTATGATTGTTAACGTTTTCGTTGTTTGTAGATGTCTAGTCCATAAGTCTAAACGATCGTCTGACCTATAGTTTGTTCATCAATTTCATTCATATTTTCAATTTTGCTTGAAGGTGGCAAATATCAATTTTTAAAACTTCCATCAATATAAAAAAATAACAATAAATACATTTTCATATCAACTAAACAGCTAAATGCCTTATTTTGTGTGAGGTTGTTTTGTTTTCTTTTTATTTAATTTAAGTTTTTTTTTTTTTTCTTAATTGTATTATTGATCTAAATTAGTTATTATTGTTGGATAAAAACGAATTTGTGGATCCTTATAGACGGAAGGTGGAAAATATTTTTAGGGCAATTTTATCTAAAGAACCTCAATATGTAGTCAATATTTGGATCTTGCTAATTCTTGAAGAAATTTGTACAGTGGTCTCAAAAAATTTTACAATAATTCTATAATTTTAGAACTATTGAATATTCCAAGTCACATGGACTTTCTTCAAGTATTTTATTAATTGATTTGGAACAGTACACAATTTGGTGGTTCTCTGAATTTAATTATAAGGAATGAAATTTTCTAAAAAATTTTCAAATGTTCTTTTATGAATAAATTGGAAAATAATACATATAAGGAGTGAGATCGAAAAAAATCTTAACCAAAAAAGTGAATACCAAAATTGTTAAATGTTTTCACAAAACCTAACTTGGGTTTGAACAGCATTCAAGGATATGCCATCAAAATGTTTCGAATGTTATTAAACCGTATCGTTAACAGAACTTGTCCGTTGATAGAAAATCTGGTTCAAGCAGAAGGAATGGTCCACATGATGTTTCTTAGCTTCCAACACACCCTGTAGGAAAGCAGCCCGGTTAGGTAATTGCTTGGACCATTTGATACGAGAAGTTAAAGCATTAGGTTTTAAATATACCAGACGCAAAAAAATCCTGACTGGAATGATACTAAAAATTTAGAGGCAAAAAATAAGGCACGGAAATTGATGTCAGATTTGCTAAAAAATATTCTGTCTGCATAATCGATGATGAAACGTATTTTTTCGCAGATTTTTCGCAATTTCTATATCAAATTTTCCAAATAGTTCTTGGTATGACAATCAATATGCATTTGTAGCAAAAGTAGCCACAACTTCGCTATTTTTAAAGGTAACAGAAAGTGTTTTCGAAAAACGTTCGAAATTTTCATACTAGTGATTAAAACAGTAAAAAATTTTTGTAAATTGTAATATTGAATTCAACTATTAAAAAAAATATTTTACCAGTTGCACATATCTGCACAAACATTCTCCTCAGTCCAAGATTTTGAACGAAATTTCACAAATAAGAACGTGTATTAACAAAATTTTATGAATGGAAAATATCCCTGGCCCTGTCCGTTCTAAAATTTTATTTAATATTTGCATTACATCGGGGGTATCCCTTTTCTTCCCTTGATCCTTACCATCCTACATTTTGTCCAGTAAAACGGTTTGGATCTAAATTTAAGAACATTCGCTGTTATAGATGTTTAGATATTCGATATCTGGTTCTATCGGTTTTTCATTTTGTTCACTAAAATGGTTCTTTGAGGGAGTAATTGGGACCAAATTTGAGAACCTTCGCTGTTAAAGTTCTTTTGATATTTGATAATCATTTTTTGCTTTGTTTGTGGCGATCTCTGCCTCTGGTCCTATCCGCCCTACATTTTGGTCAGTAAAAAGATCCTTGAAAAAGTAGTTGGAACCAATAATTGAAGAATAATTGGAATTCCCGCTTTTACAGTTGTTTAGATATTCGATAATAAATATTTGCCTGGTATGGGTGTACCTTTCCCTTGATCCTACAAGTCCTATATTTTGATCAGTAAAACAAATTCTTGTGAAAGTGTTTGGGGTCGAATTTGAGAACTTTTTCTGTTATAATTCTCTAGATATTCGATAATCAACATTTTCTTTCCTATCCGCCCTTCATACTATCCAGTAAAACAGTTATTTAAAAAAATGGGGCCCAAATTTTAAAACTCTCGGTGTAGTGTTTTTTTAGATATTCGATTATTAACATATTCTTTGTATGGAGGCTTACTCTCCCCTTGATTCTAAATGTCCTTCATTTTGTCTAGTAAAATAGTTCCTTGATAAAGTGGTTGGGCCCTACTTTCGGGTATATGGGGATCATTCTGTGAAAATTTCATATATATGTTAAGAATAGCTCGATCTCACTCCTTAAGTATCCTTTTTAATTTAAGAGATATTTTGAGCAAAGTAAAATTTTTATAATTTTTCGACATGATTTACTTTTTTTAATAATTTTTATTCGGGATCAAGGTCAACATTTTTTTAAATCTTCCAAATGACAGGGCAGGGACATTCACCCAAAAAGTTAAAAATGTCATCAACAGAATCCCCGCATCATCTACATGTATCGTCTTCTAAAATATCTTATCATATGCTTACTAAGTATATTGTGACCAAATGATTCCTCTTCATCTCAGTAAGAGAATTACTGTACTTATTTTTTCATTCCAAAGATGTTTGGTTTGTAAATAACCAATAATATCCTTCGTACCATATTATTATTTAAACATAAATAATATTACTAACTTGTTTACCTAATAAAAAATACTATTTCCAATTTTCATCCTTTTTAGTAATTTTGTGTTAGTAAAAATCTGTTTATTTAAAATATTTCAAAAAAATGATCTTGTTGTATCTATAGGGTGCAAATGACAACAACATTACAAACTAAAATGTTTTTTAGTTATTTTCTAATGATTAACGATACACCGACGCTTTAATGTTATTCGTACTTGAAGTGGGTTGGGTTTACATACAAATAGACGGACGGATAGACAGACAGACATTTAATATGTATGCAAAAATATTAAATATTGTAAAGAAATCTTTAAATCGGAAAGAAACCATCGAACACTCTTGGTTAAAGAGTTTATTTTGGATGTGAAAAGGAAAGTGTTGATAATGTATGACAAAAATGCATTAAAACAAATATTCAAACACAATTTTTATAATACAACAACAACAATAACAACACATATCAACATCGAATAGATAAAGTTAATGGGGAAGCGGTAAATACAATAACACAAATATAGCAGGGACAACAACATCACAAACAGCAACAAACAACAACAAGAAGAATAATAATAAGAAAAAAATCAAAAGACTTAAGTAAGAAACTTGTTTAAATAAGAAATCACATTTTAGTTTTCTTCTGCTTCTTTATGAAAAACAATTTCATTCATAAAAATCATTGATTGATATTTGTTTGATTCATACATAAATAAAGTCAACAAATAAACAAACATACGAACAAACAAATAAAAATAACAACAAATATAAGACACATACATTTATATATTTTCAAGTAAGTCTCTCTTGCCTTTTTGTCCATATAAAAATGGGAAAAAGAAGACTTTTTCTCTTTTCATTTTTCGTATTTCCTTGGAATTATTGAAAATGAAACATCCAAAGAAAATTGCAATGCATTGCAAGTTATTGCATTGCATCGCATCAAAATCACTTCAATAGCATCAAAACTATAAACTACATAACAGAAAAGGAAAAATAATTACTCGTTTTAGTGAAAACTTTACAAATCACACACTTAAAAATTCAAACACACATGCATTCATATATATGTATATGTGTCCGTAAGTATATACTAATGATTCCACAATAAAAAACATAATTTATATTATTATATTGAAAATGAAATTGTTGATATTTTGATCATAAATTTTTAATCGATCCATTTTGAAGATAAGTAATCTTTATGCAGAGATAAAGGGATTTCTTTCAAGGAACACTTTTTTTAATATATTTAAGGATATTCTGATCTTCTGATTATAATTTTAAAGTTAGAGAATTTTTTGTAATTGGAATTTTTTTGCAAAATGAGAAAAAAATTGTCAAGTTTCATTATACCAGGAAATATACCAGGAAAACTCAAAGCAAACTGAAATGCAAATGAAATACAATGAAATACAAATACATCTTATAGAAAAACTTCCTGAAAATATTTCAGACGCGAATGCTGTAAAAATTTTAGAGTCACGAATAAATAGGGTACGATTGGAATATAAAGTCCTCAGACTTTATGGGCTTTCATCGACCCAATTGCGATAACTCTTGTAACATATACCCGAGTGCAATTAAGATGGACGATTATGGCGAAATGTCTTGCCGTATATTGTAATCGTTTTTCATTAATTGCATCTACTTCTGATCGCACCAAATACAATCCCATGGCATCAGGGATATTCGACTTGAGCTTTAGATTGGCTGGTTGATGACGTAAGTTATTGTAATGTTTGATCCAAAATTGATTAGTTTATAACGTTGCAAAATCTTCTTAAAGTTAAGAAGATTGTGACTGAATCCAAATTCTATTTATATGACTCCCATAATGAATGTGAAATAACTATTAGCAGCCGCTTTCTTTAATGAAATGTACGAATTATGAAGACATATATTTACCCTCCAAAAGTCCATATTTGCTATTATTGACATAAACCATATGTATTGGTTTTGTAATACATTTTCCAAAACGATATTATTGACTTTGATATAAAGTTAAATTCGAGTACAATACAGCATCGCATTCAGAGCTCCCGAGAAGTTATTAAGCTGATTGTACAGTGTCATAGTAAGTATTTTTATTCGTTCAGTTTTCTTTTTCGGATTTGAAGAGGTTTTTCTCGTTGTCGTTGTCGTCTATTCAACTTTATCATTATTCCAAGGTTTCCTGTACTTTATTGCTACCCGTTTCATAGTATTGAAGTCATAGTTATATTTACTTGCTGTTGGTTATGTAGACAAAAGAAAAAGGCCATTTGATGTTTTAGCTCTACTTTCCTTGTAAAGTTTTTTGTTGAAATCATACTAAAATTTCGATTTCTTTCCCTTATAAATATTAAAACAAAGTAAAAAACGAAGGACTCCCTCCTTTTCTTTCTTACGTGAAATCTTGCATTTATTGAACTCAAATTAAAAGAAGACAAAACTCTTTTCAAGCTGTTGGTATTATTTGTTAGAAAATACAAAATCCCAGAGTTCAGTACTCCCCATCTTAGAGGTATGGTACTCTCAGGGAGTACGAAATACCTATAGGTATCATTCTTGATAAAAATATATACTGAAAATGAAAAAAACAACAAGAACAAAAAGAACTTCGGTGAATACATGACTTCGGTGTATACATGACTTCGGTGTATACCTATAGGTGAAGTCAACTGTGTGTATGAAGCGCTAATTGAACCCATTTCATTTTACTGTGTGACTATTTGGTGAAAATCTATGAATAAATCATAAAATTGATCTAAAATTAAATCAGAACGTCTCAAGATAGGTTTACTGATAACTGCTGCAATAGAACCAAATAATCTAGTGAATGTTTTTGCTCTGCTTAACTATATCCCTGTAAACCTTCAAGCCAGAAAGCTTGAAAACATATCCTCTCAAATATATTGACAATTCCATAGAGAATTGATGACTCCCAGACTGCTAGCTGGGTTGAAACAGATGTATTTACCAACGAATTGAGTACCAGTCTCACGTATAACTGTTCAAGAATACACTATATTATAGTTATATCATATCATGGGTTTAAAACCATTAAGTGAGCGACAAAATTGATAGGATTTTATCAGCTGAATTTTGTTTCTTGTTTGCGCTTAAGTTATTAATAACTTCCAAAGACAAAAACATGTCCATTGTATCTACCCGAATCCTATGCCTTACTTTTATAATGCCGATCTTAAGTAAATTCCAGATTTTTTTATTACTTTAAGATTTTACTGAAATATTGAGTCCTTAATTAGTACATTTAAAAAAATCCATGCAGCGTACATAAAAAAGTCTTATATCTTTCTGTTTTTAAATAATTGCTTATCAATTATATTTTTAATATTATACTTATACATTTATATATTTTCCAAATGTTAGTGTTTATTTTATTTTCTTCTTAGAAATGGCGAAATTGCGGGTGTTTGCTGTATTGTTGCCTCTAAATGCACGCTTATCTTTTTAAATGTTACCAAAGTTTATGCTTAAGTCGCACTGAGCAAATATTCTGTTACATTTGTTTGACCTCTTCTTTTTTGTAGTTTTTTTTTTCACTTTGAATTGGAGTAGAAAAAACTACCATTTTTTATTATTCTGATTAATTAAAATATTTAATATTATTAACGTTAACATTCACTTATATATTTTTACATCAAATCAAAGTCTGAGTTGGTGTCGTTATTTTCCTCTGTCTTTATTTATCCTGAGAAGTTTCCCATTTTAAAACGCCAAAATCAGTCCTGTAGTAAACAAGTAAAAATGTTATAAGTGGTTATAAATTGTAGTTACAAAAAATTATTTAACGACCCCCGTATAATTTATTTAATTTTAGTGTATTCTTAAGAGTGCAGTACATTATCGTGACAATAAAATTTATGCGTTTTAAAATTAATTTTCTGAAGGGCTAAGTGAGAGCTCGAAGAAATTATGAACCGACCAAGGTATAATTTTGCACATCGCTTTTTGCTTATATTTTTGTAATTTGACTAGTTATTATTACAATACCAACGTATATGTGTAATTTATGAGTTCTAAAATATACTATTTGGAAGGAGAGTTGTATGGGGCGAACAAGAAATAATGAACCGATTCTCGCATAATTTGGTACATGGTTTAGAATATTATAAGACTAATTTTCATTAAAAATGCTTTATATTTAGAAAATCTTAAAATCTCATTTCGGACTTTTTTAGGAAGTCAATCTGTAGACTGTTCACATTTATATAGTTAGATAGTAGGACAGACGTACATACATTGTTTAATTGATTTAGAAATTCATTGCTAGTCAAATGGTATACTTTAGGGTGGGTATAACACCATTTTTTGCTGTATGTTACAAACATCAGCTAAAACGCATAATGCCCCAAACACCTACGGTAGTGTAGGGTATAAAAAGGCGATATATGAGACAACTTCTTAAATATGAAGAAATATAAACATGAATTATGACTAAAAGACTTATTCAATTTTACTGAAATATGACACACAGCCATTGTCTCTAACGTTGCACCCTATATTTTTTGGATAAGGCGTGTGGGTTGAATATTCCTTTACAAATAAAATTTTAATTATATGAAACTGTTAAAGTAAATTTACAAAAATTGACAAAAGGCTTCATTTTAGTCCTTCTCAATAGCACATGAATCAATTTGTCCCCTGACCAGGTTTATTCATCTGAAATTAGTGTTGTACATTTTATTTTAAAATATTTGTCTAATCTGAATGGGTAACTTAATACTCAAGATTCATTTTAAATAAGACATGTTAACGATTATTTATGGTTAATATGTTTTACTGGATTTACAAGTCGATATTGTGTTATTAAATACCCTACAATTGCTACTACAAATCAAATCTTATTAAATGCTTGATCACATTTGAATAAGATTTTCTTTTATTATTTACATTTATGTCAATTTAAATATGATTTATAGATTGTAGATAATATTAAATTACGATAATATGTTGTTTTAAATATTTATCATATTTATTAGAGTGTTAAAATAATTTATCATTTTTATTAGAGTCTTAAAATAATCTTTTAAATTATAATGATGTTTGATGTGTTTTAAATTAATCGGCTTTTGTGTGACATTAAAATTATGTGTTTTATCAATCAATTTAATTCCATATTAAAATAATAATGTTTATAATGTGAAGAGTATTAAAAATTCTGCTTAAATCTATTAAATATTATTATTTATTTTTGCTTGAGATGAATGCGAACTTTCAGATGCTATTAAATTATTACCAATAAAGTCAAGATGTCTTAATTGAACCCTACTTACCAGATTCTCATTTAATACAAGGGAGATGTACGTCAAATTTGAACTCAATTGGGCTATAGATAATTTGCCTCTTGGTAGTCATCTCTTAACGAAATTCTAATTAATCTGACTTATTTTTTCTGAATGTATTGAGTAGAATACTTCATTTACCCCCATGCTTTCTGGAGTATGGGATTACACTTTGGACGTCGTTCTAGATATGATAATCATAGACTTAGTATTTTACACCCTACTGACCAATAGGATCCGCTCTTCTAGAATGGGCCCAATATACAGAATCACGAATAGAACACTTCTCGAGACAATGTTATATCCCCTTTTCTTAGAATATCACCTTAAATTTTTGCTCAAAAAGTTTAAAACCATATCTCGTCGACTGCAGTCTGTGTGAAAACTTCTTAGTAGTCTTTTTGGTAGTAGTCTTTTTTAAGGAAACACACTGTTTCAACTTTTCCGCTACCTAGCCAAAATGATATACGTAACGTTGTCATGAAGGTCGAAGTACCGTGGTACTATACATAAGCTTCAAAAGCAAGAATTTCTCTATATTTTAGCAGGAAAGTAAATGCAAATCTCATACTGGAATTCTGCACACTAAGTTAACCAAGCTTTACTTATTATATTATATTTACTATCGGCCCGGGTCAGAATGTAGTCATACATAAATTTTTGCCAGGGTTATAGTTATTTTTGGTAGTGTAGAGGAATATTTATACCCTTTTTATACCTTTTTTCTGGATAAGGTGTCCGGTATTTTAATAACGGTTGGATCTCATATAAGGAAGATACACAGATGAATACTAATCTCAAAATTGAACAGGCTGTGGTTTTTATTTATTATTTATATTTAAATTTAGACCATATATCTCCATCATAAATGGGACTTAAAACCCCAATCCTGAGGGACATTTGTGAGGAAGGTGCCAGTTATATAACACCAAATATGATGAAATTTAATAGACATCGTTCTTGGAACAAAATAATATGATGGAAATTTCATTAAGATATCTCAACAATACTGAACTGTAAAATATTCACACGCTTTACATGGACAAACAGCCGTACGAACAGATGATGACTAAATCGGCTAAAAAAGTGATTTATGTCAACGGAACACTTAAACGTGTAACTAACAATCACGCAAATTTTCACACTTGTTACTTAATGTACTCTAAAGTAAACAATTCTTGATGCTCGTGAGAATTTTGACGTCTCTTCTTCTAAACACACTATAGCGAAAAAATCATTGATTTTCATAAAAAGGGAAACTGGGCAAACAAGTGCTTTAAACATCTTGATTTGAACGTCCCGAAAAGGTACAATGAGTTGTTCAAATGTGGTCGTGATTGATAAAATTAATGCCAAAGAGTGACTTAACATAGTAAGTACATTGTAATTGGTCCACGATTTTTATATTTTTTGAAACTATTTAAGAGTTAACGAAATTAACTAAATCTCTACAAATTACATACATTTGTTAATTGGAATACTATCCCCCAACTTATTTCCTTAACAAGTTTAAATATCATCTAACAGCATCGGCATATGGTTAAGTATATATAAAATATATATATTGTCTTAATGTTCATGTCGTTAAAACAATAAAAACAAGAAACTGGTTAAAATCATAATGTTGCATCTTACTATTTACTACTACGTGTGTGTATGTGAGTGTGTTTGTAATACCTAATAAGGTGTTTGTAAGATTTAGTTCCTCCATAATTAGTCATATATGTTTAAAATCCAAACACTGAATGAATTTGACATAAATGGATAATTTAACCAAAATCGTCAAGTAGTATAACTTCAATATGTTCAATAAAAACTGCAAACAATATCATCATCAAATACAACAACAACACTATCACAAGCTGCAGCAGCTTCAAACAGAAGAAAGAAATAAAACAAATATTACAACTTCTGTTGCAAAGAAGAGCACTGCAAACGTTTTTGTTGGGAAGTGGCTAAGAAGAGTCTTCCAGAAGTTGAAATTCATCGCAAAGTATCAAAAAATCAATCTTCGGGGAAAACTGTTTCCTCACGAAGTGGCTTCCAAACGATTCTAAAAAGCCACTTCTAGGAGTGTCTCGGGAGTGACTTATAAGAACCTTACTGTAGCGGGTTAAAAGAGTAGAGCTTCAAAACTTCCAGAAGTCACTTCTTAGACACTTGCAGAAGTGCCTTCTAAGATAAAAATAAAGATTTTAAATCTTTAAATATTTCTATAAAGTTCCAAAAGAAAACTAAATGTAATTGTAGTTTTATTTCATTATGCAGGAAAAAAATACAAGAAAGAAATAGAAACAAAAGCAATTCATTTTGTTTTTGGCAATTCCATTAAAATCTTTGAAAGAACTTCCGGATATCACTTCTCTATATACACCAAGAAGACTTAGTGACAATAGTAATGTATTTGTTTCTAAACAACTTCTAGAAAGACTTCCTTATATAATTGGAGAAGATCAAGTAACAATTGTAATGTATTTTTTTTGTAAACTGTCTACTATCTTCTTAAGAACTTCTGGAAGACGATTCCATCTATACTCCAAGAAGATGAAGATGAAATTTGCAAAAATCTTCCCACAACCTTCCTGAAGTGACCAAATAGTGGTCACTAAATGTTTGAAGGGTTGTGTTACAAAGAAGAGTTGTGGTGTTTAACTAAACAGTGTCGAACTGTGTGTGTGTAAAATAAATGTAATGATTTCAAATAATATTGTTTCAATATAAATTCTTGATTTTTATTTTATTTTCAATATTTATTTAGTTATTGTTAGATATTCATTAGAAATTCAGTTGAATTTATTTATTTATACTTGTTTTGTAATTTTTAAATAGAATTAGAAAACTTTCACTTTCATTTCACATTATTTCGAAATGAAGAAAACGTTTTTTTATGAATATGTACAAATATATATGTGTGTGTGTTTATTATTAATAGCATTTATAGCACTTTGTGTAATTGTGAGTTAATACGTTGATGAATTTGGTGCGTTATAGTGGGTAGAAATTATTTGTGACCATTTTAAGGAAAATTTTGTTTTTTTTTCTTGTGATTGAAAACCTTAAGTTTATGTTGTTGCACGTACAAACTTCTAAAATGTTCATGCATATCACCAAGTTACACTTACGTACGAATGTATGAGTGATTGTATTTTAGGTGTTTTATAGAAGTACACTTAAAAAATTACACAAGAAATAATTTCATGACTTCTAAAAAGTTGATAAAATAAATGCGATTATAATGGATTTCAATTTGACTCTGATTGTTTCTTTAAAAGAAATATATGTAGTCTATATAAATTGTGTCGTTCCCAATGTAATGCCAAAAGGTGAAAGAATAATGAAAGATAATTTATAAAGTATTGTACTCCGGTTTGGAATCTGAATCGATTTAGCTGTGTTAATCTGTTTTAAAATTTATTCCCAATAATAACCCGCGTAATAAAGAATATGGCCACTTGTAACAAAATAACTGTTCTACAAAAAGTTGGCCAAGCATTCAAAGGTCTTTCAAACTGTATATTTCAGTGTTATTAGCCACTCTGAACTCGTACGTTGATGAAAACTTGGTTCTGGTAGATGTCATTTTCTTTATGCAATAATTATAACTTTTTATGATTTTACCTTAAATATTCCACATATTGTAAGTCGTAAAATGATGCATTTTTCGTAATTTCAATTTATTGCTAATTTAATCATGATACACATGATGTTACCAGAGCCAAAAATATGTAGCATTTAAAGTAGGAAAAGTAGCGCGTTTCTAAAAAAATATTTTTGCTGCATAATGGATGATGAAACATATGCTCTGGCAGATTTTTTGCAATTTCTTGGTCATAAATTTTATGTTTCTGATGCTCGAGATAATGTTGAAGAAAAGTTTAGGACCCAAAATCTGTCAAAATTTCCAAAATATCTTGGTATGTAAAGCAATATGCAGTTGCGGCAATAGAAGCCACTCATCCGTTGCAAAGGGTTCTATAAATACCGAAATTTATATCAGAGAATATTTCCAAGAATGGCCATATATAACACTAAATAATGTGTCCACTCATTTTAGGCATGACTTGACATCCTGTCACTATGGTAAGCAAACTCTTGAGTGGTACAAGAACAATAATAAACAGTTTGGATAATTTGAGTTTTGCAAGTTTTTAGCTTTAATTTTTCATATAAAATAGTCAGAGCATTGAGTTAACCGTAAAGCTTTCCTACCGGATGTGTTGTGAGCTCTTTTGAAAATGTTTTCTTGGTTTTAAAAACGTCATGTGGACCATTCCTTTAACCTGAGCCAGGTTTTCTATCAAAAGACAAGTTTTCCCGGTACTGCTTAATAACATTGGAAACAGTTTGACGGCAGACCTTTAATGCGTGACCAACTTTTTGTAGGGTCAAATTGGGTTTTAATAAAAATATTTAATAACTTTAGTATGGATTTTTTTCTGGTAATAATATCCTTATTTAAAAAATCGGTTTGGAACCATTATACTCCGGGTAAAAATTTTGCTAAGAAATGAAAATTCACACGCGTTTAAAGAATTAAGATATCTGAGATATTTTTTTTTGTGGGCTCATAACTCCCTCCGGGTAAAAAACAAATTGAAAGCAGATACGAAAACTTAGCAATTGTTGAAAAAATTTAATTTCAAAGATATCTTCTTGGAGCCCCATAAATCGCTATATTTGTCTTTAAAAGGGTCCTAATTTTTAAAGTCACTTCTATGCCTAAAAATTGAATTTTATTTCCGAAAAATATCGATTCCGCTACAGTGTAGAATATGGTTACTTTAAAGTAACACGGTTAAAGTAAATCTTGTTATGCCCTCCACCACCACAAGTGGTAGATATGTAGGATATTAACTCTGTCATTCCATGTTTAAGGCTAAGAAAAAATCACCTCGTCTCTGACCTGTATGTATATAATTGCATCAAACCAAAATCTCAGTCGATTTAGATATGTCCGTCTGTCTGTCTGTTGTTGGCACGCTCACATCCACAATAATTGTCAGAGCTGAATAAAATTTGGACTGAATATTTGTCATAGCCCTATTCCAAACCAGCAAAATCAAAATAGAAATTTTTACCATTCCAAATATTATCAAAATCTGTTCAGTAGAATGAAAGTTATAAAAAAAATATAATTAATTTTATGACTCATTAAGTGTTCCTGTGTTATATTTAAGAAAAACGTTTATATTTTGTGTACGTCTGTGAGTGTATGCGTTTGTAAATACCTAACGTATTTTCTTTACACGTCTTTGTGGTGTAGGGTATTGAAGATTCAGCATAACCGAATATAGCATTATTTATTTATAATGTTTATAGAACAAAAATCACAATTTTTTTAATTGCAAAAAATTCCAAATCTAATTTCTATTAAACTATTTTATAATTCATTTAAATTCTAATTGGCTTTTTTCTAATTTTACTTCATCACTTTTCTTAAACTTTCTAATGAATTTTAATCCCATAAAATTCTTCAAGTGCATATTAAACAAACTGTTTAGTGTTTTTTTTTTTTTTTTTTTTTTTTTTTTTTTTACAAAAAAGTGTCACCAAAGTTAAAGGTACATTTAATCGACTACCAGACCACAAATACTAAATATTTGTATATCAAAACTTATATGTGAATGTATGTAAAAGTGGTCTTTTAAGTACCAACTAAAATTATTTATTCCAGTCAAGATTTAAAGTTTTATGAATAATAACGTACATTGTACTACTAACGCATGTCATTTTTAACTAAGTTTATTATTATTTTTTTTATAAAAATTTATATTTTACCCCTTTTGAAAAAAAAAAATAAAATAAAAAATAAACGTTTGCTGTCTCTTTATAAATAAAGTGAAATAAAACTTGAGGTCTTTAATTTCACTTTATCATACATTTATATTTACTTCGTATTATTTTCTATACTATTTCAGTCTTTCTTTCAGTTTAATTTTTGTTTTGAGTTATTTTAAAATGCATTTCGTATAACTATTTGGCTTAATTGCGTGTTATTTAAACGCAAATATTATTATTGGATTTTATTTGTAATATTTCCAATACTGTAAATTTTATTACTATTTTTTTTTAATTTTATTTTTGGATTGTTTTTGGAAATTCCATCTTTAGTCATAAATTCTTCTTTTTTAATGAAAAATGAAAGTTAATAATTTTGATATTGTGAAAAATAAATAACAAAAATAAAAAGAAACTACCTCAATATAATTTAAATTAAGATTTTGAATATTATTGTTTAATATTTGTAATGAAATTCAATTTTGTATGGGGAGTTAAGAATCGTATTGGAATTTGGAAAACACTCCCAAATTCATTTCCTAAGGTTAACATACACTTTTTCAGTTTATCATGTCGGGTAAGATTTAATTCTTAATTTAAAGCAAATTCTTTTTTAGAAAGAAGAAAAAAATATTGTTTGAAACTTCTAAAAATTAAGTGAATTACAGAAAGATTTCTCTCCTGTCGCCGGTCGCAAAGGCCCTTGAGAACCTTCTCCTCCCCCAGCTACACAGTAAAACATCAGCATAACCAGTAGATATCATGTGAATGGACAATCCTTGTGGCACTTCACTTAGAGCAGCAAACACAACAGAAACACTCTTCATCACCTGGACAAATACTTGGGGTATGGAAAAGAAATCCTTCTGAAATGTAATCGGTGAATCATCCTAACCTTAGTATTAAACAATGAGATGCCATCGAGGCATTTGAAGAAAGATATTCGTTTATACGAATGGATATTTTTTAAAATGTGCAAAAACCTTTAGATCGAAATCTTATATGAACGACATTCATATAACGCCACAAATTCCGTGGTTTCGAGTTACAGTTTAAATGACGTGCCAACCATTGTAGACAATGAACGGAACCAGCTTCGGTCTACAAGAGTAGTTCTGGCACAACTGAGATTAGAATAGAGTAATGGGCTCAAAGACTACTGATGAGACCAAACGTCACATTATACATGACATCTGTTCAACTGCTAGCCTAATCCTACCTCTCTCAGTACTGAAGATCTTTGAACACATAATAATTTTTTTCTTTTGTAACTATTACAACAAAATTATGGGCCGATGTATGTAGAAGTTTGTTCTACAAATACCAGAGGAGGTACTCCCATACAAAGCAAATATTGATTATTAAGTATCTACAAAACAGCGAGAAATTTCCAATTTAGTCCCAATCTCTTTCTCAAAGATCAGTTTTTCTTGAGTAAATGTAGGACGGACCATGGGGAAAGGTTTCCTATGGTATTATCGAATATGGAAAGAACCTTGAGTTTCCAAATTTTGTTACTTTCGTATGAAACGATTTTTTGAAAAATTTTAGAACGGACGTCATGATTTGTGAAATTTCTTTCAAAGTCTGGGACTGGAGAGAATTTTTGTGCAGCAAAGCGCACTGTGTAAAAGAGATAGTTAGTTATATAATTTTCAATATTATTATTACAAAAGGTTGATGAAACATTTAAAGGTCTGCCGTCAAACTGTTTTTAATGTTATTAAACAATACCGGGAGAACTATATAGTTAGCTTTACTCCTAAGTAAAAACTCTAAATTTTACCAATATTTATTTATAGAAATTCGATAATTTTGCTGAAATTTTAATTTTTATATTTTTATACCAGTTTATTTTATTTTTTTTTATAAAAACTTAAAAATAATAAACGTTTACCCCAAAATTCACTTTGTTTGCAAATTAAATTTGCTATAAATAAATTTTCCATTTTACTTAAAGTTCCGGAACAGAGATTCAGTTTTATTTATTTAGTTATAATTTGTGATCAAAATTTTTTTTTCAAAATTAGTCCATACAGTTCCAATCGACGTAGAAAGGTACAATCCAGAATGCTTAAAAAAATTACTTTACATAAACGAAAGTAGTTTCAATATAACTCGAAATAAATTCTTTTGTACCGCCAATTAGAAGACGTCTGTCTAGTTGACAACTTTTTTAATATTATTATGTTTTTTTTTCGATTGTTCGATTGCATCAAAAAACTATTAAAAACTATTTTTTTCGGATATAGCATGAATGCATAAAGTTGAAACATTGCATTTATGCTTATTACATTTCATCGGTTTATTTTTAAGTAATTAAATAAATTATAATATAAATAATTATGAAATGCAATCAATTTCAATTGTAACAAAATTATGCCTTTTAAAAATCTTTTTTTTTTATATTTTACCAAATTGTTTACCAAATGGAAATTAATTAATTTCCCTTAGGATATTATTTAAACAATTTCTCTAAACTTTACTTTTTATATAAATATACCTTAAATTAGTTTTCTTCATCGCTTAACAAATCGTCTTCCTCATTTCTTCTTCTTGCATTCTTTCCAATTCACGAGTATACAATTCCTTAAATGCTTCATATTCGGCTAAAGTAACATGACACACTTTTGTGGCAAAGTTTTTTCAGACGTATCTGTAATTTTATATAAACGTGGATTTTTAGAGGGTTCATTAGGGTCTGCTTTAATGGTCGTGGGTTTAAATAGCCCCAATCTCTCCAAAATACGTGACGACATCTATTCATCTAGAGATTTACTTAAAGCTTCTGATTTAACAATTTCTGGAATTTCTATACGCATTTTTTCTTTTATGTACAATATTTTGGCTTCAATAGCCGATTCTGTTTGTTCTATCAGTGTTGGACAATTCATTAATAGTTTCCAGACATTTTTACTTGTACTGACGTATGATTGTAAAAAGGAAATTTGCTTTAATAAACGTCTCTTATCATCTACATCCATTAGAAATGATATTTGTTGATTAAAAGAAAGAGAAAATATTCACCAAACTGACAAGAGCGCCAGTGTCCAATGTGTCTATGATCTTGCGGGAGACCGCATTAAAATTTTTGGAATTACCCAGTAACAATCTGAAAAAAAATTATTTGTGGTTATGCCATGATTAAGAAATGTTTCGTGAGCTCTTTGCCACATTTCTGGTGAAAACATTTGCTAATGTGGGTGTAGTCTTAATGGCTTCTTCAATGTGTTCTTTTTTTAATTCATAATCAGAATCTGGAACTGTTGCAGTGTGCTGTGCTGCTGTGTAGCTTTCCACAATGTTGTTGTTGTGAAAAATTCCGGGTTTGTAGAGGAATCATTAAGGTGGGAGGTTTTTATTAGATTTACCGTTAGCATTATAATATTTATAATTATATTAACCTTTATTTTTGTTGTATTTTGATGTATTTTTATAATTATATTTCTTAACATTTTATATTTTTATGTTTTAAAATAATTATGTGACCGGTATCTGTTATGAAGACGCGTGTAAAAAGTAAATAAAAACATATGACAATCAGCTGTTAGTCTTTCCCTGCCAATTTAGTGATGTTTTCGTTTATTTATTTTTTTGGTAATCAAAATGTAAGCCGTATCTACACCAACAGAAGTTCAAAAATTATTCGGTTAATATGCCAGCAAAAAAAACAGTGTTCTTTTGAACATTGATGTTTTTGTTAACATATGTAGCTATATGGTGATGAATTTGTTTATGGAGTGCTTTCCGTCACTTTGCTCGAACAGGTAGACATTCTCCGTTTAAAATTTATCAGACTTTTAGACACTTTTTCTGTGCACTTCAATACTCTTTAATCAAAATCCCAATATCTCTTCACTGTCCTTATCACCGGGCAGTTTGGAGGACTTGCTTCCCTTGTTACAAATATCACATTACTGTTCTTATTCCTTCTTTACCATTGGAAACTGTTTGATCGCAGACCTTTGAAGGTTTTATCAACTTTTTGTAGAATGAGATTGGGTATTGTTGAAAATGTTTAATAATTTTAGTACGCATTTTTTTCTGGTCACTCATTTTAATCATATTAAGTATAGGCTCATGGGAATTGATCGCTTAATAGGACACATAAAACGAACGTCAATAGATTTGAACGCAATGATCTCTTGAGAGACAAACAAATAGTATCCTTTATCAAATCTTACATGCCAAAGCATTTCAAAATTAAATAGCATCATCAAATCGAAGATTTCGTAAAAAGGACTCTACCATGAGACACTTTTAATGCGATGTTTAAGAACTTCTTGGATCAAATGCTACAAAACGCAACTATAAATACACCAAAATAGTTTAGAGTTATTTTAACTGTGCTTGTCTAACAAGCTGTTAAGTGCAAATCAAAATGTTGATAACTTTTTTAAAATAATTAGAAGAGATTAAAGTTTAACTGTCATGGTATTAATGGTATTTTCCAGCCAATAACATGAGTATAAGTCAGAGCAACATTATTGGAAGTCGTAGGAAGTTTTAGTTTGTTTTTTATATGTGTAGAATTCAATTTGTTAGGGGTTGCTCCCTATTTTATAAGATTAATTTATCTTTTGTTAATTTTGTATTTGTAGGTTTCTGAACATTATAATTCTGAGCTTTCTTAAAGATATTACGCACCACACTTTCAGACCAATTAAATTTTACAACAAATTTTACTATAGGAACGTCATTGATAATTAAAAATTTAATTTAGATCTTTCCTTATAACAATATTATTTTGGGAATTTTGTTTTAAGAAATTTTCGCGTCAGTATTTATCGAAATACACCACATAAAATAACACCAAGAATATTTAATCGCATGAATAAGGCACATTACAAGACCAATAACAAAAAGTACCGTTAAGTTTACTCTGATTAAAAAACATCAACATGGTATTAACAATAATAAAACAAAACAATTAATAAGTTAAAGTCGATCAAGATCGACAATTTTATACCC
>PYHX02000158.1:50928429-51228225 GCA_004302925.2 Cochliomyia hominivorax
TTTGGAGGTTCAAAACTGTTTCACTTTACCTTAATTATTCTGTTAATGGAACTCTTATAAAAGTTTCCATGAGCTAGATGTTTCATTCACATATATGAGTAGGAACCATCGTCACCATGATTTCTTTCAAACGCGGGCTCTCATATTTGGGATAAGACTGTATATCCATCTTTCGTCTTCAGCTATCTGGCCATTTTTCCATAGTTTTTTACTTGACTTTCTTCCTTATTTCAGAGAAATGTCTCCTTTATCGGACTCAAATTCTCTATATTTACACATTTAGTCTGGTTATCGACTTCCATTGCCATCAGCATTTATAACACTATGAAAATAGTCCTACCAACACTAAAGTACGCTGATATATTGCGTATCATTTAGCAAATGTTGGACTACATAGGGAAGTTAACAATGTACTACGCTGAAAATTAATCTTATTATCTGTGAAATTTGATTAATTCTGGTAACCAAATTTGCCATTCGCATGACTTCGTATCCTAATAATATAACGTCATGTTATAAATTGTCATCCAATTATGCACTTAAATTTTTTGCCTTACAAAGAGTTTCTTTTTGCTTCTTCTGGAAGATTAAAATTCAATAAACCATCATACAACGCATTCCATAGAAAAGGACCTAGTACTGAACCCTATGGGACTTTTTAAATGCATCTAGCACTACTTTCCACTTTACCGTACTGAATGCGTTCTTCACATCTAATATGATTATCACAAAGAGCTGTTCTGTTGTTTTAGCTCACATCGCTTCATTCCAAACATGGTTATTGGCATCTACTTTCTATACATTTCTTCAGTCGTTTCAAACAAATACACTCAAAGAGTATTCCCTGGGAGCCCAATGAACATAATGGTCTGTATGAACCAGGCTCAATCAGTGGTTTGTTTTCCTTTCGCAAGGAAACTTTTTCATCTTCCATTCAAAAGAGAAAGGTCCACTCTCCAAGCATAATTTAAAAAACCAAACTAAAGATTCTGCAGTTAAGAGTGTGTAATTATCAACTTCTAATATAAATGTCCATTAAGTTTTCTTAATGCCATTTCGTATGATTTGCCCCAGGATCAGAGACTATTTCCTTACATAGTTCTGTCTAACTTCGTTTCTTATTGACTTTTATAGCTCTTTTTAAGGTTTACGACAATTCTTATTAAGACCTCATAATTGTGGTTACGTTATTATAGATTGTCTGTAGTTTTGTCTTTAGCTTGTCCTTTTTTTGATCTGTAACCATTATTATATTCACCTTACCTTCATTCCTTTACAAACTGTCCCTTGAAAGCGTAAACATATTTAATGATGTATATAAATATATTTCTATATTCAATAATATATGTATGTATATACACCTTACAAACACGGATATATTAAAAGTTTATGTCTATTATTTGCACTTTATTATCACGTTAGATAGTAACCGAAATATTGTGGAAAAATATATAAATTTGCAATAAATAAAACTACAACAAAATTAAAGAAACGTGTTGAAGAGAAACTTAAGAAATAATATAACACAATCTTTGGTAAATATATATATATACAAACAAGAACGAATGTAATCATACACACATACATTCATAAATATATTTCTTACTTATTTCTTTTTAAGCTGGTGTAAAATTTACAACACCCACCCACTTATGGTATGGAGATTTCTAATATTATAAATATGTATGTATGTATGTATGTATGTATGTATGTATGTATGTATGTATGTATGTATGTATGTAATATTATTTTGGGCCAAAATACAAGCTAAATAAATAGCCAGACAGCAAATGAGTTCGTTGAGACTAGAGACCAGCCACAAAGAAAACAAGAATTTCTTAGTAGCAGCCACTAAATATCAGTAATATTATCTATGAAAAAAAGGTGTTGGCCGCTTTATAAAATCTTAGAAAATTTTGTTGAAGAAATAATAAAAAATATAAAATTTTTATTAAGGAAAGAGTAGAAAAAAAATCACAAAATTTATTTATATGTGCCAACTACACCCAATTTTATATAAGATTTTTAGATTTTTTTCTTATGCCAAAATATAACTAGTTCAACCTTGATATAAAAGACGGAGACTAGTTAATCGTTATAGTTTTGCATTCAGTTTAATTTTCATGAACTAGTATTTGTATACCCTCCACCACCACAAGCATTGAGAAGGGTATATTAATTTTGCCATTCCGTGTGTAACACTCAGAAGAAATCATGTCAGACCCCATAATGTATGTACTTTTGCATCAAATCAAAATTTGAGCTGGAAATAATTTCACGCCTGGAATAATTATCTGGGGCATTAGCGAAAAAGTTATAGGGCGATATCTAAAACATCCTGGATCAATAGAAGAAAAGTTATAGGCTGAAATATGCAAAATTTTGATACACCTTGAAATCTGTGTGGTACATGGGTCAAAAATTTTAATATAATTTAAATAAACTAAATTTAAATGGGGTCATTATTTCACTATTGGAACAAGTAATATCCTAATCATCTTGCATATATTTTAAGATTTTTTTCTATCGGTACATATTTCAGTATAGGTTCCATAATACGTCACTTCCTGGATAATGCGTTTAAGCTTATAAAACAATTAAATAAAGACCAGTTCCATATCCGGCACAATGATTTTTTAACTATCTTTAATAGATTTTCAGAACAATATAGACCGCTTCCTGGAAAACATTTTTGAGCCCATAAAACTAGTAATTATAGACCAATTCTATTGAAATTCGACATAATTATTTTTCTAACTGTTTTTCGTATATGTAATTAATTTGGCCAATCTCGGTCAATATTTTACTACAGCTCATATATAAGGCTCCTTTCCCGGAAAACAGTTTTGAGCTTATAAAACTAGTAAATAATGAATAATATATTTAAATTGGTGATTATGTGTTCCATTATTTGACCTAGCCCCCATAAAAATTTTGCTTCCTGAATGGGGTTTATAAGTCATAAAAGTCCTTAATATAAAGCGAACGAAATCGGTCCATTATTTCTCCTAGGTCCCATATTACATCCCTAAAAAATATCACTATGAAATGTTTAAATCTCATATAAACTCAAGTATTGTTTAAAAAACTGGTCAAATTAAGATAAATATATGCAAAATCGATGTACGAGGGTCGGTACATAATTTCATCTAGCTTCCGTATTATCCCCCTTGCAGAAGTCCTGTTAAAGTGCACAAATCATGCATATATATTAGCACCATAATATACTTCACTCTTAAGTACAAATTAGAGAATATACTTATACGTGGATCGATCATTAATTTCTGATAACTACCATTAATAACCAAGAATATTGTATAGGGTATTAAATAGTCGGCCTTGACCGACTATAACTTTTACTTGTTCTATAATATTACTGGTGGAGGGTATTGAAGATTCGGCGTATGCCAAATATAGCATTCTTACTTATTTCGTTTTAAATTTATTTGTAATTTTTGTAACATTTTCATCTGAATTTTGTTCATTTTAGAATTTAATTTCTGAAGGCAAAAAAACCTTTAACCTTTTGATAAAGAATTGTTACAAATAAATATGAGTAAATGTTTTTGATATTGACCATTATAATTTAATAATAATAAAAACATTGTTTTTTTTTCCTTCTTAGTAATTGTTTAACAAATTAGCGGCCAATAACATGGTTATTGAAACTTTTTGGCTTTAAATGGCAAAAAAAAAACTAGAAAATGTGAACAGATTTAAAAATAAAGTGTTTTCGTTTAGGTCAAATTTGGAATATTTAGTTAAAAATTAATATTTGCCTTGTTAGAAATGTTAATTGGAGGTTTAAGAGACTTGAGGGTACTTTGTACATACATGTATAAAATTATATAGAAATTTATTTATTGGAATTGTTTGGCCCCCATTAATAAAGCTGACAACATTTATTAGCAACACTTAATTTAATTAAGCAAAGTTCAATAGTTCCCCATAATGTTTCTATTTTGAAAATAGTTCCATAATTTTGGAACTATGGATATTTTTTTCATTTTTCTTTGACTTTATTGAGGTATTTTCCATTGATCTGGAGTAGCACATTTTCTCATTTATTCCTAAATGTGCAGTAGATTCTTATGAAACTAATCTTTATGTGAAATTTATGCGTTTTAAATTTTTCTAAGGAATTAAATGGGAGCTACAAGAAATTATGGACCTCGTATAATTTGTACATAAATTTTTATTTATATTTATCTTCATTTGACCAATTACTACTACAATACCAACGTATATGAGAGATTTATGCCCTTCAAAGTGGTATTTCGAAGAAGGCCTTTATAGGACCTATGAGAAGTAAATGACCGACCCTTGCATTTTTTTGCACATCATTTTAGAATATCAAGAAACTTATTTTTGTCAGATTTCGTTTAAATCAGTTTTAATTAAGGAGCTTTTTGATCTTAAATCCTCATTACGGGAGAACCTTTGTATGGGAAGTATCTGATATATTGATTTGAACATGGCCAATTTTAATAGACTTTGATCTTGGGCAAAAATGATGATATGTGCCAATTCTCATCAAGATATCTCAAAAATTGTGACCAGTAAAGTGTTCACCGTCTTTACATGGACAGCTAGCGGGGATGACAATCGTTAAATTGACTCATAAAGTGATTCTGAATCTGATGTTAGTGTAATGCAACTATTTCTATATACTGAGATTTTTTTTAGAAAAAATCTGCTTTAGTTTTTTATATCAGTATCGCTTTAAAAAGGTCTATACTGATAGATATTTTACCACATGCATATTGAATGTTTGTATTATAAAATTAAAACACTTTTCCGGGAAGGAGCCTTAAGTGGAAGCCATATACATATATAACGATAAACATCAAATATTAATAAGAGTTATATTAAAAACGACTCAAGAAATTTATAAATTTATATTTAATTCTTCTATTAGCTCAAAATCATCTTCCTGAAAGGGGTCTTATATGGAAGCTATTTGAAAATATGGGCCGATATTGCTGAAATTAACAGCATTTATTAAAAATGCAAATGTAACGGATGGGAATTTTGAAGACATTTTGATGAAACTTGTTTCATATTAATTGTAAAAGTCTCAAAAAATGTTAGTTTTGTGATAATACTTCTTAAGCGTAAGATCTGTGCAAACAGACACCTCCAAACCAAATTTTCCAAGCATCGGTCTTATATTTCCTTTAGTCCTCATATAACTCCCAAATCTGAAATTCATTTTAAATGGTTTAGTTCTCTCATATGGGTTATTTTCATTAAAATATTTTAAAAAGGTATATTTTATATAAAGCACAAGTAAAATATTTAAATTTTACGAGGGCCGGTTCATAATTTTTCATACTTTCATTATGGGGCAAGGTATTATATATTAGTAGGGCATGATCGACAACTTCACTCTTATTTGTGTTATCTGTCCACTCTTGCATGCTCTGGACGTATACTTGATTAAATTTGTCGATATATATCACACGCATATACATTCTTTATTTTGTATTTAAGTGATACAAACTTTGTCATGTTATATACAAACCACAAATCGATCGATCGATCGATCGATTTTAATAAAATAATCAATGTTTAAAAAAAATGGATAAAATACAACATTAAATCTTCCCCAAGGCCGGTCGAAAGTAATATTTTAAATAGTTGAAGCTAAATATCTCTTAAACTAGAAAAATTATCTAATAAAAATCTTTAAAAACTGTTCGGAAATCGGAGATCTGAATAGTTTTAAATTTTTATATAAGATTTCCAAACTTGAGACCCTACAAACTCAATAACTTAATTCGCCTATACCTATCAGTCTGTCTGTAGCCGTTCGAAAGATACAGATATTTTCCATTTCATTTGAAACACTCTGTGACGTTCATACATTTTTATTTATTACGGGCGAATACTTAATAAAATTAAGCGCTATTGCTAATACGCAACTACATTCCCCTTTTAAGATTGATTCGATTTAGCAAGAAGATAGAAAGACATACTATTTTACTAGTTAAATCTAACTCCAAGTTTCTGATCTCCCAGACCAATTGAGGAAAATTACTTATAGTGATTTAATCTCATAAAAATTTGAATATTATGATAATATTTGGGACATTTTATGTCTGTATAACCGGAAAAATCTCTCAAAATTTCACAAGGTAATAATTTCCTATATCATTCATATAACTTTCCGAAAATCAATCCAAATAGCATATATTTCTTCCTATATAACAATAATTTTAATATATTAAATGTCATAAATTTAAATGCTCTACAACCTGTATTTCATAGAAATCAACATGCCCTTATATAAGATATTTAAGATATTTATTATATCTTAAATATGACAAAAGGGTAGTTAAAAACCTTATTTCTAAAATCATGTACAATTTCCAAATTATATATTCATATAAAACATTAATAACGTTAATAATCGTATACATGGCGATTTTAATGTATGAGTCAAAATTATTGTTACCAAAAAAAACAAAAAAAATAATAAGACTTTTGCCACTGATTTCCATATCTTGATTAGGTATTCAATTTTGTTATTCCTTTTTTTTCAGTTTATTTCTAATGTCTTTCAAAAGCAGCAACAAAGTAAAATGCATTTTATTGCATTTTTTATACAAATATTTTTATATAAAAATTGTTTTCCTTTTATTAAAATTTGTTTAAATATATAAAATTATTTTAGTTTTATTTGTTTGTTTGTTTCTTTGCTTGCAACTTGCAACAAACTTGTAACAGTTTACCATAATTTGATTCGTTGATTTCGTTTATAGTTTAGAGGTGGTTTATAGTGTTTTAGTTTCCAACACCACAAGTGATAAATGTGGGTATACTAAGTTCGTTATTTCATGTGTAACACGAAGAAGGAATTATCTAAATCAATAATACTTGTATTTATAATAATCGTAAGTTTGTTGATAAGCTCGCTTCCAATCCAATAAACCTTGTTATATTGTAGATTTTTAATCGTTATACATCACCATGTATATGCATTGCCTCACTGCGACAAGCGCAGCCAAATCGAGTCCTCAAATAGGTTTAAATCTTTTTTGAAATAATTCCGAATAATTCCGAAATTTTTCAACTCTAGACAAGTACCGAACATAAAAATGCAACAGAGGACTAAATTAACTTTAATAAAATCAGTCTCAAAATAACGGTAATCAATTTATCTTGTTTATTCGTTTTTTAAACTAATGAATTTCTAAATTAACGAAATTCTAACAGAGCTACCGGTAAAGTATTTTCCCAAATTTCCTCCGATTTACATTATAAATAATTAAAAAAAGAATTATTTCAAAATAATGAAGAAAAAATTGTAGTCCAAAGGAAAATTATGAATTTTAAAGCGAAAAAACATTTGTTCATATATAAGAGTTTTATAAGCTCACAATCACATTCCGGAAAGAGCCCTTTCATGAGAGCAATAGTTCCAAATTAAAAGAATTATTAAAAAAAACGCGTTTTGGACCACCATGCATATAAAGTATTAACAAAATTGTAAAACTTTTCGATATTTATGTACTTCAAAGTGTTTTTAAGAAATGGATCTTTAAAGAAGCTGCGGTCATTTGTGGACCAATTTTCTTGAAATTTTGGAGAATATGAAATTTATTTTTTTAAACTAAACACCTTCATATCTGTGCTTTTATAAGCTCAAATTTAAATGGACATCGTCCTTGATCCATAATTATAATATATACTAAATTTCATCTAAATATTTTTTGAATTGCGACCTGTAGAATGTTCATAATATTTCATGTTAGCCAGCCAGAGTGATGAACAGTTCGACATCGTTAAAGTGATTTATAAGTTGAACATCATTTTGTCTGTATGTTGGAATCATCAGCCCAACCAAAATAGTGCTGTAGGGTATCTTCCTATGTGTGAGTTTTATGAGCTTAGTATTCCATTTCGGGATAACCTTTGTATGAGAGCTGCCTGAAATGTTGCATCGAACTTTACAAAATTCAGAAAGATTCCACCTTGTAATAATTATCCATTAATATGTAGCAAATTTCATTAAGATGTTCAAAACGTTTAAATCGCCAGAAAGACATACAAATTAACATCGATAAATCGATCGTTTTTCTATACATTACAAATATCAGTACAAACGCACAATATTCCAAGCTCCTACTGTTTTATGGGTTAAAAACATGTCCGAAAGAAAATTATAAATTGGCTTTGGCATAAATATCTCGAAAACTAAAAAATATATTGTACCTTTGTAAAAAGTTATAAAAAGTATTATAAATAATTTTATTTAATAAATTTTGAGGATTTAAACAACTGATATCTTGTTGTACCTGTATTTACTAACTTTAAAGGTCCACATCTCATAATATGAATTCAACAAAGAACACGTGATCTTCCAAATCAATTAAAAAAAACCTTTAAAGTATTCACATATTACAGTGGTTCCAAAATGTTTTTCTAAGAAATCATTTTGCTATCACTTCGCGTAAAATACGTAAATGGTATTTTACGCCAACTTATTGTATTTAGCAGGTTCGGAAAGGTGGAGGGTATTTAAGATTCGTTGCAGCCATATATCGAATTCATATATTTGTTTTCCTTAAAATTTTTGTCTAAAAGTTCTGTATTTAAAATTTAGTAAAAATTTCGGAAACATTTGGTAGCAATTGTTTGCAACCAAAGTCGAAGGTCAATTGTATTTTTATTTTATTGTTTTGCGGTTGATTTTGTATTTCGATTTGAATATGGAGTCTTATATTATTATTTCTTGGTATGTTTTTTTCTTTTTCATTCTTCATTTACCTCTAATAAAATCCATTTTATTGTTATCTCTTTGCAATTACGAATACATTAAAATTGTTTTGCTTAAGTTTTGCTTTTCATTGCATTTTATAGTAAATAACTTAAAATTGTGAAGCTTAATTTATTAAATAGTCATTATAATTTATTGAAAACTAGTGGTATTTTCACAGATCATTATGGTTGTTTTCACAAAAGGTACTTTTGTTTATTATTATTTTTATATCCTACACCAGCACAAGAGTTGAAGAGGGTATACTAAATTTGGCATTCCTTGAGCAACACTAAATCTATATTCTTTAAGAGCTCAATCCTGAGAAGTTTCCTACTTAAAAGCAACAAAATCAGTTCAATATATTTAAAAATATAGACCGATATCTGAGACAAACTCTAAGTTCAGGAAAGGACTTTCGTAAAATTGTCAATAAAATTATCGGTAGAAAATTCTATATAGTGTTTTTGTGTTTTATATAAGAAATACTTCTGTATATTGTATACGTCTGTGAGTGCATGGGTGAACATACTTCAACTTCGAATAAAAAATCATAAAAATTAGATCAATAGAAAAAACAAGATTGTACTGGGGTCATTATTTGATCTAGTTCTCATATATAAACCATATACCTTTTTCTTTTCCTTAACTATTCTGAATATATGTGGCTTGTTTGACCAATACCGGTCCATATTTTAACCTATTAAATGTGCTATACATTATATATTATTAACAATTTTTTTATTTAAAATCATCGTTCCCGGAAAAAAAAACTTTCTATTATTGGTCTAACTATCTTAAATATATATATTATTTATTTGACGAACATTGAGTCATATTTTGTTTTAGTTCCCATTTTAGGTCCCTTCCAAGAAAAAGGGTTTCAAATTTGATCCAATTTTATTAAAGTTGGTACAATAGTTTTTTAAACTGGTTTAATATATAATTCTGGTATTTAACTTTAACTTCCTTGTAATATCATTTCCTGGAATATTATTTTAGGCTTACGATGTTTTTAAACATGTTTGTGGTGGAGGGTATTAAAGATTCGATATAGCTGAATATAGCATTCTTACTTATAGTTAATTTCAGTTAGTTAGTGCAGTAATTGTATGCTTATTTTTCATTATTAATTAATGCATTTTGTAATAAGTTCAAGGATCAATGTTATGCTTTATAATGAATCATTTTTTCTTTTTCATATCTGATTTGTTTGTAAATTAGCCAAATTAATGAAGAATTTTGATATTAATTGTGCAGAAATTAGTGGCTTAAATCTACAGTAAATTGCTGCTGTATTACTTTGATTTTTTTATGACTTAGATTTCTGTTAAAGAGTAAATTGATAAAATTTGAAAAATTAAAATCATTTTGTAAATTTATCTTATTTGTTGTTTTCATTTTTTATACTTAGTGTAACAGAGTTTAATGATAATTTCGTTGTGGTTATAGATAAATATATATGTAGTGGAAAATTATAGTTTTAAATACACCATAATCCCGAAGTAAATCTCATTATAATGAGATCTGTAATTAACTTTAATACTTAAACAAATTGTAGACATACATTTTGAAGTTTATTTCAACATAAAAATATTCCAATGAAATCAAGTTTTATTAAATTAAAGGGAAAAGATGTGAATATATGATGTCATTTGTTCATACGCAACAATAATTTTTAATAATAATATAACTATTAGATATATCTACATAAAATTTAACGCGTTCCAATCGTGTTTGACTTTAACAGATCCCTAGCTGATCAAGTTGGCCACCTTAGCTTTTTATGTTTATGATTTTTTAAAAATTTATCAAAAAATCATTTATGATATGAGACAAAAGTAATTTGGTATAAAGAAAGACCTTATAAATTTCAACATAAATTTCTTACTCAAACATTGCGGTCACAATATGACACCTAATTTCTTTAAATACGTTCAAATTTTTCTATAATATTTTATAAACTGCTTCTGCTAGAATTCTATTAATATATAAATCCATTTAGAATTAAAAAATGTAAACAAAAATTTGGAAAAGTTATTGCATGTTTGTTTCAAATTTTACTATTTATACCCTACACCATCATTAAACTCATAATCACTTGATATAACCATATCCGTTTGGCTGTCTATGTAAATATTGTAAACAAAATTCTGGTCGCGGTTCCAAACAATTTAAATCTTCTCCAAATTCTTAAAATATATTTTCTCCATAAAAGTACTTTATTTACTTTAATTTAGTACTATTTATGATTTGGTGATCATTTTCAAAATAAATATTTTTTTTTTTCAAATTACTGTAAATTTATTCTCAATCCAATTTTATCCCTGTTTCGATACTTTTTCCGACCCAAATTTCTTCAATAAACTTAAATTTCTATTTGTTGTAAGTTTTTAAATGTAAATTAATAAATAATTAGAAAGAAAAACTGGTTCCAAAAAAGTATCAAATCTGTTCCTTTGATTCTAACCGTACAACATTTTGTCCTCTAAAATTGTTTCCTTGAGAAAGTAATGTGTATAGACCCTCACTTCGATAGTATTTTAGATATTCGAAAATAATATTTGATTTTTATTGGTAGTGCCTCACCCACCGATCCTATCTGTCAAAAAAAGATTCAAAGGAAAGAAATTGGGATAAAATCTTAATACTCTCACTTCTTTAGATATTCTATATAAACAATTGCTTTATATGGATACTAATATCGGCTGATCCTATCAGCTAGAATCAGGATAGGATCAGGGGGAGAGATATCCTCTATACAAAGCATTGATTAAAGGATATATAACTATTGAAGTGATAGTTTTAAGATTCCATTTTAATTATTTTCCCTTGAAACTGTTTTACTGGACAAAATGTAGGACGGAAGATGGAGAGGGGTAACCCCATACAAAGAAAATATTGATAATAGAATATCTAAAAAAACACTTCATCGAAAATTTTAAAAATTTGGTCTCAATAACTTTTTCTATGAAGATAAAATATGGGGCGGATAGAATCAATGGAAAATACAAAGCAAATTTCCATCATCGAATATTTAAAAAACTGTAAAGCCACAATTTTCGAATTTGGAAGAGGTAGCCCCCATACAAGGCAAATATTGATCGTCGAATATTTAAAAAACTGTAACAGCGAGAATTTTCGAACTTGGTCCCAACAACTTTATCACGGAACTGTTTTATTAGACAAAACGAAGGAGGAATAGGATCAGGGGTAGAGATAGCCCTCATATAAACAAAATATTGATAATCGAATATCTAAAGAACTGTAACAGCAATATTTATCAAATTCGAAACCAATCAGTTTTTCTTTTTAGTGGGCAAAATGTGCGACGGATAGGATAACGAGACGGGGTACCACCTACTTTATTAGAGCGGGAAAGGTCACAGGGTCTTAGTTAATTATATATAAAAAAATCAATTAAACGCTGTCAATTTGAATGGGCTTGACCTCAGCTGGAAACATTTGTATTATAATGCTATATTTGTAAGGTAAACACCCAAGAAGTATTAGGCACCGAACGCCTTTCAGAACAACAGAGCGTTTATTCCAATAATAAAAGTCGAGTTTTTTAAAGTTGAACCACATGCCAATTTAAATTTTTAATTTAAACAAAATATAATCGATTAAGATATAACAAATTTGCCTCATTTCCATTATACATTCAAAGATTCATTCTATTTCCTCAGATTTCTTACATAGACTAATACAAATACTGTAAAATTTTATTGATATTGGCATGGATGTATTGACGTTAAAGAATTTCCAACTTTTAGAGTGAAATCGTTTGGAACTTAAAATTAAAATAATTATTTTAAGTAAAAGTATCAAAATTTCGAAGTGTTTGGAAGCCTTATTTCATAGATAAGATAAGACAGTCATCGGAAACTATAACATTTTATTCCACATGATATAAAATTCCTTGTGAGAAAAGTTTTGCAAAAACGAAATGTTTGTTTTTAAAATTTTGACATTATCCTTTATGATCCATAATACTATTGACAACCGAGTGTTAATAAAAATTCTTAACATACATATATATTAATAAAAACAAAATAACAGTTTTTATTGTTTATAATTTTATTGAAATCATTATTACAATTTATAAAAAAATATTTTATTGTTTTATGTTTTTAAACCTGCATTAACTTAAACTTTTCATACCAAATAGTGCGAGCGCAAAGCTAAACGGGCTGCTTTCCTATAGAATTTGTTGGGAGCTCTTTTGAAAATGCTTTTATTTTGCTTTAAAAAATGTCATGTGAACCATCCCTTCTTTAACGTACAACTTCTCCCGGTTCTTAAATAACATTGATAACAGTTTAACAGTTGACTTCCAATGCTTCATCAACTTTTTGTAGGACCCAGATTAACAGTATATCAATTTGTATGACTTTAAATATTATAATTATAACTGGCATGTTTTACAGAGGTAATTTTATTTAAAAATTTTCAAATAATACTTAGGTTAAAAGTTTTAATGAAGAACGTTTGTTAAGAATTTTTCAATCTCACTCCTTACTTACATGAAGTCTAATCATTCAGCAGTTTTAATCATTTTATTTTTCAAATACTTTCCGAAGTTTGTTTTAAAATCAAGAAATATTTAGAGACATTAATTCAAAGTCGGCAACAGCATCGTCGAAACAATCAAATTACGCTCGACATTTTAAAATGTTACGGGTGAGCAAAGTTCTACAAATACATACAGTTTTGACGACTCTCGTGAGTGTAAAAAAATGTTCAGTATTATATTTCTTAAAAGTGATCTTAAATGTATGTATGTATGTATGTATGTATGTATGTATGTATGTATGTATGCAGATTTTAAAGTTTTACTATGAATATTAACCAATTAATTTCGATTTCTTCCTTTAGTATTTTCTATAAATATTATTTTATGAAAATACAAAAACAATAATTTTTCTTAATTGACATTCGAATTAATTATTCTTTAATAACATAATTTTCATTAATTTAAGTAATAAAATATTAAGTAAAGTATTCAAAGATTTCCATCACATAAATTAACAATTTTCCATTAGGAATCTACAAGAAAAATAAGTTAAATAAATAAATGTTTTAAACACCTGAATTACACACACCTCCATGGTATTTGATTACAAAAACGTGATCAATTTAATGTTCCATTAATGATCCCATTTAAAGCAGGCAATTAAAAACAAATTCTAAATTACAAACCTGTGCCAAAAACTACAATAATATCACAAAAACTACAACAACATAACAAATAAACAACAATAACAACAAAAGAAAATAACAATTTTGTTTCTTTCGTCTTTAAACAAACAAAATTTAAATATTTTTTGGCAAAAAAAAAAACAAGTAAGAATGCAATATTCGACTAAGCCGAATTCAAACACCCTCCACCTCTTTATTAAAGACATTTATCTAGTTGTCTGAATTTCGATGGAATTGGTTCATATTTTATTATGGGAGGTGGCATTATAAAAGAGTAATATCCAAATTGCCAAACTGGTTTCATATATTAAAAACAGTTTAAGAAATTAATCAAATTTAAACCATTTCGTGCAAAGAAGACTTAAATGAGAAATATAACAAAATAAGGTCAAATTGGTAACATATATTTAAGATCGTTAGAAAAATAATTTTGCCGAATTGAATTGTTTCAAGTTTAAAAGTCTTTTAAGCTTAAATTTTTCCTGAGAACGAGACTTAAATGGCAGCTGTAGCAAAATATGGTCCGATATTCGCCAACAAAGAGTCACTTATTTCAGACAATTAGTAAAATAATAGTGACGATTTTAAATTAAATTAATTAATGCTAAAACCTGTTTTCTGAGAAGGGTTCTTATATGGGAGATATAGCAAACTACGGACAGAGATCGGCCAAATTAAAAATATATATTAAAGACAGCGAGGAAAATAACTGTGTCGAGTTTCAATAGAACTGGGGTTTATTAAAAAGTTTACTTATGGTCTCAAAACTGTTTTTCAGCAAGAGACTTTAAATGGAAGCTACAGCAAAATATGGATCCTGATTAATATATAATATATTAAAAAAAAGTTATAAAAACCATTGCGCCAAATTTCTATGGAATTGGTCATTATTTAAGCGTTTTATAAGCTCAAACCGGGAGTTATAGCAAAATATGGACCGATATTAACAAAATTATCAACATATATTCAACAATGTTATAAAATTAATTGCATTTAATTTCAGTAAAACTGGTTCATTTTTAAGAGCTTTATAAGCTATATACCATATTCCGGGAAGGGCCTTAATGAGAAAATGTGTTTATTACTTTATCAAAATTCATATATACGAAAATTTCTGTAAATTATTCAATAAATTATTTGCATATTTCAATATATAACTTTTTTCTATTGATCCGATTGTGATGTTTTTCCTTACACGATGATAAAAAACAAACGTTTTTTCCAGAATTTTCAGGCTGGTTTTAAATAGGAAAATGCTTAGGACAACATCAAATAATATGGCGGAATTTCATTGAAATCGGCGTGAGAATGTTTCCAACAGACAGACAGACAGACGGACATAGCTAAATCGACTCAGATTTTGATTTGTTGCAAGAATATATATACTGTATAGTGTTACACACGGAATGACAATGTGAAAATACCCTTACTACCACTTGTGGTGGTGTAGGGTACAAAAATCGCTTAAAATTTGAAATCAAACGAACAAAATAAATAAGAAACATATAAAAACATAAAAACCCAATTTTCAAAAAACATAAAATAATACCAAATACTTAGTTTGGCAAATTCATACTAAACTTAGTTACTCTCGTTAGTTTAGTTAAATTTGAACAAAAGTATTTTTTTCTATTCAGAAATCTTTTGCCAGAATAATGGAATATTTAACCAACTTTTTGGTGAAAAAAAAAACATTCAAAAGCGACTGAAACAACATGAGGTAAACTAACCAGATCAGCAGGAGTAGTTAGTTAGTAGTGAAGGGGATTAGAGAGGTAATATATTTTTGATACGTTATAAATTTAGAAGAAGCTTAAGCTACCAACAACAACAATCATTTGAATTCTAACCTCTGTGAACGTCATCATACCACCAACCAACCGAACAACGAACCACCAAACAAATTTGTTTTTACAGTCGCAACTGCTCTAAAATAACGTTACATGATCATAAGTTTACTAAATTGTTTGTAGAGCGCCAAAAATAAGCTTTTTTAGAACTAGTAGATCACAGTGGTTTCTGAAGAAATTCAATGTTTTATGGAAGCATATGACATTTATACTCACATGAATAGTCCTCACTCTCAAATATTTACAATATTTACTTAACACGATAACTTAATCTCGACTAAAGTCTAAAATATAATATAATCCGTAGACTCAACTAGAGCCTCCATTAAAAGCCAGATAGTTCAATTTTAATTCTGAAACAGTTCTATTTAAGTTTTAAATTTTCGTTAGTTTGGTTGTTGTTCTAATTGCTCTAATTGCTTTTGAAGTTTTGTTCTAGTTCAATTATAGTTCAGTTCTAGTTTAGTTCTAGTTCAGTTCTAGTTCAGTTCTAGTTTAGTTCTAGTTCAGTTCAGTTCTAGTTCAGTTCTAGTTTAGTTCTAGTTCAATTCTAGTTCGGTTCCAGTTCAGTTCTAGTTCAGATCTAGTTCAGTTCTAGTTCAGTTCTAGTTCAGTTGTAGTTCAGTTCTAGTTCAGTTCTAGTTCAGTTCTAGTTCAGTTGTAGTTCAGTTTTAGTTCAGTTCTAGTTCAGTTCTAGTTCAGTTATAGTTCAGTTCTAGTTCAGTTCTATGTTCAGATCAAGTTCAGTTAAATTCAGTTCTAGTTCTTGTACAGTTTTAGTTCTAGTTCAGTTTAGTACAGCTCTAGTTCAGATCAAGCTCCTAAACTTGATTTGTGAAGAATTCAGATGGAGTTATAATGATTTCCCTTTCTCAACCCACTGTTTTCTTAACATACATTGTAACGCCAATAAGATATAGCACAATTTAAATCGAAGAGTCTCAACATTTAGATGGTCTACTCTCTTATATACATATGTTGGTATATATAATACTGGAAGATCGTGGTTTGTTGTTTGTGATTGTAATAAATGTTTTCAAACTTGTTTTACGTAAAAACATTTATTGAAACATTAATCGTAATAAAATCACTTTCATTACATTCAACAACTATTTCATGATCATTTATAGTTGTTCGATTTTTTGTTTCTTTCCTATTTTCCCCCTAAAACTTTTCATCTGTTGCCTTCTTTTCTTAGTTGTGTTGACCAAGTTAAATAAGTATTTTTTCCAAAAGGATTAAATACTAAATAGTATTTTTTTCAGTTCTTTTTTAGTTTTTGTTTTATATTCAATAGCATTAAATCGTTGTTAGTTTTAGTTCACATTTATTATTTTCCAGATAATTGAAATTTTATGTTTGCGAAAAGAGTGTCGACATAGCAAAACGTTTATTATGCTGCAAACTTTTTTGTCGATACGATATTTCTAGCATTTTTGGTTGATTTTATTATTGTTTTTGGTTTTGTTTTTGTTTTTTCTGGGTGGTGAACTTGTATCATGTTTTGTATCTTGAATTGTTAATGTGATTGTAGTTTTGCATATAGAAAACTATCGAGATGATCTTGGTTTAAGTCCGGTGATATTGATATTGTTGCTAAAGAAAAGTTTTTGTTTCATGTTTCATGTTACAGGCACAAGTGCAATTTGCAGTTACTTTTATACATCTTTCGCTCTCCCAGTTTTGTATTTAATTGTTCAATAATTTGCTAAAGACATGTGAAATTTTATTGTGTAATAACTATTATGTAATCATTGCTTTTGCACCTAAGATCAGTTGCAAATGGTCAGATCAAATAAAATAAATCAGATTACATAAAATTTTATTGCACCTCAAAAGTTTATTATTATTTTTTATTTTTTGAAAGGTAAAAAATTATAATAATGGAACGCAAAAACAAAGAAGATTGTTACAAACGGCTGATCTTATCGAATTTAGATAATTTTTGGTGTAGTGATAAAGTATATAAATAGTTGAATATAACAACCCAAATTTTTTTAATTTGTCAAAAAGGTAATAAGTTATTACTTGAATGTTTGAGGTTGTATCAGATATCGGGTGTAACTCTCATTATACACAATCAATTTACCTGATTTTATATAACGATCTGCGTAGAACAGTAATAAACATTTTTGTCAGATTTTATTTAAATGAAATATCGAGCATCGCTTTCTGTTTATATTTTTCTTATTTAAACCAAACATATATACAATACCGATATACAATACCGATGTATATATGCGATTTACTCACTTTAAAATGTTATTCGGAAGCTAAGGGCAATGTTGGATCGATCCTCATAAAATTTCATATTTGGAGATTTTATAATCCAAAAACTCCATTTCGGAGGGACATTATGAAATAATGGGCCGATAATAACTAATTTCAATAAGCATTAGCCTTGGGTCAATTTAATAATATGTGAAAATTTCACTTAGATATCCCCAAAACTGCGTCCTGCACTTTGCAAACAAGAACTAAACTAAACTAGAACTGAACTAGAACAGAACAAGAAGTGAACTAGAACTGAACTAGAATTTAATTAGAAATAAACTAGAACTGAACTAGAATTGAATTAGAACTGAACTACAACTGCACTAGAAATGGTCTAGAACTAAAGTTGGACTAAAATAGAACTAAAATAGAACTGAACTAGAACTGAAATAATAGAGATCCAAAATGAATTATTACAGTTATGTAAAGAGCTTTATATTATTGTAGTTTATAGCGTATTAGTGTTTTTATTTAATTCTTAGCATTTAATTATTTATTCAATAGTTGTGACAGTTCAACTTTTCATAACTTAACACAGTTATGTAAAACATAATATTTTATTTGCCACCACTGTTTTATTAATCCAACAAATTTATTAAAACCAAATTAACATACAACAAACAATAATAAACATTGTTGTTTTATATTGGGCGACAATATTATAGATTATATACAATTATATATACAAAATCACATCATGTCAATTTTTCAAATCAAGTTCATTTTTTTTGTTAATTAATTCTGTATTTTGTTTAAGCTCTTCTAAAAGGTATAAGAACACACCTTTTCTGTCGACATGATAGACTCGTGTTTTCACATATTTATTGTTAAATCTCAAGAAAATTATTATTAAAATCTTTGTTTGTGTCTTTATGTTATTTGTTTACTTTTGCAAATGACAAGTTTAATAACAATTTTCAAATTTATGAATGAAATAAAATTAATTCATTTTATAAAAATATATAATTTTTGCATTTCTATTTCATAGAAACGAATAAACGAACGAACTAACGAACATGTTTCCATTTTGTCATTTTAATAAATCAATAAACTTGGAAACTGAAAAAAAATCTAACAAGAAGTGCATGTTTGAGTATGAGAGTCATTGTGTGTTCGTTGGTTCGATTACAAACTTGTAGTGCAGACAATTATAATTTAACTAACATACGAGTATGTTGTTGACATGAAAACATGCAATTAAATTTAAAACAATCGTAAATAATAAAATTGTAATTAATATTGAGGCGTTTTTACTGGGAAGAAACTGTTAACAAATATTTATTTTATGATTTTAAAACAAAGTTTAACTCGTGAGCTGTTTGTGATGGTGAAGAGTTTGCTGAGGCCAAATAAATGTATTTACAAACATGATTTTCTGATGAAAATTTAATAATTATTTATGGCAAAAAAAAAGAAGTGAATTTTGTCACATCTTGAAAGGATTCGAAATATTCATTGACTTTATTAATAACAAATAATTCTACTGTATTTCGCTATGCCGAATTTTCAATACCCTCCACCACAAATACGTGTGAACTATATGATGCATTTAGTACATACACAATCACATATAAACTGACAATTGGATACAATATATACAAAAGACACTTTATGAGTCATAAAATTAGTTATATTATTGTCTAACTTTATCTCCATAGAACCGATTTCGATAATTTTTGGAACGGTACCTAATAAGTAATATAACTTAATATTAATGCAAAATTTTATTTCAATTTGTCGATTTACAATTTTACGAAAGTTTTCGCTAGAACTTAGAGGTTGACTTTTGTCTACATCTTGTTATTTACTAAACCGATTTTGCTGGTTTTAAATAGGAACTTTCTTGGGAAAATGAAAAATACTCAGGCTAAAATTCATTTAACTCTTTGAAAAATACTCAGGGAAAAATTTACTGAACTCTGTAAAGTATTGTGGATGTGAGAATGCAAACAATAGACATACATGTGGATATTACTAAATGATCTCATATTTTGATGCAATAATTTTCATAATTTTTGGGGTCTTAAATGATTCTTTCTTGACGTAGCATACGGAACGTCGAACTAAATATGTCCTAAACATCACTTGTCGTGGTGGAGAGTATAGAAAGTTCTTTGTAGGAATTTTGAAGTTGTCGCAGATCGACATTAAATCGAATGTGCTGGTTTCCATTAGAGATCTTCCGAGGACATTTCTGCCAAAATTCATTGTGCTTATATATTTAAAAAGAGTGTAAAGTCGGTTAAGACCAACTATTTAGTACTCTACACAATTGAAAAAGCATGAAAACATATAGACTGGCTCTTATAGAATCTGTTTTAATGATTTTTGCTAGTAAAAATATATTTATTTAAAATATTTTCTTTATACTTACATATATGAGAAATTTATGCATTTGATTTTCGGAATTGTAGGCTATAGGAAATTATGGACAGATCATAGAAAACTTTGGTTTGGTGTTTTCTGGTTCTATAAATCTTAAAAATACGAAATAACATCACAATACTGACAATTTTTTTAGACTTATGCACTTTAAAGTTATTATTAGAAGTGGACCTATATTAGAGCGAAGAACATTTGTGGACCTATCCTCTAGAAATTTTACATAAGGATTTGAACTGATAAAAATTTTACAAGGGCCGTTTCATAATTTTCTCTAGCTCACGTATTATCTTTCAAGAAAAAGCGCACACATCGTACATATATATAAGTAGTATAAATTACTGCTCTCTTGAGCACAAATTAGAAAATATATTTACACAAGGATCGATCACTAAAAACTATAAATCTTGAAAAAAAAAATTATTGAAATTTTGTACAATTATTTTTTAAAAAACACTCCCGGAATAGGGTTTTAGTCTTAAAAGGTTCTTCAAGCCTTCTTCAACTCAATTCATTTGTGCCATCACTTACTACACAGCTGAATATGCCATTCTTACTTGTTTTCTTTAGTCTGTAGATTTATAATTGTAATTATACGAAAGTTTATATCGGTCTATACTCTGTAATATATTGAACCGATACCACTTTTGGTGGGGAAGACTATAAAACTGGATGAAACATTTATTTTAATTTGGATATCTCTAAAGCTATAAAAGATAGAAACTACAATTGAAAGCATATATATTGAATTTCTTTTCATATTATACATGAATTTTTGGCGAATATTAAAAAAATCATCTGAGATTGTTAACTTTGGAAGGTCACCCTCTTTCCTCCTGACCAGTTTAGGGTCTATTATCCTCCAAATTAACTCAAAAATATCTCATCTCTATTCTATTAAGACTTTTTAAATGGTTCAAAATTATTTACAAAAAATAGTTTTAGAAATAATTTGCTCTCAGATCTTATGGGTATTAAATTATATCCTACAACTCCTTCAATCATATTCTAAATATATTTATAAACATATTAATTATTTTATTTTTCCTCATATATTTTTCTATTATTTACAAACAAGATAAATTGAACTGAAATAATTTTCCAACATATCCTTATTATCATTTTAATAGTATTTAGTTTAAATATGGTACTTTCAATATTTTGAAAAAACTATTAATCAAAATTATTATTAATGAATTATTCATACATATATTGACTTAATTTATGAACAAACTATTAATAATAACATGTAACAAATGAAAACCAAATAAAATATTATTACACTTTAATAAAGTTTCTTTATATTTATATAGTTTTTTTTTTGCCTACTTACCTTCTAAATATAGACCATTAAAATATAAAATTCAATACACTTGACTTCAACTTCAACCATAAGTGGATGTTGGCCAAAAAAAAAGCAAAGAAAGAAATCAACAAGAAAATTCATATACGATTCAGAGTCTTAAAGATTTTCGCTTGTCTGGAGTATCTGAAATGTATTAATAAACAAGTAAGAATATATAGTCGATCAAGCTCGACTATCTAATACCCTAAACCACATCGTCTGTTAAAAATTGTAGTTTTGAAAAATTAATGAACGACCCTCATCTAATTTACTGTGACACTAAGATTTATGTTAAATTTATGCATTTAAAAATAATTTTTCCTAGGGAGGTGGTTATATAAGGGCTACAAGAAATTATGTACCGACCCTAGTATAATTATTATTCCAATACCAACGTATATGTGAGAATTTTGACCTTAAAATTGATATTTGGAAGGGGATTTGTATGTGACCAATTAGAAATAATGTATCGACCCTCGCTTATTTTGACACATCATTTTCGAATGTTATAAGACTTACTTGTGCCAAATATCTTTTAAATCGTTTTGTTTTTCGGACTTTTATGACCTTAAAACAACAATCCCTTAAGAACATTTGTATAAAATATTGACAGCCAGCGGGATGAAAGGACGGACGGACACGTTAAATCGACACAGAAAGAGATTCTGTGTTAAATCAATCACGTTATATCGACTCAGAAAGTGATTCTGAATCGAACGGTATACTTAAAAGTGAGTGTAACTCCATGTTACAAACATCAGCACACACGCATATCCCAACCTCCTTTGGTGGTGTAGGGTATAAAAAAAAAATAAAAACAAAAATTGAAATAAAATTGTAAAACCATTTAAATCGAGTCTGTTAAAGTGTAACAAAACTTCTAATAAAATGGCTATAAATGATACATTTAGTTTAGACTAAATTGGCATGTTATGAATGAATATATTCATACATACATTCATACATTCATATGAGTTTAAAATTTAGTAGTTAAATTTAGTGTTAAAAATATGAGTAGTCAAATATTAAATGGTGGAACGTGTTGGTATCATACATCATTGTTACACTACATATATGTATAATATATAATTTTTTATGGACTTTTATTAAAGGCAAATTAACATAAAATTTGGAAAAAAACAGTGTCTACACTGGCAAATCGCAAAAAGTAAATGATGTCTTTATTTGGGAGATATGAGACATGAGTTTATGCATTATTAGATATATTATAAATCGTTAACCACAACAATTTTCCAATTTTCTCATAGTAAGGATGTTTGTAACGGGCAAAAAAATGTTCCAACTATTACTTTTAAGTATACCGTTCAGAATCACTTCCTGAGTCGATTAACCAATGTCCGCCAAGCTGGCTGTCCATGTTTGTAATGGGCAGAAAAATGTTCTTACTAAATTCTTGGGCTAAAATAATATACTAAATCACTTTTAAGTATACTATTTTAGCCCAAGGACGACGTCTATTGAAATTGGTTATGATCCCTCCAAATATAACTTTGAAACTCATAAATCGCCAATATACGTTGATATTGTAATAATGTTTACTAAATTAAAAGAAAAATATAAGCCAAAACCGTTGTGCGAGCTTATACGAGGATCGGGTCATATTTTTTTTCTAAATCCCTTATAACCCTCCAGAAAAAATCTGTTTAAAACGCATAAATGTCAGTATCTTAATAAGTTATTGAACACATAAAAGAGAAAAGGAAATTATATGAGGGCCGTTCATACATTGTTTTAACAACAAACAATGTGGTGTAGGGTACATCATTGACCAACTATAACATTTTTACTTTTTTTAATATTTAAAAAAAACCTTCCATCAAAATTTTTATAGAGCTTTCCACATTTTTGACACCATTTTGTATTCCTCAATTCTCTTTCAACAACAGTCAAAATGGACGCATTATGAAGTCTTATGGATGAAAGAAGCTTTATTATTGACTTTTTTGCCGCAACTACATATTGCTTGCCATGCTTGTTGGGGTCATACGCTATAGTGCTTAAGTTTGTAAGAAGCAGAAAAATATGAATCCCTTTCTGAGTCGATTTAACTATGTCCAGCTATCTGACTACCTTTCTGTCTATGTAAAATCTCTAAACAAAATGCAGGTCACAATTCATGAGGTAACTTGATAAAATAAATTCTCTTACTTGTTCAGTTCTATTTCGGTTCACTTTGTGAATTTTTAATAATTATTTGAAGCACTTTGATATGGGATTAGAGTATTATTTCTGCGAAATCACTTAATTATGCAACACTCCATGATCATGTAGGCTGCAACTATATCGGAAATTTCACTGTTAGTGTAAGCACTTTACTCTAAATCTTTTTTAATATTATAAAAATTACACAAAAAAGTGGTTTAAATATAATAACGATTTAACACCTGGATAAATATTAATAAATCGTATAAATATGTTAACAGGATTACAACTTATTACTAAAACTTAATCTGTTTTTTTTTTTTTTTTTTTTTTTTTCAAAACGTTTAACAATTTTTCAATATTTTTGCATTTGTTTTACACTCTCCTGTTCGAGCTTATTAAAAACTTAATTTATTCTTAATTTTTTGTTTTTGGTTTTCGTTTATGTTAAAAGATTTTTCCAGGCAAAACAAAAATTATGTTGTTGACATTAAACATTTGACATAATTGATTTATACTCCCTCCAAATAGGAAAAAATCGTATAAAAAAATAAACAAACAACACCCAAAAGTGTTTGTTTTTCTTTTGATTTCGAGGTGTTTTGTTTGCATTAATAAAAGAAAAAACTCTCAAGAAAAAAGTTTAAACAAAAAAATAAAAATATTAAACTAAACATTACAAGTGTCATGTTAAGAGTTTGACCTGTGTGTTAATAATGTTATTTTTGGCTAAAGAAAAAAAATAACGCAAAAAGTAACATTGTGACAACACAACATCAATAGATATTGTTGGAGTACATGTATGTTGCGATATATTTTTTTTTTGCATTTTTTTTGCTGAAAGAAAACATGTAATATTTGTTCATTTAGTACCTTAATACTGTTAGATATTTTTTTCAGTGTGTTTGTAAGTAAATTATGTTATGTTGGAGTATGGTGTATCTAAAGTGTGCTAAAACATGACAAATGACAAACAATTGTCAACTGTTATAACAATAGAGGCGCAATAATGTTGCATGTTAAATATGTTTATTTTGAGATTTTTTAAGTGTTGTTAATATCAGGTTAAGAAAATGTGAAAAAAGTGAAAAATTGCACCCTCAATTGAGATTACAACAATATTTTATACGACTACAGGGCTTAACATACCAAAGGCGATAGAATTGATAAAAGCTTGTATTACTTCTCTACACTTAAAAATATTTAGATACATTTAAAGCATGAATATATACCGATAAAAATTTCGGCCACATGTTGCATAACCTAGGCCTTGGTGCTTCTGAATGAAAACTATTGTTTTAATCGATATCTAATGTAACTGAAAATAGATCAAAATTTACCTCATAACCGAACTAGACGTTAAGTAGTGTAAACACTGTTGTATTAATATTGTATTATCTTTTTGAAATCATCATTACATGCTATAAATTTGCAGTTACCATTTTCTCCAATGCGATCATATGTCATATCTTTCTATACCTGAACTTTGCCATTTCGTCTGTAACGTCAATGAATGGCAGTTTCATATTTCATATTACATATCGGTCAAGTGCAAAAAGTTTATAGATAATATTGAAACAATCCAAAAATCAATGTCATATATGTTCAATTTTGAAGATAATTTTATAAAAATTAACACATACATACAATTTAAGTTTCTATAAAAAATTAGTTATCTATCTGCCTCTAACATATGCGATTTGATAACGGTCCAAATTGGATTTACAGGTTCCATATGGGCCTATTCCTAAAGAGCTGCTTTTTAACTATTTTAAAGAAATTCCAACAATAATAATTCATGACTTTGCTTGAATATGTATGGTGAATTTCAAGAAAGTCGCCCATATTCTATATTGTTTTAAAATTAAAATACTTTTACATATTGATTTATACTATCGATATTCGTCAGAATTGTTTCTTTAAATTCCATACTTTTGACTTTACGTTCCATATAAATTTGGAAGGTTTTGCTCTTCAGTTTCTGACACTATAATATGAAAGCTCAATTTTGCCTTATCTTTAAGTTTTGGTGTTTTATCAAATATTGGTATCTCTCTAGATATCAATTTTTTTGTTAAAAGCAAGACAGTTTCATACCGTTCTCGTATTTTTATAAGGTGGATAATTCCAATTCTTTTGGTCGGAAGCTTTAAAATATTCTCGTTGACATATCTGATGTAAGTTAGTATCGTTGAACCGATAGAATTATTTTAACATATTTTTTTTTAATGTTCGATTTAGAGTTCCAACCTCCTCCTAAATTTTGATTTACATCAAGCTACTATTGGGATCCACAAATCCACATAACACATACAATCAAGGAATGTGGACGAAATATGGTACGCAATTAAATTAGGGCTCGGCTATGTTATAACTACTGGCAGTGTAACATTTTGCTTTTCGGTTGTGTTCGTGAAAGTTTTTTGAGTAAGGAAAATGTTTTCGTAGATGGTTTAGTTAAGCCACAAATTAGAAAATAGTTTATGCAACCTTTCCACTATATTGACTTATTTCTCTATTTCATCATTTTATCATGATATGCCGTTTTGGTACTGCTTAATGCAGTTCTCATTAAGACTATGGATATTTTTGTATTATCCTGAATCAATCACACTTTAATAACATGATAAATCAAACATATATAGTTTGGCTAATTATTACAGTTTCCTAACAAACCATCATGTAGGGTCTCACCACATAAGAGTTCATAGGGGTTGTGCTGCTAACTCGGTGCTGTAACGCAGATAATAAACACCATTATTTTCTAAATAGTTTTAAAATTGTTTTACGATATGGGAAGTTTTCGTAATGAACTTCATGTTCATAGAGATTTATCACTCCTTCACCAGAAACTAAACGTGAAAGAGCAAGAAACACTTGCAACGGGTCTTTTAGGTTTCGATTTTAATCTAATTATTGCAGTAAGAAAGATACAAAAAGGTGAATTAATACCCATAAAGTCTGGTGTTGAAACCCCTTATCAAGAAGGGATTTTACATCCAGACAATTTAAAATCCAAACTTTCTTAAGTGGTCAAGTATTCTCATTATTTTTCTTGGATTACTCCCTTCAAACCAATCTGTGATCGACAGTACAATACAAAATATCCATTTAATCCTGTAAAATAGAGTGAAGTACTTTGGAGTCATGGATATTCGATTTTGGTATTATTTAGTTGGTTGAACGAGCTTCACATGATTTTTATTTATTTGGAGTTGATGCAAAAATTATATATTTATCTTATCTCCAATTCATTAGATCCCAATATCCTTGCTTTTACAAGTAGGAAAATGTTTTCTTGTGAGCCATTCAGTGATAATACAAATTCTTTATTTATTTTACAACAATTTTCTCATCTTCATACTCCATCTGCTGGAAAGGCCTTTCGTTGTTTCTTTTTTGAAATCAACATTTTCATTGTAACATGTATAATGTTAAGAAGACCACATAGAGTATATAAAATGAAAACCTGAGTTGATTTTGGTATGACCGTTTGTCTGTCTGTCTGTCTCATCCACAGTAATTAACAAAGCTCAATGAAATTTGGCCTGAGTATTTTTATGTTTATGTACGTAAACTGTATGTACGAAACATAATATATTTACATCATAGGCGTAGCTAAATATAGTTTTTTTACTTGTTAAATCTCACATTATTGGATTTAGTAAATAAAATCGCCATTAATGTCTTTTTCATTCGAAAAACACTAAATATGCCATACTGTTTACATTTTCCTAAATAAATGTCAAACTTACAAATATTCCCCAAAAACTTGGCGCCAAAATTCAACGAAAAACCAACAAAAATCTTAAAAGCAAAATGTTAAAATTGTAAAAAACGCAACAAAACACATGAAAAAGTATTACTCCTCGATACTCATATAAAAACAAAACCGTCTAATGGAACAAAGTTCAGCATGTTTCAAGAATGACTCACTATTTAATTCCAATTTTTTTCCATATTCCTAAAATCCCAAACTATTACCAACATCATGAATTTGAATAGAATACTGAATACACAAATACATGGATGTAATAAATTTATCTTTATTTGAATGTAAGTAAACTGAAATACAATGTATGTTTATATACATGTATTGTATGTGTATATGTACGTATGAATGCATGTAAATAAAAAAACAGGCGTCTGTAAATTTACCACCATTTCCACCTACACTCTGGTCGACATTATTATTTTCAACAATATTTAACATTTTTATGAATTAATATTTATACATTTTGCTTGTTTGTTTGTTTGTTTGTGTGTCTGTCTTTCCTTCCTTCTGTCTATTTGTCTCTCTGTTGTGACACTCTATATTGGGTGCATTTATTCTTATTCAATTTACTTTTATATATAGAATTTCTAAAATATAATTAGCTGATTGTATAATTCGTTTAATATTTAATAAATAATTTTACACCCTATACTACCGTAGATGGTTGGGGTATTATGCGTTGGTGCAGATGTTTGTAACGCTTAGAAAAAATAGCACTTCCACCATTTCTATTCCATTATTTCATATAGACTCCATAACAAAGTCCCGAAATTGGACTTTTAGCCGTAAAATTCCTAAATATAAAACAATTTTAATCAAATTTTGCGAAAATAAGTCTTATGGATCGGTCCATTATTTCAGACAACCACCCTTTTAAATCGCATATATATGGAAGAGTATTGTAATAATATTTAGTAAAATTAAGATAAATATGAACAAAACCGGTATGCGAAATTATACGAGTGTTGATCCATCATTTTAAAATTTTTTCCTTTGAAAACGAGGGTCGTTCATAAATTTGTTATAGCATTCATTTACAACCAACAATATGGTGTACGGTTTTACATAGTCGAGTTTGATTGACTATAACATTTTTACTTGTGTATTTATTCAATTAAAATGTCTCTAATTTATAAAATCAAATAATAACGGTATAAATATATTTAAAATTATATTCATATGTTGCATTCACATGTGATATATTCTTATAGATTTTTTTCTTTATTTTTGTGAATATTTGCATGCATAAATAAAATATTAATTATAAATTTTACATTATAGACAAAATTAGCTTATTGAATTTTATTATAGTTTTTAAAATTTATTACAAATTGTTTTACATATTTTTGGTGAATATAGAATTTTAAGTGGAATTTAGAGCTCAATTATATGTAGGTGAAAATGAAGTAAAGTGTTTTATGAAAAAATTGATTTGAATTAAGGAGTAATCACTGTGATCCCTCATTGAAATAAATTTTATATTCGGTACAATTAATAAAGATACCCTACACCTGTATAAGTGATTTTGTTATTTTGAGTTTCTGTAGTTATTTGGAGTTTAGATTATGTAATGTTATAAAGAGTACACCGATTTAGATTACCAGTATCCTTGTGATTTGTTATAACCTCCACAACCACAAGTGGCGAAGAGAGTATATTAACTTTTTCATTTCGTGTGTAACGCTAAGGAATAATCTAAGATTCCATAATGTATATATGTTCTTGCATCAAATCGAAATCTGAATCAATTTAGCTATGTCGTCTGTTCGTCTATCTGTCTGTTGTTGGCACGCTCACATCCCTAATAATTGACAGAACTAAATGAAATTTGGGCTGAGTATTTTTAGTATATTACGGAGAAGTTTCTTATTTAAAACCAGCAAAATCGGTTCAGTATGTTAAGGCATATAGACCGATATCTGAGAAATTAATGCGAAGAACTTTCGCTTTAATTTGTCAATTATAAATATACAAATTAAAATCAAATTTTAACATACCAATAAATATATATCCCATTACTATTCTTCACTACTATTATCAAAATCGGTTCAGTAGAAAGAATGTATAGCAAAAATATAACTGATTTTATGATTCTGACTTTCATATAATGTATACGTTAGTGAGTGTATACGTGAGTGTTTGTGTTCATAGAATGTACATGCACGAAACATAATGTGATTATTCTTAGCCTTGAGGGGCCTGATATGGGAGCTACATCAAAATATGTACCGAGATTGTTTTTATTTAAAATACACATTGAAAATAGTTAAAAAAATTATTGTACTGAGTTCCAATGGAATTAGTCTTTGTTTAATTGTGTTTTAAGCTCAGACCCGGGAAAGCCCTGCCCTCATCACCACCACCACTTGTGATGGTGATGATGCCAGTAGTAGGAGTACCGGAAAGATGTTTTTTCTTACTATTTATGGTCATTTTTGTATCATCCTAATGCACATCCCTTTTGTACGCGGTGCTGGCCTTGTGGGAAAGTAGATTTTCATTAATTTTCGTAAGGATTTTTCTATTATCTATTATCCATCCAGCAGTGTTTTGCCTGAATGTAGATTCAAGCAGAACCTTTTTACTTTTAGATACGTCATTGACGCAGTCCACCAGTTCACATAAAAGTTTTAAGGATTATCCTTTCACCTTCTTGAATTATGTCTATAATGTTCTCAGAACAAATTGTTATATCTAGATTCTCTTCCTAACCTCTTCCAAATAGTAGCTAAGTTAATGACATTAAGGGTTATAAGTTCGTTAGTAATAAGATTCTCATTTAGGGCTCTCCCGTTCAGTTGGTACTAACACATGCAAAATGGTCTGAGTTTGCATCGTATCGTAATAGTATCTCTTTTACTGTTTGGCTTCCCTCGCCAGGTGTTGCAGTTCCGACATAGGTGGTAATAATGAGGAGTCGAACGACAATTAGGCTGATACTAGGCATAAACTTTCATTGCCCTGTCGCAGTACTGTTGCTTCCGATGTTAACAACTCTGGCATTAAAAGAAAACATTGTTATGACACATAACACAAGTTCCAGGTCGAGTTCCGTATAAAATGGTTTATGATTTATGTTCTTTTTAGATCATTGTGGCGGTTTATTTAGATGACCTCGATCATTGGTCGTCCAGAAGTCTATTTTCTTGGGGGTCGATGATGTTTTCTGTCACTTTCTCCTCTGTTTTTTTTCCCCTGCTTACCTGCATATGCAGGTTGATTTACATGTTTGGCTGCTCTTCCGATTATTGCTTTTATATATTGAAAAAGACATCTTACTCTTCCCTGGGAAATACCTCAAATATTCCTCTAAATTCAGTATTTTGTTCTGATTCCTAAAGACGCTGAATATTGTCCCATCTTTTCACATACACTTACAGTTTTATGAGCTTAGGTACGCGCCTTCCCATGGAGGGATGGATAACCGACGAGCTAAGGTGCTTGTACATAACATCACTACGCTCTCTTGAACCCGCAGTTCTTTACTTCAATTGGAGTACTACCCGTGTCTTCCAGTATGTGCTTCAATATTCCGTTATTGGACAAAATGTTCACTTTCCCTCTTTGCACAGATCGCCCTGGTATCGTTTCTGGTTACTTTAGCGTAAGATGACTTTTACCAAAGATCACCTCTTCCTTCCTCTTCAACATTGAAGTAGACTTATCATATGCAGCCCTTTTCTTACTAGAGTCTTCTGGATGTGGATTCAGGTCTGACGTGATCAGTTTATGATTGTGCGGGAATCCCTTTTTCTGCTTAGTTGTTTTCCCAGAGTTATATTCCTCTGGAGACCGTACCCTCTTAACCTCTATTGAGTTGCGATGAGAGTTTGTTTCTTTTAAGACCTTCCCAACTCCACCTAATCTGTTCACTAAATGAACCTTCATCAGTTTCCGTTGTTGTCAGTTTCGCAATGCTCATCATAGAAGTTGTTGCAATGACAGTATCATTATAACTTTCGTCTGAAGTTTGGTTATGCTCCTCAAGGGTTTCACATTCTCATTCTCTTTAGTTCGGGCTTTGCACCCTTTTCCAACGAAACGATTTGCCCGTTGTTATTGAGGTCATTACTCCCTGCACCTTTAACTTTATTATACATATGATCTTTATTTCCCGTAGATGGTTTAGGTTCTCGAGTTTTTCCATCAAGAGTTTAACCGCGATGCATCAAAGCTGACTAGCTTCTATTAAATGTCCTACGACTTTGTGACCCCCAGAGGAAGATAATATTAAACTGGAAGTCTTCATCAGCAATATGATGGTCTTATTTTATTTCCTTAATTTATACTAGAAGATCCAATCTCATTTGGCTGATCCATCTACATTTTCTACGATTTATGTATGTTATTAAGAGTTTCTCGTTTGTGATGTTCTAGAGAACAATATTGTTGATGTTATTAGGCCAAAATATTCAGCATAAAATACTGACCAGATTTCATTTTTGATACAACAGTGTTAATTCTACATTCTGAGCTGCGTTGTCTAGATATTTGTGAGCATTGAGGACGGCCAAGAAGACATTCGAAAATGCAAGATCAAGGACAGCGTGATCTTACATGGGAAGACGCAAAAACAACTGCAGCAAGTCGTCAAATATGAAAAAATGCCTGTTATGTTAATTTTATTGATGTTCGTAGGCCCGAATATTCTGCATATAATTCTGAGGCACTTATCGATGAAAACCTTAAGTTTTTGCTTTATGGCATTCGATAATAGGCAATCTTGCATAAAAGAAAATACTGATCAATTCAGTTGCAGAATGTATGTCTGCTTGTCAATCTGCCTACACACAGAAAAAGGAGTGCTATCATAACCGTTAAGTGTACTGATCAAAATTTCCACCAAAGAGCCATTCTGTTAATACTTTCCGGTTGTTTTCTAAAAGGAAAGCCGATGCATTTCCATTTTCTACGGTGTTCGATTTTTTTTTTTCACTTTTGATACAACAATGTTGATTTTTGAGAGCATTGTGGACGGCCAAGAAGACAATTGATAATTTAAGATCAAGAACAGCGTAATCTTATATGGGAAGACGCAAAAACAAATGCAGTAAATCATATAAGATGGAACTGCTTTGTGAAACAAAGCAATACCGTCCCAAGAGTGTAATGGGAAAAATACCGCTCATTCAGTTGCTAATTATCTGTATGTCGATTTCTATGTCTGTTACCCTAAATATAAAAATTGGCACAAACAATGCCTGTTAAAATTGTTGATGATCGGTCCCATGTTTCGTACATATGTCCTACCGGTAAGGGGTTTCAAATGCATTTCTTTATTTTACCAATGAATTTTTCTCCAACATTATTAAATTTTAATAAATTCCTATAATATAAAATAAAATTTAGTACTTCTTACAATCGATAAAATCGATTACTTTAATAACCCAAATTTCCTTAAATTATCCCAATTGTTCATATTTTATTTATACTTCAATATTTCACAAATTTTTTAACCTCTTTTTATAAGGTTAACAAATTATCATATTTCGGCCCCAATCATAGATGACATTTCTACCGAAATAACGATAACCAATGCCAATGAAATTCAAATATGCTGGATATTAATTTTTCATCATTAATTATCTTGATAAACAAATATTCAATAAAGAAACCCCATTTTCAATACAGCATTTTTTTATAAAAGTGAATAAAAAGTTATTGAAAATTTGACAGTGATATGCAAATGTCATAACGTTCCCTGTGTAAACATCAAACTTCAACTCGAAAATATTCAATATGCAATTTAAATTTGACAACTTCTAATTGCAAAAAAAAAAAAACAGCAAACTTCAAAGCTACTGACGAAAGGGTTTTATTGAATTGTTATATAAATAAGAAATGATAAAATGTAACCATTGAAATCGACCTCTTAAATTGCTACAGAGAATTCAAAATATTTAGAAATTTACAAATAATTCATTAAATTTGGGGATTTTAAAATAAAACTCCATATTGTAGGGCAACACTTCTCCAAACTGCAGCATGAAATAAAGCCCTTTTATAGCAAATTCAGCCCAACCTTAATGATTGGTACAGAATATTAACAATGAACAACAAAACAAAATAAAAAAGGTGTTTTGGAAAACACAGATTCCAACACTAAATATTAAGGTACTATCGCTAGTACAACACAGTCTTACTATGTAGCCACCAACTTATTCACTCCTGTTGTCTGTAACTTAATGTGAACAGCATATCTGTTTGTTGTCTTTTTTATAGGGTTTTATTGATTTCTGTTGCTCAGGTTTTATTTTTATTATTTTGGAATTTATCATCTCAACAGCATCTTAGTTTCAGTTGTCAAGTATTGCCAAAAAATATATATGTATAAATATAAATAAAACAAGTGAGAATGAAATATTCAGCAATGTGGAATCATAAATACTTAATATAGACCATAATCTGGTCTATAATATAGACCATAATCTGGTCTATAATATAGACCATAATCTGGTCTATAATATAGACCATAATCTGGTCTATAATATAGACCATAATCTGGTCTATAATATAGACCATAATCTGGTCTATAATATAGACCATAATCTGGTCTATAATATAGACCATAATCTGGTCTATAATATAGACCATTTTAATAACCATATCTGGTCTATAATATAGACCATAATCTGGTCTATAATATAGACCATAATCTGGTCTATAATATAGACCATAATCTGGTCTATAATATAGACCATAATCTGGTCTATAATATAGACCATAATCTGGTCTATAATATAGACCATAATCTGGTCTATAATATAGACCATAATCTGGTCTATAATATAGACCATAATCTGGTCTATAATATAGACCATAATCTGGTCTATAATATAGACCATAATCTGGTCTATAATATAGACCATAATCTGGTCTATAATATAGACCATAATCTGGTCTATAATATAGACCATAATCTGGTCTATAATATAGACCATAATCTGGTCTATAATATAGACCATAATCTGGTCTATAATATAGACCATAATCTGGTCTATAATATAGACCATAATCTGGTCTATAATATAGACCATAATCTGGTCTATAATATAGACCATAATCTGGTCTATAATATAGACCATAATCTGGTCTATAATATAGACCATAATCTGGTCTATAATATAGACCATAATCTGGTCTATAATATAGACCATAATCTGGTCTATAATATAGACCATAATCTGGTCTATAATATAGACCATAATCTGGTCTATAATATAGACCATAATCTGGTCTATAATATAGACCATAATCTGGTCTATAATATAGACCATAATCTGGTCTATAATATAGACCATATCTGGTCTATAATATAGACCATTGTTACCATAATCTGGTCTATAATATAGACCATAATCTGGTCTATAATATAGACCATAATCTGGTCTATAATATAGACCATAATCTGGTCTATAATATAGACCATAATCTGGTCTATAATATAGACCATAATCTGGTCTATAATATAGACCATAATCTGGTCTATAATATAGACCATAATCTGGTCTATAATATAGACCATAATCTGGTCTATAATATAGACCATAATCTGGTCTATAATATAGACCATAATCTGGTCTATAATATAGACCATAATCTGGTCTATAATATAGACCATAATCTGGTCTATAATATAGACCATAATCTGGTCTATAATTATAGACCATAATCTGGTCTATAATATAGACCATAATCTGGTCTATAATATAGACCATAATCTGGTCTATAATATAGACCATAATCTGGTCTATAATATAGACCATAATCTGGTCTATAATATAGACCATAATCTGGTCTATAATATAGACCATAATCTGGTCTATAATATAGACCATAATCTGGTCTATAATATAGACCATATTCTGGTCTATAATATAGACCATAATCTGGTCTATAATATAGACCATATTCTGGTCTATAATATAGACCATATTCTGGTCTATATATAGACCATATTCTGGTCTATAATATAGACCATATTCTGGTCTATAATATAGACCATATTCTGGTCTATAATATAGACCATATTCTGGTCTATAATATAGACCATATTCTGGTCTATAATATAGACCATATTCTGGTCTATAATATAGACCATATTCTGGTCTATAATATAGACCATATTCTGGTCTATAATATAGACCATATTCTGGTCTATAATATAGACCATATTCTGGTCTATAATATAGACCATATTCTGGTCTATAATATAGACCATATTCTGGTCTATAATATAGACCATATTCTGGTCTATAATATAGACCATATTCTGGTCTATAATATAGACCATATTCTGGTCTATAATATAGACCATATTCTGGTCTATAATATAGACCATAATTCTGGTCTATAATATAGACCATATTCTGGTCTATAATATAGACCATATTCTGGTCTATAATATAGACCATATTCTGGTCTATAATATAGACCATATTCTGGTCTATATCGTTAGACCATATCTGGTCTATAATATAGACCATAATCTGGTCTATAATATAGACCATATCTGGTCTATAATATAGACCATAATCTGGTCTATAATATAGACCATAATCTGGTCTATAATATAGACCATAATCTGGTCTATAATATAGACCATAATCTGGTCTATAATATAGACCATAATCTGGTCTATAATATAGACCATAATCTGGTCTATAATATAGACCATAATCTGGTCTATAATATAGACCATAATCTGGTCTATAATATAGACCATAATCTGGTCTATAATATAGACCATAAGCTGGTCTATAATATAGACCATAAGCTGGTCTATAATATAGACCATAATCTGGTCTATAATATAGACCATAATCTGGTCTATAATATAGACCATAATCTGGTCTATAATATAGACCATAAGCTGGTCTATAATATAGACCATAATCTGGTCTATAATATAGACCATAATCTGGTCTATAATATAGACCATAATCTGGTCTATAATATAGACCATAATCTGGTCTATAATATAGACCATAAGCTGGTCTATTAATATAGACCATAATCTGGTCTATAATATAGACCATAAGCTGGTCTATAATATAGACCATAAGCTGGTCTATAATATAGACCATAATCTGGTCTATAATATAGACCATAATTCTGGTCTATAATATAGACCATAATCTGGTCTATAATATAGACCATAATCTGGTCTATAATATAGACCATAATCTGGTCTATAATATAGACCATAATCTGGTCTATAATATAGACCATAATTGGTCTATATATGACCATAATCTGGTCTATAATATAGACCATAATCTGGTCTATAATATTAGACCATAATCTGGTCTATAATATAGACCATAATCTGTCTATAATATAGACCATAATCTGGTCTATAATATAGACCATAATCTGGTCTATAATATAGACCATATTCTGGTCTATAATATAGACCATAATCTGGTCTATAATATAGACCATAATCTGGTCTATAATATAGACCATAATCTGGTCTATAATATAGACCATAATCTGGTCTATAATATAGACCATAATCTGGTCTATAATATAGACCATAATCTGGTCTATAATATAGACCATAATCTGGTCTATAATATAGACCATATTCTGGTCTATAATATAGACCAGAATATGGTCTATATTATAGACCATATTCTGGTCTATATTATAGACCATATTCTGGTCTATAATATAGACCATAATGGTCTATATATAGACCATATTCTGGTCTATAATATAGACCATATTCTGGTCTATAATATAGACCATATTCTGGTCTATAATATAGACCATATTCTGGTCTATAATATAGACCATATTCTGGTCTATAATATAGACCATATTCTGGTCTATAATATAGACCATATTCTGGTCTATAATATAGACCATATTCTGGTCTATAATATAGACCATATTCTGGTCTATAATATAGACCATATTCTGGTCTATAATATAGACCATATTCTGGTCTATAATATAGACCATATTCTGGTCTATAATATAGACCATATTCTGGTCTATAATATAGACCATATTCTGGTCTATAATATAGACCATATTCTGGTCTATAATATAGACCATATTCTGGTCTATAATATAGACCATATTCTGGTCTATAATATAGACCATATTCTGGTCTATAATATAGACCATATTCTGGTCTATAATATAGACCATATTCTGGTCTATAATATAGACCATATTCTGGTCTATAATATAGACCATATTCTGGTCTATAATATAGACCATATTCTGGTCTATAATATAGACCATATTCTGGTCTATAATATAGACCATATTCTGGTCTATAATATAGACCATATTCTGGTCTATAATATAGACCATATTCTGGTCTATAATATAGACCATATTCTGGTCTATAATATAGACCATATTCTGGTCTATAATATAGACCATATTCTGGTCTATAATATAGACCATATTCTGGTCTATAATATAGACCATATTCTGGTCTATAATATAGACCATATTCTGGTCTATAATATAGACCATATTCTGGTCTATAATATAGACCATATTCTGGTCTATAATATAGACCATATTCTGGTCTATAATATAGACCATATTCTGGTCTATAATATAGACCATATTCTGGTCTATAATATAGACCATATTCTGGTCTATAATATAGACCATATTCTGGTCTATAATATAGACCATATTCTGGTCTATAATATAGACCCGATATTCTGGTCTATAATATAGACCATATTCGGTCTATAATTATAGACCATAATTTGGTCTATAAAACTATTTCACCGCCTAAAAGTTCTGGATCTATAAATAGTTACTATTGGTTTAATATATCTATTCTTTGGTCATAATATGTTTTGGTTGAGATGTTTTCGTAGTCTGTACTTGAACTTTGTTTGCTTTTTGTTTACTTTTTTCGGTTCGTAAGTTTTTTTTTATAAAGTGACAATATGTTGACTGTCAGATTTTATTGGTAATTTACCGTTAAATGTATATTATACAGATATATTGTAATGAATTTATATTAGTAAAAATAATAAAAAGTGGAGAGACTCTTGCATATGTAACGACATTTGATTATGTTATTTTGTTTCGATATTTAATTATTCACCTTTTTGAGATAATTTTTAATGACCTCGATAAACTCTTGTTAAATGCTGGTACTAAATTTAGTTAATTTTTTTTGGTTAACATTATGATGACGTAGGACCGTACGTAGTTTATTACTTATTTGCTGTTCATATAATTATAACGCATAGGAAAATAGAATGTTATTTATGACCTTGAAATAACCTGATTAGTTCTTGAAATTTGAATCCTCAATCACTCCATTCCGTTTATTCTTTCCGGGTGTTTCTGATAGTACAGTAAATCCATCTCCATTTTCTACGTTTTATGTGTTATTATGAGTTCCTCGTTTGTAATGTTCCAGAGATGTATGTGATACTTGTTGATGAAAACCTCTACTTTTTGCATAATGTTGGTTGATACTAACTAGATTTCACTTCTGTACAACGGCGTTGATTACTCTTGAGCTTTCTTTGTCTGGAGATTCGTGAGAATTTCGGGTATTATATTTAAAAAAAAACTTTCATATTGTATGCGTTTGTGAGTGTATATGTGAGTGCGTAAAAAAACTTAATGTATTAAGTTCATGCACGTTTGTGTTGGAGGGTTTTGATTCACTTTATATTGGACAATTAGAACCATATTTACATATTTTAGACTCTTATGGTATAACCTATTAACCCAATACCTCTTGGAATTATATTCTTTGCAAATTTCATAATTCATATAAGGAGTGCGATCGTAAAAATCATACATACGTTTTTTATTAAAACAGTAATAGGAGATCTTGTATGTTAATAGGAAACCTGGTTCAGGTAGAAACAATGGTTCACAATGCCAAACAAGTAGAAGGCATTTTCAAAAGAACTCCGAATACATATGATAGGAAAGCAACCCGATTAGCTCAGTGCTCGGACTATTTCGTTTAAATAGTTAAAACTAATGCAGATTTAAAAAATATGAAAAGCTCTAAAAGTCTCTGACAGGAGTCAATAACAGAGCACGGATATTGGTGTAAAATTTTCTTAAAAATATCTTGCTTCATAATGTATGACTGGTCAAAAATTTCATAAGACTTCATAATGTGTCCACCTACTTTATAGCCTGATTTCACATCCTATCAATAAAGTAAATAAGCCTTTGTGTGATACAACAACAATAATATGGTATTTTGTACCAAGAGAGGCAAATATTTTAAAGTGCCTAGAGCTAAGCCAGCAGAGAGATATTGGGTCTTTTGAATGAAAAAATTCTCTTGAATTCGAGAGCACAAAAAGGTCTCTTAAAGTGTAATAGATTTTAAAGAAAGATGTACTAATTAAAAACCTTAATGGTTAAGGTTTTCCCAAAAGAGATAAAAAATTTCATCAAACATGAACCTAAAAAGGTAGTCAATTTAACGACAAATAGTGTAGAATTCAAGAAAAGTAGGTTATATGTCAGCCAATGAAGCCTTTATTTATTATAACGAAAATTTTCGTAAATTTTTTCGTAAATTCTTCATATTGACGAAAAATTGTTAATATAACTATTTGAATTCTTTAATAAAATGTGGGTAATTTGAATAAATATTTTTCAATTTGAATAATATAATTTATCAATATAAAGAATAAATTCTTTATGTTAATGAATATTATTCAATTTAAGTACCAAATTTAAGTATTAAGTTTTCGAAATTTTAGTTGAATTGAGGAAAAAATTATGGAAAATTGTTGTTATAAATTAATGAAAAAACTATTAAGGACCAAGGGAAGGAGTATCTGAAACAACAAGAATTTTCAAATTTGATTCCAGTGGACCTTTCTACTGGACAAATTGTAAGTTGGATAGGATCAGGGAAGAATTTATTCCCATACAAGACAAATATTGATATCGAAGATCTATAGATCAACTACATCGAGAATTTGGTCCCAAATTGAACATTATGAAATTCTTTCGATCTTAGGACTGAGATTTTTTGTGGAAAAACATAATAAACTACTAAAAATATTGCAATCCCAATAGGACGGTGGTGGTGAGCCGACCGACTTGTATTTCTGATGACAAATTACTTACGTGTTTGTTGATCAGCTGATCTTCTATTTGCATTTTATTAATTCATATAAATTCAATCATATTAATTAGTATTTTCTAATATTTTCTTCCTTTCACATTTTTTATCATATTTCATTTAATATGACAAAGAGAATATACAAATTTGTTTTCAATTTTATTAAAAAAATGAGAGTTTACTTTCTAAACTTATAGCGCTCTCACCAATGCATAGTTATTTACATGAAACGGAAGTAGTTGTTATTTCCGCTAAGTAAGCTGTAGTTGAAATTAACCGCAGTATAAAACATGGTTTAAAATAAGATAAGCGGAAAGTAATTTCTGCTGAAATTAAGTAAATCCATTTTAAATATTGTGACAATTTTTATTTCCGTTTTAGTTGTTTTGACAACCATGACATACGTAAGTACCGTCTGTCAATAAAGTTTTTTTTGCACAATCAATAAAAGTATCAAATAAAGAGAATAAAAATAGTAATGAGATGTATTTAATTATTTATAATATAAACTAAACAATTTCGACTAAATAAATGTTTAAATTAAATGAATTATATATTCGCCCATACTAAAACGATGAAACAAAACCAGCATTTCTTTAAAACTCTGTGAAACACAAGTAAGTGTGCAATCGTTGTTTAAGACCTACTATATAATACCCCACACCAGGCATGAAAAATCATGAACTGACTCCAATAGAGTTTTATTTTGTTATTTCTTATTGATTATTTTTAATTAAGATCATTTTACAATACTTAAATTATTAAGAGAGAGATTTATGCTAAAAGGTAATTTCTGCAGGATTATTGGAATTTAAAGATATAAAAAAATGTATACATAATGTGTGGATGCGTGTTTTGCTTCTGCAGTCGGAAATCTGCATTTGAAAATAATTATTTTACTTTTAAACCATTATAAATATCTTAATGAAATTTCACATTTTCAGAGTTGAAGTGTTTTTAAGTTTATTTGGAAGAACACAAGCCCTTATATGGTCAGAGTCTTAGTCAGTGACTTTCTAAATTTGACCACTTCGATTATGTTTTTTTTTGTTCCCAAAAAAAAAAACGTTTATAAATTGAGAGAAAATAAATTTTGTTTATAAATAGTCCTTATAAATGTCTATAAAATGCGCTTAAATGTTTAAGTTATCTTTTATGATTTTGGAGATATTAAAGTTGAAATAAATTTTTAACTAACTTTTGTTGTTATATTTATTAAAAATACTTTTTTAAGATAACGGACTTACTGTAGGTTCCAAAATTTTTCAAAATACGAGACAAATTCCTTATGAAATTCTGAAAAAATATTGGTGCTATAACTGTAAAACTATATAAATCCGTAAAAAAGTGTTATTAATCTGAAGTTGGAATTTTTAAAAATGTTTATTTTTGGGATTTTTTACAAAAAGGTGGCAACATTATATGACTTGTAAACTATATCTTTGTGCAAACTACATCAATGTCATTAGAGCAGAAACATGTCCAGAAGCCCCATCCAATCTAGGTAAATTCTGGAAAAAAAATTATTTTTCATTAAGTTCTCAAATCGCAAAGAATAAACATACAAAAAGTATTTTCTGCCGGACGGACAAGGCGAGTATTTAATTATTATTTTTCATTCCCTCATTCATGGATATGTTAACATACGTCATATTGAAATTTAAAATAAATCTCGTTGTTCGTTTCAATTTTATTAAAGTTTAAAAATGAATTTAGTTTGCTTGTATAAACAAATCATGTAAGCTAAGCATATTTCTCGAACCAAAGGGATTCGATTCGTGGAAATCAACTAACCAGAGGGAGCCGATTCATGGAACTTTAACCAGCCATTATTGGGAACCGATTCTCCAACCGTCACCAATATTGAAAGTATCCATCTGAATTCCTACGATCCTACTGCCCGTAATTTATTACAAACAAAAGAATGTGTTATTTTACATTTAAATAAAGAAAACTTTGTATATAAGAACCCCAGAAATGATAAATTGATCATCTTCTTACTTAAGGTTCGTGGATAATGTAACTCGACCCTGGTTGCGATTAATTTACCAAAACCACTTTACATTCTAAATGTTATGTGTTCTTTACGACCACATAATAATTTTTACTACTCTTTTTTGCAACACTGTCAATAAAACACCCGTTCAAACTACGTTATTATCATACGATATGGATTTGCGTATTTACTTACGTCAACGTAATGAAAATGTCGCACACGAATAAGGCGAATATGAGAAAAACGCAGATAAATATAAAGAATTAAATAATTTACAAGAATTGAACGGATGAAAAAGTTTTTTCAATGAGAAGATATTCTTACACAAAAAAAAATTGTTTAACAAGTGAAGTAAAAAAATGAATAAAATCCAGCATTTTCAAGAGAAACTATAAATAATTAAGAATAAATGAGATTATGAATAAACAACATTTTAAAACAAAATATTAAGGAGAACAACTTAAAAATCTCTAGGAAAATCAAAAAGAAAGGAAGAAATCAAAGAAGTCACGCAAATCTGTGAAAAAATTCATTAAAGAAAATTTATCATTTTTACAGTATAAAAGAGAAAAGGATTTGTTTTATTAAGAATTAAATTTAAATACAAGCAATAACTTACAAAACAGTGAACAAAAAAATGCAAAATAAAATGTTTAACATAAAATGCAAAATACCAAAAAAGGTCATAAAACTAAATTCGTGTTAGAAAAACGGTGATATAAATTAATACGAACGCAATTTCTTTAAAATAAAACAAAAAATATTCTGCCAATTCAATTTGGGAGTTTTTGCAAAAAAAAAAATCATTGCATTAAAAACATTGTGTATGTGGCTGGATTGTTGGATGGCTGGCTGTTAGTTGGCTCTCGTTGCGTATACGTACTCAAGAAGCCTTTTTTGTTTTTGTTAAAAGAAGCCGCCGCCTTCTCCGCTTCGTCGTTGTATATTATCATTGTAATCGCTGTGTCTTCGTTTTCGTACATTTTCGAAGGGTTTTTTCTCTTTTTGGTTTTGATTTAATGAAAAAGCAACAAGCCGCCCTTCATAGCCCCTCTTATCTGTTGTTGATCGATAAAGCGTTTATAAATTTCGAAAATATCAACAATATTTTATTCATGAAATTTTGAATTTTGCAAATATTACATTTTTGTCTCATCATTATAAACAATTTAGTAACATTACTTGGAGATCATTTTTGAAATTTTGAAAAATCACCTAATCAAGGAGCAACATTTGAAGAAAATTTTCTTCTTTTTTTAATTTTTCTCTTTAATTGCTTATATTGTTGAAGATATTGAAAATGGTAAGCAAATTTAATATGTTTAAATTAATTATTATTTTATTTTTTTCTTTTCTTTTTGTTTTCAGTTATATTCTTATTTTGTTGTTAACAATTTGGTTATTAATTATTAAGGTAATTCTATTATAAATTATCGTCATTATTAACATTTATGTAATATTTCATTTTTAAATTTAAATACATAAAATTACATAACACACAGGACGTTAGAAGCTTGTATTTCTAAGGAGCTGATTGTGTTTATGATTGTTCATTTCTTTGTTTATAGCACCATTTCGAAATCATTAAACTCAAAATATAAAAGGAATTAGTAAACATTAATTTCTAAACCCTACTTTAACATAGTTCGGATATAATTCGTTTGTGTAGAAGTGCTACTACAACTTTAAAATATAATGATCGTTTTTTGAATCGATTTTACCACATCCGTCTGGTTGTCTAACAGTTCAAAGCTGTAAGTATGCCTAAGTACTTAAGTATACTTTGTTAGTTCATTGTCTGCATCGTGCGGCCTCCAATTACGTCGGTTACTTGAAACTACGGAATTTGGGGCGCCTCTCTGAATATCACTGAAAGCTTTAGTTTTAAAAAGTTTTTAGTGCTTCTGTCACTTTTTTCGAACAGGTAGTGCATCTCCGTTTAAATCTACCACACTTTTGGGCACCTTTTTGTGCTCTTCAGTTCTCATTTAAAAAAGAGACAAATATCTCTCCATTTGCCCCACCTCCGCGCCGTTTGGAGCTTTGACCATTAATACCACATTATTTTTGTACCACTCAAAGGCTTTTGATAGTGAAGTCTTATGAATCTTTTTTTAAACATTCCTTGATGCAAATTTCGGTATTAATAGAGCCCATTGTAACAAATGATTGCATCTTTTCCCGCAACTCCATATTGCTTGCCATACTAAGAACTTTTTGCGAAATTTTGAATATTTTGGTTTCACGACTATTCTTTGCTTTTTAAATATTTATATAAAATGATTTATCCATAATGCTGTCTATGAAAACCAGCTCACCGACACCCGCAGATGGCATACAGTCCCACACCATTACACCACCTTTGCCGTATTTAACAGTATGAAAAAGAGTTTGTTTTTTATATTCTGTATTTGGCTTTCTAAACACGGAATTTGATCCCAATCACTTTTTCAAGGAGTTGTTTACTGGACAAAAATTGGACGGATAGAATAGCCAATTTTAATTATGGGATATCTAAAGAACTATTTCAGCAAAATTTTTAAAATTTGTTCCCATTCATTTTTTCGGGAAGTTGTTTTATTAGACATAAATAGTAATCGAATATCTGATGAAATGTTACAGCGAAAATCTTTCAATTTGGCCAAATCCTCATTGTATGATTTTTTAATACATTTCGCGATTTTATTAATTATGTATTTAGGATGGACTAGAATTTTTGTACAGCAAAGCGCAACGGGTAAAAGCTAGAAGTGTTTTAAATTACAAAACGCTTTTATTGAAGTAAAGGAAAATTAAAAATCTTTTAAAAACAGGTTGAAAAGGAACCAAAAAATAAGGTGACTATTTTAAAGCATTAACAAAGCAAAGCTCACATCTGTAGAACGCGTTACCTTTAAAGCAGAAAACTTTTCCACGAAATTGAGATTGGTTAAAAGTCTGAAATATCTTTGGAAAAAGCCTTTTATCATTATGCTGAAGTATGAAATAAGGAGTGAAATCAAAAATTCCTAACACACGTTTTTCATTAAAACTTTTAACCCAAATATTATTTTTTTATCTTTAATGTCAAACAAATTTGTATATTGTTAATCAGATTAAAATGCGTGACCAGAAAAAAGTGCATATTAAATTATTAAAAAAAGCATTCGAAGGGTTGGCGTCAAACTGCTTCCAATATTATTAAGAGCTCGAAACGCATACGGTAGGAAAGCAGCCCAAGTTTAAACATACCAAGCTTAAAAGTAAAGGTTTAAAAACATACCAAGCTTAAAAAGGTCCTGGAAGGAATGTTTGAAAAGAGCTGAAGTTGAAGGCAAGTTTTCTAAAAAAAATATTCTTGCTACATAATGGAGCGAGAAATGTTGAAGAAAAGTTTAGAACAAAAAAAACATTCAAAATTTTCAGAAAGTTCTTGGCATCAAAAACATATATATATGCAGTCGCGACAAAAGAAGCTTTTCATTTATTACAACGGGCTGTATAAATACGAAAACGTGCATGGATAAAGAGCTTTTGTTGCAAGAGTATAGAAAAGATGTCCAAATTGTAATCGATTTTAAACAGAGATGGACCCATGAAATTTATAAAGAGGCCAAAATGTGAGCCTGAAACATTAATCGTTAGATTGGTATCTGTTTATATTTATAAAATGTTGCCTTAACTACTTTCAAAATAGAGCCCTAAATTCGTTCTAAATTATCCCCTGCAAAAAAAATTACGGTGGATAGGATCGGAAGGTGCTTTCTAAAATAAATGTTTTTTCATATTATTAATACTTTTTAGTGAATAGGATATGCATAATGTAGTTCTATAAAAATAAATACAGATTTGATAATGATAAATAAAGGATAAAGGGAACGTCTTAAATAGAACTTCATTGGTGGTATCAACAAATTTGATTATGTATTGGAAATGCATGAGTACCTTTATAAAATTAAAGCTTTCTCTACGTTTTTTATAATATAGTATATTTACGATAGTTCTTGCATTTTGTAGAACGTAAGTTTGTGATTAAAATAAACACAATTATATATTCATTTACTTTTATTGTTGTAAAGGAATTTTCAATATACATACAAACTAAAATATCATACATGAGTCTGTTTTTCATCTGCTTTCTTTAACAAAAAAGATAACGACATATCAGACAACAAGTATGGAAATAAATACAAACTTCCCTTCTGTTTTTATTTATTTATTTATTTATTTATTTATTTATTTATTTCTGTTACATAGCCTACTTTTATGTTATTTTATAATAATTATGAATATTTGGTGATGATGGTGATATGCTATTATTTTGTTTTGTACATTTGGTCGTCATTATTTTGTATTTGTTTATTCGGAAGGTGTATAAATAATTGCATAAATAAGGAGTGAGATCGAAAAGTTCTTAACATGCGTATATGTTAATAAAATAGAAACTACTAAACTTACAATTCACAAAAAATAAATGTTTTTATAGTTTTAGTTACATTTTCGGAAGCACTTTCATTTTCGTTTTTATAGTGCTTTCTGTCACGTTCTGCCAAACAGGATGTTGTTGTAACATCTGAAAGGAATAATCATATTTATTACTTTTGGTTCATGTTCTTGTTCAACTCCAGGCCAAGGAATCTGACTGAGTCAGGTTGGATTGGACTGGCCGTTGAATAAATGTCGTATATCATGTGGTTGTTTTCCACATGCAGGTCATAAGTTTGGGACGGCAAGGTCAATACGACACCAGAATTCATTGAGTCTTTTGCTCGATCTCAGTTGTAGCAGAACTACTCTTGTTGACAGCGACGAAATTTGTTCATTATCTGCAATGGGCGGTGGGCGAAATACAACAACAAAGTTGTCATATACGAATTCTGATCCAAAGGATCTTTCACAATCCTATGTATGCTTTGTTCATATATACGAATATACTTTCTTTACAGTTTCGGTGATAACTCTAATTGTGAAATATTGAAGTTACGATGGTTTCTTGGATGACATTATAGAAGAAACTGCTTACTTAGCATTTCATTATGTTATTTTTTTTCATGTAGATGGTGATTGTAGTAACATGTGCTAAAGATGGAATAGGCTTTCAAATGGAACTCCCAAAATCTTTGGGTGGTTAACTGTCGGAATTTGCACTCCACCGATCATGATGACTAAATTTATATTCGACTTTTTTTCCAGGTGATGAAGAGTGTTACAGTTGATTTCGCTGACGAAAGTTTCTAGTTTCGGGCAGTGAAGAAGTTGTGGATATCGCTGAGATAAGCATTTACCAAACCGTATCAGTATTGTACAGCCGTCTGCATATGTTATCACGTCTACTCTAGGTGGAGGCGCTGGCCTTAGCTTCGGACAGTTAGGAGAATTTGCCTCTCTTGTACGAATGCCACATTATTGTTTTTGTAATACTCTACGTCTTGTTTACAATAGCGACAGAATGCCTTGTCAGTCCAAAGAATTTTCGGAGAAATTTTCCTTTCGGTTTCTAAATTTTTTTTAACATTCCATTAAGTAAAATCAAATTTTTGAGCAGGAAATTGCGAAAAATCAGCCAGAACAAACGTTTCATCATACATTATGTAGGAAGAATATTTTTTTTAGAAAACTTGAATTCAATTTCCGTGCTCTGTTTTTCGCCTTTAAATTTTTAAGAAGGTTCTTGAGACTTTAATATTTTCTAACCTGCATTAGCATTAACTTTTCGTTCCAAATATTTCGATCACTGAGCTAAACGGTCTGCTTTTCTAATGGGTGTGTTAGGAGCTTAGAAACATAATGTTGGCCATTTTTTCTAACTGAACTAGGTTTTGTATCAATGGACAAATTTTGCCGCTACTTTTTAATAACATTGGAAACAGCTTAATAATAAATATATATTAAGAAGTTTTCTATCTCACTCCTTACTTTATTCATGAATCCTTAACTAAATATCTTTTAGACCCATTTAAGAATTTAAATTTATATAGTATCAAATTGTGATTTTATAGAATATATATTGTTAGCAGATCAAAATTTACAAAGTGAATATTAATAAAAAATATTTTTTTTATTTATTTCAGGTACAAATGCTATTTAATCATTATAAGTTAAGTAAAAATCATCAAGTAAGCTTTAGCTAATCTTGGAGAACAAAAATTTACTTATCAATAAGTTGAACATCTCTGGTGTGTTTGTGCAAAAGGAGAATGTTTACACCCATTAAAAACTTTATAACATACATACAAAAGAATGCAAGTGGAAATTCAATATTTGGTGGAAATAGTACAACAGAAGAATCAGCAAAAATGGAAACAGAAAATATGAAAACAGAAACTGCAGCTGCAATTGCAACTGAAACTAGAAATGAAAATGAAACTATGCAGACAGAAAGTAAAGATTTAAAGGAACGAAATGAAAGCGAAATTGATGCAAAGATAATTGAAGTTAAACTAGAGGAAAAACAAGAAAATGAAGAAAAACACAATAAAGAAGCAATTGATTCCGAAAGATCAGATCCAATCGATTCGGAAACAAACACATCTAAATTAACAACAAAACAACAACAACTAAAACGTTTGAATATGAAGATGATGATGACATTGAGACACAAATTGAAAGTAGTATTATGTTAAAAAAGCCCATAAAAACATTAGCTACAAATGGTTCTGAAATTTTAGAAGTAAAAAAGACATCTAATATTAATTGTAGTATTGTTATTAGTCATGATTACAATCGAAATCACGCTCTAACACCTGTTGATGATGAATTAGAAGATTTTCGTCATGATCCTATGGAAGTGTTGGGTACAACTTCGTCACCTTGTTCGAATCAACAGGTCGATGAGTTTTGTTCGGTGGGAAGCGCAGAAGAAGTATTGGAAAGAGATGCAACGACGGCAGATGAGAATGAAGAAGAACAAATGATGCGAAATGAAACAGAGGAAGATCAAAAAGTTATGGACGAAACAGATCTAGAAGCGGAAGATGAAGAGAAAGACAGTGAAGCAGGGAATGAACTACAAGGTGTAATTTTATTAGAGGAAGGTGAGGAAGAAGAGGAGGAAGACGAACCATTCTTGGATATGGATGAATATAAAAGTGAGTAAAGTTAATATAGATTTTCCTCCAAATGATTTACTTAAAATATTTTTTCTAGGCTCCAATGTAATTGTTTTAGATGAAGTGGACTTAAATGCCTCTACGACATCCGTAGACACTAACAACACGGCAGACGACCCCTTAGCTATAGCTTGTGAAGAACAAGAAGCATTTGCTGCAGATAAAGCAGCTGCATTGGAAGAATTAAATTTACTCAATAATTTGCAAACATCACAAGATGAAGACACTAGGACGACCACAGATGAAGATTTACACTGGCTGAAAACCGATTTAGATGATAATCAGCCATCATGCAGTAGTAAAGTATTAATTAAAGACAATGTCTCAGAAGTGACACCCGAAAAAGAAGAACGTAATGGTGAAGGTTCTGATTCGGGATTAGGTAGTGAAACATCTGCCCTACATACAACCACAACAAGTATTACCGATACTAGCCAGTTGAACATGACTACAACAACACCATCACAGACGCCTACGCAAGTTAAAACGAAAGATAATGAAAAATTAATCAATGCGAACGTGCTACAACTAACAAAATCACCTCCCAAAGATCCTCTGAAACCATATCGATCAAATTTAAAACGACGTTTAGAAGTAGACGATGATGTTTTGGGTAACTTAACATCCTCGGGATCTGCGTTAAGTGAGCATAGTTCTATAAATGGTAGCATACAAAAGAAACCAAAGCGTTCAATCAATTTCGATAGCGTTCAAGTTTATTACTTTCCTCGACAACAAGGCTTTAGTTGTGTTCCCTCTGCGGGAGGTTGTACTTTAGGCATGGGTGCCAGGCATGTAGCTTTTAAGACCCTAACATTAGCTGAACATGCCGCTGAGCTAAGAAGAGCGCATCGCATGCAGTTGCAGGAAATTAATCCTAGAGGTTCTTCCAGTGATGACAGTGAGGAATCAGAAGAAGATTATTTAAGTGAAGGTAGTGGTTCTGATTTGGATGGTGAATCGAATGGTTTCCTTCAGCCCGTTTCGCCTAAACAGCGAAGAGCATTACTAAAAGCTGCGGGTATACGTAAAATAGATCCCAGTGAAAAAGCTGATTGTCGCAATATTCGTAATAGTCGAGAGGTTTGCGGTTGTACATGTCGTGATTTTTGTGATCCTGAAACTTGTTCTTGCTCTCAATCTGGCATTAAATGTCAAGTTGATCGTGATATGTTTCCCTGTGGTTGTTCTCGTGATGCCTGTGGTAATATAATTGGACGTGTAGAATTTAATCCGACTCGAGTGCGCACCCATTACATACACACTTTAATGCGTTTGGAGATGGAGAATCGTCAACAACAAAATCCTTATTCTTCTGCCGTTGCCTCACCCATGCACCCATCCACACCTTCCTCGTATTATCAAAATCATTTGCAACCACAATCAAATTATAGTTCAGGTTACGCATCACCGGCTTATAATACTGCCTCTGACCTACATCAACAAACGGCTGCCAATTCATACTATCACACACAAACACCATCCACTTCGAATAGCCTCTATGGTCAACAAAATGCTATTGAAATGTCACATAATGGTAGTGCGGCTACAGCCACAACTGCGCCACAATATTCAATGGATAGTTTGGATTCATCACTTTTTGGTGGGACCACAACAGCGACGCCCTCATATGGAGAGCTAATGCCGGTGACATCTTATCATTATGGAAACGTACAAACACAAGTAAGTTATATGATTTTTATTGAAATTACTTAACGAATGTCAGAGGAAATTCCATGTACAAGAACTATGTGATACTCGCATTAGGGCGGGGTTGGATAAATTGCAACTGTATGTAACATAATGTAATGACTAAGTGAATTTTTCAAACGGTTCCTACTCGAATCTTCTAGACGATATTTTGCTGTGCTGTGCTGTGACAAAGTAGGACACAAAAATTTTGTTCAAATACGATTGAGAAATAAACTTCAAAGTTAAATAATTTAACTTGAGCAATTCATTTATATTTTATAGTGTTCCTCCTGGTTTTATATGATTTCTAACACAACTTTTTTTTAATAGGTATCACCCTATAATTCCTATCACAATAGCAGTCCTTATATCAATACCAACAATACCATAAATTCCTTGAACACGCCTAGCACCTATAGTTCATGTGCTGTACCCTCTATACCACCCTATGGCACGGCTACTACAACCGAGGCTTCAGGAGTATATCACAGTGTAAGTAGTTTAACTAGCCTAGAGACCACAACAGCGCCCTCTTGTGGGGTTAATGGTGCATCATCTTTGGAAAATGATTCCACCACCACGTCGAGTTTCATAAGCCTATCAACTCCTTTGGCCAGTTCCTCAAGATTATCGCAAATAAATGATTTACTACAGCACAATCGTAATACAACAACAGCCCTAGTAGCTGTTTCACAAAATATAGGAGCCACAAATAGTAATTCAGCGGCAGCAGTCTGTAGCAGACAAGTTAATGGTAATCATTTACAAAATGCCAACGCATCATCTTGCTCATCCATTAATACACCACCAATTGAAGATGCTCATAAGACGTGTATGACTTATGAAGAATTAGCAGTGCCACCTTTAAAACCCGCGCCAATAGTGGCAGTTATTGAAAATGATACCAATACAGGACCAGTTGAAACAACAGCAACATCACTACCTGCAACAAATAAAGAAACAATGGAAACTTCTTTAAAAACAAAGCTACCAGAAACAACGGCCACCACAACTATATCAACACTTAATAACGAATTCTTAACACAAACTTCTCAATTAAGTAAAAGTGGCCAAAATTCCACTGGTAGCAGCAGCAGTAGTAATAATACTACAACTGTTGTGGCGGTAAGTGCAAATTTAGAACCTTCAACAATAGAAGTGGCCGCTGGCAAATAAGCCAATGGCCGATAAAATATTATTCTCTCGTAAATAAAGCAAAATGAAACATTAACATTTGCTTAAGCAAACCAACAAACAAATTTTAGAAGAACACAGGATTATATAATGAAACAAGTATTTAGTTAAGTTCCAATTTTAATTATAATATACATATATACACACATATAGACAAATAAGCGTTTAAAAAATAATATAACAAATATAAAAAATATAAAAACTACAGCAAGTTTAACCGAAAACTCCCAAAAAACATAAAACTCAAACATATAAACAAGCAAAAATAATCAAATCAATTTGTAGTGTTTTCTAAAAAAAGCATAATTTAAAACCGGAAAAATCATAGTGAATGTAATCTTTTAATAACATTAATTATTCACATAAAAAACGGATTTCACTAGAAAATTTTTTATACATTTTCATATTTTAAGTTTTTAATTTTTTGTTAAAATATTAATTTAATTTTATTTTCTTTAAGGAGGAGAACATTTTTATTTTTTTTTTTTTTACATTTTTGAAAATTTTTAGGCAGCTTATTTTTTCTTTCATGAAATCATATGTGTTTTTAAGTAAAACTTTAAATAATTCCTTCTGTATAACTCATTTACTGCAAGATCATGACATTTTATCATTCGCTGCAAGGTTGTCATAACTTAAAAAATCAATTTTTCCAGGAGACGTTTTTTTTAATATTTTAACGGAAACATATATCTTGGATTTAATGATAGAAAATTTCATATTTCATAATGCAACAATCAGTTATGTATGCAATTGGCAAAATATATTTTTGTTGACATCCTGTCTTCTATATGAATGGTTCATTCACAAAAATTTGCCAGATAATGAAATGCATTATTTACTATGCACTACTGATGTTAAGTCAAAGAAAAAAACTCTGGAATAAAAAAACAATAGTAAAATTTTGTTCAAATTTTTAGGTAAAATAACTTGCTACCAGTAAAATCATTTTGTAATTAAAAGCTGTTGCATTTACCGCAATTCTGTCTAAAACAAGAATAACTTTTTTCGTTCCTTAATAAACTGCTTATTTATTATTATAGAAAGTTGAATGTGAGTTATGAAGATATATCTCTATCTTCTTGAGCATTGTTGTTGTTCTTTTCACAAGTGAGATTACTTCGCTAGACGATTCAAAGAGACTATTAGATTTAAGAGATCTTTTTAATGTTCAATATATGAAGTAATTAGTTGACTTATAAAACATATACAAAGTTTTTTAAAAATGGTTAAGCACCTTGAAAATGTTAACTTCTAGAAATTCTAACTTAATTATCAGAAAACGCAGATACTTTTTGGGAGTTTAACTTTTATTTTGTTACCACAACCATTAAAAGCGTCCTCGTGTTTTCATAATCATTTGTAGCCTTTTATGGGGAACTAATGCCAGTGACTTCTTATCATTATAAAAAGAAGAATATACATGCAATATACATGTGTTTTCCAGAAAATAGTACAAAATGCAGTAAAAAAGATATAAATAGGAAGAAAAAAGTTAGAAGAAATTTAAAAAATATAAAATGTTAGGATATTTTGATCATCTTGGGGATGTTAACTTTCTAGAAATTCTAACTTAAATAAACGAAAACGCAAATACTTTTTGGAAGTTTAGTTGTAATTTCATTTTGTTGAGCGTATAAAATTTATACACCCTATAAAATGTATACACCCTAGGGGTTTTTATTGTAACAGTTTCGCTGTTGTTGGAGTTTCTTTCCTGATGAGTTCTCTGATAATGTATGCTTTTTAGTTTTTGTTCGGCATTTATTTAAGTTCAATTTTTTAATCGGATAACAAGTAATGAATTTATTTCATATAAAATATTAGACATTATTTTTTTCATTTCTTTTAATTAATTGAAAAATTTAAAGAAAATGCAGCATATTTCACAACATTCAAGTGAGGATGATCTATTGTTGTTATTTTATAAATATAGACTTACTGTTTCTATACCATACACCTTGCTTGGAATATTAACATATTTGCGCAAATGCTTATAAATCATTTTTATTAGGATCGTTCAATTATTTTCCATAACTCCCATACAACCTCAACTTCCGAATATCACTTGATATTAAATGTGCATAAATTGCATATATACACTCGTATATATGTTCGAAATTTTACGAGGGTCGTCCTATAATTTTCCATAGCTCCCATTTAATACTCCTGAAAATGTTTTAAAACGCATAATGTTCACACAAAAAGTTAGTATAATTTAATGTATTAAACTCTTAAGCAGAAATAAGAAAATCAAAGTATACGAGGGTCGTTAAATAATTTCGTAGGTAATTTTAATAACCAAAAATGTGGTGTAGGGTATTTCATAGTTGAGTCTGACCAAAACTCTCTTGTTTTTTAAATGCTTCTCCTCCTAAATTAGTAAACATTAAAGGAGTTTTTAATAATTTTTAAGTTTAACTATTGAAATTTTTTGTTTATTTTTAATTCATTCATTTGTATAAAGAAAAACTATAAAAAGCACAATTAATTTAATTAAAAAAGAAAATATAAACAATTGTAATTGTAGATCATACGCCCAACAGAGAAAATAAAATCTTATTTAAGAGCTTGTAAATTATTTAAATAACAAATGAACCCCAAATTAATAAAAAATATAAATATTTAGCATAATTTTGGGTCCTGTACATAAACCCAGGTATATTATTTATTTAAATTATATTTCACCAATTTTCAAAAGTGGAAATTATTTTAAATAAAATATACCAAATATGAAGGCTGCGTTTTCAAATCATCGAAAATTAATTTAGATGAATTGAATATACATGTTTTCAATGTTAATTTTTAAATTTAATTTTATAAATTTAATTTAAAATCATATATACTCTTATTTTTCAAAAACAAACAAACAAACAAACCAATTATAATTTAATTTTTATTTAAATATCATATTTATATCCTACACCACCCTTAAGTGGTTGGGATGTTATGCGTTTGTGCAAAAATTGTAACGGGTAGAAAAAATTATGCTACCACCGCTTTTAAATATACCGTTCGACTCAGAATCACCTTCTGAGTCGATTTAACGATGTCCGTCCTTTCTTCTGGCCGGCTGGTTGTCCATGTAAACCTTGTGAAATAATGCATGTTGCAGTTTTAAAGGCGTTTCGATGAAATTTGGCACGTATCATTAGTTTGGTCCAAGACGATGCCTATTTAAAGATCAGAAAAGTCCTAAATAAAAAGCGATTTTAATGAAATTTTGCACAAATTAGTCTTATGATTTTTTTAAAACGATATACCTAATTATTCAAGGATCGGTCCGTAATTTTTAATAGGTCCCATACAAACCCGCTTTCAAAAATCACTTTAAAGGGCTTAAATCTCACATATACGTTGCTATTGTAATAAGAATTAATTAAATTAAGACAAATTTAAATAAAAAAAGATGTGCGAAATTGTAAAATTACTTGCACTTCAATATAACGTCCACTCACATGAATGACAGTACCATTAAATAAACTGCACTCATTAAAATACATTAAATACATTAAAAATTAACTTTATACGAGGGTGGTTCAATAATTTAGGTAGCTTGCAATTGTAACCAACAATGTGGTGTAGGGTATTAAATAGTCGGGCTTGACCGACTGTAACTTCTTACTTGTAAATTTTAAATTTAGCTTTACTTTTTGTTTTATTTTAATGAATTTTCTTCTATGTTATAATTATTTTTTTATTTTTAACATTATTTTTAAATTTATATATAAATATATGCCTAATTCAATAAGTAACTGTTTCTATTTTTATTATTACCATTTTATTATTTTTAATCCTTTAAGGTTTGTTATCTTAATCGTTTTCAAATTTTAAATATATATAAAAAATATCAACAAATTAAAAAGGGAAATTTCAATTAACAAGAACTAGAAGTCTTGATAAATATAAATAATGTAGTTTATTATTAATATTAAATATAATTTATTTAATTTTTAAATAAAAATAAAACAAACATACCGAAAATATTTGCAAATATTATGAAAAAAATAAATAATTACGTGTAAAAATTTATTTAAATTCCTATTGAATGCAATTAAAAATAATGGAGTAAGTATTTATGTAGTTAAAAGATTTTTTTTAATCGCTTAAATTTTACTAGAGGAAGCCTAGTTTAGGGTGGCTTTTTATTAAGCTACAATCGGATGTCATTTGAAGTCGAAAATATATGAAAAACTTAAAATTACAGTTTTTTTAATAAAATTCATATTTAAACTTTAGTAGAATTTAAACGAATAACTATATATATTCGAAATTTTAATACGATATTTTTAAGTTATCCAACATCCAGGGAAATTAAAAAGGTTACCGCTTTCAATACTGAAATGCCCAAAATCTTAACTCATGTTTAAAAATTTGGCTTTTTCGTTTAAATTATCGCCTTGTTTTCACAAGGGTTGTCCGGCAGAAAATTCTTGTGTGGAGGGTCACTGACTACGCCGCTGACCATTGGGTCTTGTATTCTTCAGACTTTCGAGAGAATTTTGTATGTTACAGGCAGAGGTTGCAGCTATTCGGAGAGTGGCCAACTGAGTAACTTGGTCGCAGTTAGATCCCTAACAGGTGTCTTCACGACAACGTCTGTCCTAGAATGCTGCACATCATTGAATACGATTATAGAGCATTCGAACTTTGCGCTGATCTAGGTGCATGGATACAATACTAATTAGAGCAACTTGGAGGTTGATGTCCTGGCAAAAAAGATGAGCGAACACCAGAGATGAATTTATTGATTGTCTGTGTAAGAAACGCTCAAAAGATGATGCTAAAGCTCAAGGCAGATAGAGTAATAATAATGAATTTGCCCAGGTTAAATGGAAAGGCCATCATTGCAACTTAAGATCTCAAGAACTATATTTAGACCGGTTCTTCGAAATGAGGATAAGGAAAACGATTCTCCGTTACTTATGACTTTGCTTCTCTTAATCCCCATTTTTATTTTTCTTCTGTTGTTTCGTGTCGGTCTGATGACCTAACCTGGGTGTAGATCTGTGTGAACAGGTTTAAATCTTGGCCATTATAACAATGATTCCCTGAAATCATCCCCGAATGCTCGTTTGTATTGATGTTACCGATGAAATCACAGTGACCCGTTACCCAAAAAAATGAACTTGTGAGAATTAATCAGCTTAATTAACGTTTTCTATTTTTTCCTACCAACACTGAATTTATAGTTATAGTATAAGCTTTCAGTTTTTCAACATTCACATGTTCCATTACCAACTACGTGGCCTTAAAGACTCCAGGATATCGGCCTGGAACACACTACATTCATTTGGAGTGATCACATTCAAGATCTCCAAGAAATTAAAATCAGCTCCCATATAAATGAAATCAAATGACTTTTCTGTCACAATTCCCTCAAAATGGGCCCCTTTCTGCTACTACCCCAATTGGAAGAAAATAGAGAATTATTTCAAAGGCTGCTGATATGTACTCCTAATATGTATACTCTCTGTGATGCCCTGAAAGAAACATCCTTGTGCCAATCATACAGACTACTTGTATGTAAGAACCGTTAGAACCACCGAGTACAAATCCAAATTTCTACCTTGAATTAAGACCTCATTTCTTGCTACCGTTCCAGGTTAACTTACTGCAAAGAGAAAAACTACAATACGTTGGAGAATCCGGTAATGGCAACTCTCGACCATATTCCACCTAGTGAAAATAATCAATTCGGTCTTCGACGGGTTTAACCCTAACCCCCATGGTATAACGTCAAATTTTAATCCATAAACCTTTAAATTTAAAAATAAAAAGATTAAAAATAAATTTGTGTTGCCCTTATTTTATTTTAAAATAGTTTGCACCATAAATATGGTCATATTTAAAAAATCTAAAGCCTCAAAGCAAAATTTGTGTACATATAAGAAATTTACACTATTCTTTATCTTCGGGATAGACTACACCAACTTGAGCTCGAATTTCATCTTCAATTTGGGCAAACAATAAACTGTCATTGTGGCTAACGTGTTCCTGTTGTAATTTTCCTTCTAAAATACATTGTCTAACCGCTTCCGCCTCATAACGCAAACCCTCGGAGTTAACAAAGTTAGTGGGATATTTGCCTTTTGGTAAAACCCATTCTTTTTCCTGGCCATCGATATCAATGATTTTAGTGGGACACCAAAATTGTTTAAGCTTAAAACATTTAAAAATGTTAAAAAATATAATTTTATTCATTATTTATATTAAAAACTTACAGTTATTTGACCTTTTGTGCCCTTAATAACGGCATTATTACCTAAAGTTTCATTTGCACTAATATGCATTTTTGCCATACGTTTACCCGGATAATGTAATTCTGCCTCCACATCCACATCAACACCTTCAGCATTTACTTTACCCTTAGCTTTAATTTCTTGTGGTGGCTCTTGGAAGGCCCATTGTGAAACTTGTATGGTATAAATACCTAAATCTAAAACAGTGCCTCCGCCTAAATTACGTTTTCTAAATAACGTAAAGTATTTGAAGTATATGTTTTAACAGTCTATTTATTTAACTCACTGTAAGCGATCTACTTCATTGAGTGGAAACCCAAATTCTACATTTACTTCTTGTATTTCACCCAACATTCCAGTATCAATTTGTTTGCGTAAATATTGATAGGCTGGGAAAAATCTTGACCAAACTGCTTCCATTAAAAATAATTTCTTCATTTCAGCATATTTTATGACTTTCTTTGCTTGTTTGTGATTCATACACAAAGGTTTTTCACATAAAACATGTTTACCATGTTCCAGCATTAACATAGCGATTTCATAATGTTGAGGATTAAGAGATCCAATGTAAACAACATCTGAAAGATATAAAGAAATTTGTAATAGAAATGTTTAATTTTAAATTAAAAATTTGACGAGAATGATCTGGTCTAGATTAGAATAAATATTTATTGCTCTTATTGCATTACATTAGAAACATTAAAGCGCTATAAGGTCTGTGTATGGTTCTTAAACGATGCACCTTTACTTGTGAAAAAAATTGAAAATGGGAGAGTTTGTGTTCGTTTGAAACCATTTGGCCGAGTGTGATTCGGGTCGTTACGGAAAGGAGTCATGGGAACGAACACAGGGCGAATTTCTGTTACCACTTTTGTTTAATGTATATCTTTCAAAACTTTTTGCGCCTCCACCTGGATTTGACGTGATATCTTTTGCGGGCGACTATAACATTACGGCAACGAGTTGTAAATGGTTAACTCAATGAAATCTACAATTTTTTCACTACACGCAACTTAAAACTTTTATAGCGAACCATTCCTCACCACCTGGACTGCAGAAAATGAACAGATTTTCCCGCGATCAATAAAAGTAGTTTTAGGACAACTGAGATCGGGATGGAGCAACAGGCTCAATGCCTTTTGGTCACGTATTGACCGTGCCGTCCCAAACCTATTTCCTGCATGTGGTCAAGGACCACATTGCACACGACATCTATTCAACTGACATTTTAATCGAACCTCACTCTGTTCTTAAGATTTATGGACTCAATCAATTGAGGTTGCCACATTCCTTGGCCTGGAGTTGAACAATAACATGAAGTAAAATTGATAAATGTAATATTTCTCTCCAGCTGTTACAACAACAACCACCTGGGCTATGGAGGTAAACATAAATAGTAGACGATGAAAACCAAATTCCGATTCTCAATCACATGAAGATTGATTGGTTATGCTTGACAGTCTATTGACCTATTCAGCTCATTCCACTGCAAGCAAGCAAAAACTGCGAAGTAGGAATAAAGTCTTCGAAGCATTCACCGATTGTAATTGAGTTACGGATAAAATAACATATTGGCAACTTAAAAAACGATCAGATAAAGTCCAGAAGACATATGGACTCATCCTAAGGAATTGGCAGAACTTCTTTGCCTATAGAATATGAATCACAACAATTAACAATCTTGTTTTTTACAATTTCCAAATTAATGGTTATTTTTAAAAAGTGTATATTAGGAAAGCCGAGCAAAACTCTAAGATTCTTACAATCACAGTGTGTCAGTATCGATTTCTTTTTATTATTAATTTGTACTTTTTGATCATAATAATGATCTAATATAAAATTTGATACACCGATATCAGAGTGTTGCTTTTTAATTTTTAATAGCTCTGGGTACTTTCGTATAAGAAGTGAGATTGAAAAATTCTCATGTTTTCCATTAAACATTTAACTCCATTTTGATATTATGTTGATGACAAACACATAAATATTGTAAATATATTGTGACCAGAATAAATGCGTACTAAAAATATTAACTAATTTTAACAAAACCAAACCAATAGTCAAGCATTCAAAGATTTCCCATCAAACTTTTTCAGGTAGAAGCAAGCATGAAAACATCTTCAAATGAGCTTTCAACAAATCAGGTATAAAACATCCCGATTTGCTCAATGATGGAAATATTTGCTGCTTAAAATTTAAAGGGCAAAAACAGCATTTATTTAATATATTTACTGCATAATGGATGACAAAACGCATGTTCTGGAAGATTTTCCTTCTGGTCAATAATTTTATATTTCTAACGCTCGAGAGAATGTTGAAAAAGTTGAAAATAGCAGTCAAAACTTCTTGGCATGATAAACAATATACAGTTGCGTCAAAAGAAGTCAAGCATTTAAAACAACGGACTCTATAAATAACGAATTTTACATCAAGAATGTCTTAAAAAGAGGCTGCTTCTATTCATAAGAGTTCATAATGTTTCCGTTTATTTTTGGTCTGACTTGGCGTTTTACCACTAGGGTAAACAAGCCCAAGTGGTACAAAAACAATAATGTGGTATTTGTACCAAGAGAGACAAATCATCCAAACTGCCCGAAGCTAAGGCCAGTAAATATTGGGCTTTTGTTAAAAGAAAATTAAAGAGCACAAAACAGGTGTCCAAATTTATAGTGGGTTTTAAACGGAGATAGAGCAAAGTGACAGAAAGTATTATAAAAACGTTAATGGAAGGGTTCCAGAAAAAGGTTCAAAATTTCAAACTAACAGATAAGATGTTTTATTTTTATTGACATATATTATGTTAAGAATTCTTCGATCGCACTCCTTATGTACCTACATTGCTAACTCTGTATGAATAACATGTTTACATTATCGTATTGATTTATAATAGTGATTAAAAAATCTTACATGTTCTCTATTTAGTATTCTATCTGATTTTCTTAGTTTGAGCTACAAACACATTTAGAAACAGTTATTATTCTTCAACAAAGTACTCACCAACATCCTCACATTCAGCCAATTCGGCATATGAACCCAAAGCTTTAGGAATTTCATGTTTGTTAGCAAATTCCTGGGCACGTTTTTGATCCCGAGCTGCTACAGCAGTTATTTGATGTTCATCAAATGGTAAAGTGCTTAAGCCTACACAAAAATCATGGCATATTTTGCCAGCCGAAGCAATACCCCAACGTAAAGCGTTTGGCATTTTTAATTAAAAGTTATTAATGTCCAGAGAAAACTATTGTAACTTTTGTTTAACCTGTGAATAAAGAAAATTTTAATTATTATCGAACTCAATTTCTATAGTTCTCTACAAATAAGTAAAAAATAATAATAATTTCATAGATAAGTTATATGAAAATATAGACAGAAGGGATGGAACGAAAGGGGTGGGTGAACTATAAGGAAATGCAAATATTTAGTAAACTGTTGATTTTTCAAGTACCTCAAGCTATAATCTTTCAATTGCGCAATTTACACGTCTCCGAAGTGTTTGCTTGCTCAGGTTGTTCTAATCGGACTAAATTGTTTTTCAAGTTCTTATTAAAATTATTTATAAAAATAAGTTATTTGATAATTAATAATAGAATCAGCTTTTCTCAACACAATCACTGTTTATATTTTATGAACACCGGCTGCATAAGTTAATAAAACTGCAATTCAATTTGATAATAGTGATGTTGAAGTAATCAAAACAATGTTAAACAAGTAACTAATTTAATAATCGATTAATAGTAATATAAATATATTGCATTAATCACTGAACTGAACTTGATTAAACTTTATTTAAAGTAGATTAAAATATTCGTTTAATTTTGACCTACACCATGACTTAGGCATGAAAAATTAAAAAACGACCCTCGTAGAATTTTATTTTACGATTTGTGTTTGAATTACTTTAAATATTTTCATTATATGCCCTGATGCATATTAGTATAAAAGCATTAAATATGGTATCTATTTATACCAACGTGGGTGGTAGGTGGTACGAGACCAGAAAACATTGAGCCTGTTGTTCCATCTCGATCTCAGTTGTGCCAGTAGTACTCTTGTTGAGCGCGACAAAATCTGTTAAATGGGCGGTGGGCGACTTCCAAGCAAGACAATACTGTCATATAGAAAAAGGATCTTTCTCCGATGACATCCCAGAAGGAACTGCTTACTTAGCATTTCACTTTGTTCATTTATACAACTAATTTATAACCAACAATGTGGTGTAGGGTATAAAATTGTCGATCTTGATCGACTTTAACTTATTAATTGTTTTGTTTTATTATTGTTAATACCCAACTAAGTTGATGTTTTTTAATCAGAGTAAACTTAACGGTACTTTTTGTTATTGGTCTTGTAATGTGCCTTGTTCATGCGATTAAATATTCTTGGTGTTATTTTATGTAGTGTATTTCGATAAATACTGACGCGAAAATTTCTTTAAACAAAATTCCCAAAATAATATTGTTATAAGGAAAGATCTAAATTAAATTTTTTAATTATCAATGACGTTCCTATATTAAAATTTGTTGTAAAATTTAATTGGCCTGAAAGTGTGGTGCGTAATATCTTTAAGAAAGCTCAGAATTATAATGTTCAGAAACCTACAAATACAAAATTAACAAAAGATAAATTAATCTTATAAAATAGGGAGCAACCCCTAACAAATTCAATTCTACACATATAAAAAACAAACTAAAACTTCCTGCGACTTCCAATAATGTTGCCCTGACTTATACTCATGTTATTGGCTGAAAAATACCATTAATTCCATGACAGTTAAACTTTAATCTCTTCTAATTATTTTAAAAAAGTTATCAACATTTTGATTTGCACTTACCAGCTTGTTAGACAAGCACAGTTAAAATAACTCTAAACTATTTTGGTGTATTTATAGTTGCGTTTTATAGCATTTGATCCAAGAAGTTCTTAAACATCGCATTTAAAAGTGTCTCATGGTAGAGTCCCTTTTTACGAAATCTTCGATTTGATGATGCTATTTAATTTTGAAATGCTTTGGCATGTAAGATTTGATAAAGGATACTATTTGTTTGTCTCTCAGGAGATCATTGCGTTCAAATCTATTGACGTTCGTTTTATGTGTCCTATTAAGCGATCAATTCCTATGAGCCTATACTTAATATGATTAAAATGAGTGACCAGAAAAAAATGCGTACTAAAATTATTAAACATTTTCAACAATACCCAACCTCATACTACAAAAAGTTGATAAAACCTTCAAAGGTCTGCGATCAAACTGTTTCCAATGGTAAAGAAGGAATAAGAACAGTAATGTGATATTTGTAGCAAGGGAAGCAAGTCCTCCAAACTGTCCGGTGCTAAGGACAGTGAAGAGATATTGGGATTTTGATTAAAGAGTATTGAAGTGCACAGAAAAAGTGTCTAAAAGTCTGATAAATTTTAAACGGAGAATGTCTACCTGTTCGAGCAAAGTGACGGAAAGCACTCCATAACAATTCATCACCATATAGCTAATATGTTAACAAAACATCAATGTTCAAAAGAACACTGATTTTTTTGCTGGCATATCAAATAACCGAATAATTTTTGAACTTCTGTTGGTGTAGATACGGCTTACATTTTGATTACCAAAAAAAAATAAACGAAAACATCACTAAATTGGCAGGGAAAGACTAACAGCTGATTGTCATATGTTTTTATTTACTTTTTACACGCGTCTTCATAACAGATACCGGTCACATAATTATTTTAAAACATAAAAATATAAAATGTTAAGAAATATAATTATAAAAATACATCAAAATACAACAAAAATAAAGGTTAATATAATTATAAATATTATAATGCTAACGGTAAATCTAATAAAAACCTCCCACCTTAATAGATTCCTCTACAAACCCGGAATTTTTCACAAACAACAACATGTGGAAAAGCTTCAACAGCAGCAGAGCACACTGCAACAGTTCCAGATTCTGATTATGAATTAAAAAAAGAACACATTGAAGAAGCCATTAAGACTACACCCACATTAGCAAATGTTTCACCAGAAATGTGGCAAAGAGCTCACGAAACATTTCTTAATCATGGCATAACCACAAATAATTTTTTTCAGATTGTTACTGGTAATCCAAAAATTTTAATGCGGTCTCCCCGCAAGATAATAGACACATTGGAACACTGGCGCTCTTGTCAGTTTGGTGAATATTTTCTCTTTCTTTTAATCACAAAATATCCATTTCTAATGGATGTAGATGATAAGAGACGTTTATTAAAGCAAATTTCCTTTTTGCAATCATACGTCAGTACAAGTAAAAATGTCTGGAAACTATTAATGAATTGTCCCACACTGATAGAACAAACAGAATCGGCTATTGAAGCCAAAATATTGTACATAAAAGAAAAAATGCGTATAGAAATACCGGAAATTGTTAAATCAGAAGCTTTAAGTAAATCTCTAGATGAAATAAGATGTCGTCACGTATTTTTGGAGAGATTGGGGCTATTTAAACCACGACCATTAAAAGCAGACCCTAATGAACCCTCTAAAAATCCACGTTTATATAAAATTACAGATACGTCTGAAAAAACATTTGCCACAAAAGTGTGTCATGTTACTTTAGCCGAATATGAAGCATTTAAGGAATTGTATGCTCGTGAATTGGAAAGAATGCAAGAAGAAGAAAATGAGGAAGACGATTTGTTAAGCGATGAAGAAAACTAATTTAAGGTATATTTATATAAAAAGTAAAGTTTAGAGAAACTGTTAAAATAATATCTAAGGGAAATTAATTAATTCCATTTGGTAAACAATTTTGGTAAAATATAAAAAAAAAGATTTTTAAAAGCATAATTTTGTTACAATTGAAATTGATTGCATTTCATAATTATTTATATTATAATTTATTTTAATTACTTAAAAATAAACCGATGAAATGTAATAAGCAATAAATGCAATGTTTCAACTTTATGCATTCATGATAATATCCGAAAAAAATAGTTTTTAAAATTTTTTGATGCAATCGAACAATCGAAAAAAAACATAATAATATTAAAAAAGTTGTCAACTAGACAGACGTCTTCTAATTGGCGGTACAAAAGATTTATTTCGAGTTATATTGAAACTACTTCCGTTTATGTAAAGTAATTTTTTTAAGCATTCTGGATTGTACCTTTCTACGTCGATTGGAACTGTATGGACAAATTTTGAAAAAAAATTTTGATCACAAATTATAACTAAATAAATAAAACTGAATCTCTGTTCCGGAACTTTAAGTAAAATGGAAAATTTTATTTTATAGCAAATTTAATTTGCAAACAAAGTGAATTTTGGGGTAAACGTTTATTATTTTTAAGTTTTTATAAAAAAATATTAAAATAAACTGGTATAAAAATATAAAAATTAAAATTTCAGCAAAATTATCGAATTTCTATAAATAAATATTGGTAAAATTTAGAGTTTTTACTTAGGAGTAAAGCTAACTATATAGTTCTCCCGGTATTGTTTAATAACATTAAAAACAGTTTGACGGCAGACCTTTAAATGTTTTATCAACCTTTTGAATAATAATATTGAAAATTATATAACTACTATCTCTTTTACACAGTGCGCTTTGCTGCACAAAAATTCTCTCCAGTACCAGACTTTGAAAGAAATTTCACAAATCATGACGTCCGTTCTAAAATTTTTCAAAAAATCGTTTCATACGAAAGTAACAAAATTTGGAAACTCAAGGTTCTTTCCATATTCGATAATACCATAGGAAACATTTCCCCATGGTCCGTCCTACATTTACTCAAGAAAAACTGATCTTTGAGAAAGAGATTGGGACTAAATTGGAAATTTCTCGCTGTTTTGTAGATACTTAATAATCAATATTTGCTTTGTATGGGAGTACCTCCTCTGGTATTTGTAGAACAAACTTCTACATACATCGGCCCATAATTTTGTTGTTGTAATAGTTACAAAAGAAAAAAATATTTATGTGTTCAAAGATCTTCAGTACTGAGAGAGGTAGGATTAGGCTAGCAGTTGAACAGATGTCATGTATAATGTGACGTTTGGTCTCATCAGTAGTCTTTGAGCCCATTACTCTATTCTAATCTCAGTTGTGCCAGAACTACTCTTGTAGACCGAAGCTGGTTCCGTTCATTGTCTACAATGGTTGGCACGTTATTTAAACTGTAACACGAAATTTGTGGAGTTCTATGAATGTCGTTCATATAAGATTTCGATCTAAAGGTTTTTGCGCATATTTAAAAAATATCCATTCGTATATACGAATATCTTTCTTCAAATGCCTCGATGGCATCTTCAATTGTTTAATACTAAAGTTAGGATGATTCCACCGATTACATCCCAGAAGGATTTCTTGTCCATACCCCAAGTATTTGTCCAGTTGGTGAAGAATGGTGAAGGGTTTCTGTTGTGTTTGCTGCTCTAAGTTACGCGCAGTAAAGAAATTAATCTCATGTATCAAAATTCATGAAACTGGCTCAAATAGTTCACAATCTATATTTTCAAGATTTCCTGTACATTACAGTATAAAAGCTTTTGATAGGTGAAGTGCCACAAGGATTGTCCACTCACATGATATCTGCTGGTTTAAGCCATGTGCGATTCGAGTGATGACGACTGTTAATGCTGTTGTTGTACTGTGCAGCTGGGGGAGGAGAAGGTTCTCAAGGGCCTTTGCGACCGGTGACAGGAGAGAAATCTTTCTGAAATTCATTTATTTCTCAGGTCTCTGTAGCCAGCAACGGAAAGAACAAAATCTTAATTTTTAGAAGTTTCAAACAATTTTTTCTTTTTTCTAAATATTTAAAAAAGAATTTGCTTTAAATTAAGAATTAAATCTTATCCAATATGATAAAACTGAAAATGTGTAAGTTAACCTTAGGAAATGAATTTGGGAGTGTTTACCAAATTCCAATACGATTCTTAACTCCCCATACAAAATTGAATTTCATTACAAATATTAAACAATAATATTCAAAATCTTAATTTAAATTATATTGAGGTAGTTTCTTTTTATTTTTGTTATTTATTTTTTTCACAATATCAAAATTATTAACTTTCATTTTTCATTAAAAAAGAAGAATTTATGACTAAAGATGGAATTTCCAAAAACAATCCAAAAATAAAATTAAAAAAAAAGTAATAAAATTTACAGTATTGGAAATATTACAAATAAAATCCAATAATAATATTTGCGTTTAAATAACACGCAATTAAGCCAAATAGTTATACGAAATGCATTTTAAAATAACTCAAAACAAAAATAAAACTGAAAGAAAGACTGAAATAGTATAGAAAATAATACGAAGTTAATATAAATGTATGACAAAGTGAAATTAAAGACCTCAAGTTTTATTTCACTTTATTTATAAAGAGACAGCAAACGTTTATTTTTTTTATTTTTTTCAAAAGGGGTAAAATATAAATTTTTATAAAAAAATAATAATAAAACTTAGTTAAAAATGACATGCGTTAGTAGTACAATGTACGTTATTATTCACAAAACTTTAAATCTTGACTGGAATAAATAATTTTAGTTGGTACTTAAAAGACCACTTTTACATACATTCACATATAAGTTTTGATATACAAATATTTAGTATTTGTGGTCTGGTAGTCGATTAAATGTACCTTTAACTTTGGTGACACTTTTTTGTAAAAAAAAAAAAAAAAAAAAAAAAAAAAAACTAAACAGTTTGTTTAATATGCACTTGAAGAATTTTATGGGATTAAAATTCATTAGAAAGTTTAAGAAAAGTGATGAAGTAAAATTAGAAAAAAGCCAATTAGAATTTAAATGAATTATAAAATAGTTTAATAGAAATTAGATTTGGAATTTTTTGCAATTAAAAAAATTGTGATTTTTGTTCTATAAACATTATAAATAAATAATGCTTTATTCGATTATGCTGAATCTTCAATACCCTACACCACAAAGACGTGTAAAGAAAATACGTTAGGTATTTACAAACGCATACACTCACAGACGTACACAAAATATAAACGTTTTTCTTAAATATAACACAGGAACACTTAATGAGTCATAAAATTAATTATATTTTTTGTTATAACTTTCATTCTACTGAACAGATTTTGATAATATTTGGAATGGTAAAAATTTCTATTTTGATTTTGCTGGTTTGGAATAGGGCTATGACAAATATTCAGTCCAAATTTTATTCAGCTCTGACAATTATTGTGGATGTGAGCGTGCCAACAACAGACAGACAGACGGACATATCTAAATCGACTGAGATTTTGGTTTGATGCAATTATATACATACAGGTCAGAGACGAGGTGATTTTTTCTTAGCCTTAAACATGGAATGACAGAGTTTATAGACCCTACATATCTACCACTTGTGGTGGTGGAGGGCATAACAAGATTTACTTTAACCGTGTTACTTTAAAGTAACCATATTCTACACTGTAGCGGAATCGATATTTTTCGGAAATAAAATTCAATTTTTAGGCATAGAAGTGACTTTAAAAATTAGGACCCTTTTAAAGGCAAATATAGCAATTTATGGGGCTCCGAGAAGATATCGTTGAAATTAAATTTTTTCAACAATTGCTAAGTTTTCGTATCTGCTTTCAATTTGTTTTTTACCCGGAGGGAGTTATGAGCCCACAAAAAAAGATATCTCAGATATCTTAATTCTTTAAACGCGTGTGAATTTTCATTTCTTAGCAAATTTTTACCCGGAGTATAATGGTTCCAAACCGACTTTTTAAATAAGAATATTATTACCAGAAAAAAATGCATACTAAAGTTATTAAATATTATTATTAAAACCCAATTTGGCCCTACAAAAAGTTGGTCACGCATTAAAGGTCTGCCGTCAAACTGTTTCCAATGTTATTAGGCAGTACCGGAAAAACTTGTCTTTTGATAGAAAACCTGGCTCAGGTTAAAGGAATGGTCCACATGACGTTTTTAAAACCAAGAAAACATTTTCAAAAGAGCTCACAACTCATCCGGTAGGAAAGCTTTACAGTTAGCTCAATGCACTGACTATTTTATATTAAAAATTAAAGCTAAAAACTTGCAAAACTCAAATTCTCCAAACTGTTTATTATTGTTCTTGTACCACTCAAGAGTTTGCTTACCATAGTGACAAGATGTCAAGTCATGCCTAAAATAAGTGGACACATTATTTAGTCTTATAAATGGCCATACTTGGAAATATTCTTTGATATAAATTAAGGTATTTATAGAACCCGTAGCAACGGATGATTGGCTTCTATTGCCTATTGCTTTACATACCAAGATATTTTGGAAATTTTTACAGATTTTGGGTCCCAAACTTTTCTTCATCGCTACCTTGAGCATTAGCAACATAAAATTTTTGACCAGGAAATTGCAAAAAATCTGCCTGAGCATATGTTTCATCATCCATTATGCACCAAAAATATTTTTTAGAAACGCGTAACATTTTGGGGCACTTCTGAAAATACTGCCTATTTTGGGCTTTTGTAACATCATGCGTATCATTCCATCTACCAGACCAAGTTTGACTGCAGACCTTTGAATGTTTGGCCAACTTTTTGTAGAACCGTGTTGGATTTTGATGAAAAGCAAATGGCCATGTTTTCTTTATTACGGGTTATTATTGAAGAAATAAAATTTTTAAGCAAGCAGATGCGTTACATCTAAATCGATTCAGATTTGAAGCAGAAGTATATACTTTAAAAATTTCCTTTCATTATTCTTTCACGTTATTCTTTCCTGGCATTACATTGGGAATGACACTATTTATATAATATATTCACTACTTATGTTCCTTTAAAATAATAAAACTGAGTCCAATGATTTCCTTTTTAATCCTTTTTATAGACTTATATCAGGTTGGAAATTGAAGCCATTATAATCGCATTTTTTTATCAACTTAATAGAAGTCATGAATCATGGTTGAACAAAATTATTTCTTGTGTAATTTTTTTAAGTGTACTTCTATAAAACACCTGAAATACAATCACTCATACATTCGTACGTAAGTGTAACTTAGTGATATGCATGAACATTTTAGAAGTTTGTACGTGCAACAACATAAACTTAAGGTTTTCAATCACAAGAAAAAAACAAAATTTTCCTTAAAATAGTCACAAATAATTTCTACCCACTATAACGCACCAAATTCATCAACGTATTAACTCACAATTACACAAAGTGCTATAAATGCTATTAATAATAAACACACACACATATATATGTACATATTCATAAAAAAGACGTTTTCTTCATTTCGAAATAATGTGAAATGAAAGTGAAAGTTTTCTAATTCTATTTAAAAATTACAAAACAAGTATAAATAAATAATAAATAAAACTGAATTTCTAATAAATATCTAACAATAACTGAATAAATATTGAAATATTGAAAATAAAATAAAAATCAAGAATTTATATTGAAACAATATTATTTGAAATCATTATATTTATCTTACACACACACATAGTTAGACACTATTTTGTTTAACACCACAACTCTTCTTGGTAACACAACCCTTCAAACATTTGGACGCCACTCTTTGGTCACTTCAGGAAGGTTGTGGGAAGATTTTTGCAAATTTCATCTTCAGCTTCTTGGAGTATAGATGGAAGTGTCTTCCACAAGTTCTTCAGAAGATAGTAGACAGTTTACAAAAACAAAATACATTACAAGCGTTACTTGTGCCTTCTAGAAGTTGTTTAGAAGATATTACAGGAATTACAAAAACAAATACATTACTATTGTCACTAAGTCTTCTTGGTGTATATGGGGAAGTGTCATCCGGAAGTTCTTTAGAAGATTTTAATGGAATTGCGAAAACAAAATGAATTGCTTTTGTTTCCATTTGTTGCTTGTTTTTTTTTCCTGCATAATGAAATAAAACTACAATTACATTTAGTTTTCTTTTAGAATTTATTGAAATATTTAAAGAATTAAAATTATAATTTTTGTCTTAGAAGTCACTTCTGAAAGTGTCTAAGAAATGACTTCTGGTAGAAGCCTCTTTTAACCCGCTTACAGTAGATTCCTTTAAGTCACTCCCGAGACACTTCTGGAAGTGGCTTTTTAGAATCGTTTGGAAGCCACTTCGTGAGAAACAGTTTTCCCGACGGAAGATGATTTTTTTGATACCTTGCGATGAATCTAAACTTCTGGAAGACTCTTCTAAGAAACTTCCACAACAAAAATGTTTGCAGGGCTCTTCTTTGCAACAGAAGTTGTAATATTTGTTTTATCTCTTTCTTCTGTTTAAAGCTGCTGCAGCATGTGATAGTGATGTTGTTGTTGTATTTGATGATGATATTGTGTGTAGTTTTTATTGAAACTATTGAAGTTATACTACTTGACGATTTTGGTTAAATTATCCATTTATGTCAAATTCATTCAGTGTTTGGATTTTAAACATATATGACTAATTATGGAGGAACTAAATCTTACAAACACCTTATTAGGTATTACAAACACACTCACATACACACACGTAGTAGTAAATAGTAAGATGCAACATTATCATTTTAACCAGTTTCTTGTTTTTATTGTTTTAACGACATGAACATTAAGACAATATATATATTTTTATATATACTTAACCATATGCCGATGCTGTTAGATGATATTTAAACTTGTTAAGGAAGTAAGTTCGGGGGATAGTATTCCAATTAACAAATGTATGTAATTTGTAGAGATTTAGTTAATTTCGTTAACTCTTAAATAGTCTCAAAAAATATAAAAATCGTGGACCAATTACAATGTACTTACTATGTTAAGTCACTATTTGGCATTAATTTTATCAATCACGACCACATTTGAACAACTCATTGTACCTTTTCGGGACGTTCAAATCAAGATGTTTAAAGCACTTGTTTGCCCAGCACTTGTTTGCCCAGCACTTGTTTGCCCAGCACTTGTTTGCCTTTTATGAAAATCAATGATGTTTTCGCGATAGTGTATTTAGAAGAAGAGACATCAAAATTCTCACGAGCATCAAGAATTGTTTACTTTAGAGTACATTAAGTAACAAGAGTGAAAATTTCGCGTGATAGGGAGTTACACTTTTAAGTGTTCCGTTGACACAAATCACTTTTTTTGCCGATTTAGCCATCATCTGTTCGTAGGGCTGTTTGTCCATGTAAAGTGTGTGAATATTTTACAGTTCAGTATTGTTGAGATATCTTAATGAAATTTCCATCATATTATTTTGTTCCAAGAACGATGTCTATTAAATTTCATCATATTTGGTGTTATATAACTGGCACCTTCCTCACAAATGTCCCTCAGGATTGGGGTTTTAAGTCCCATTTATGATGGAGATATATGGTCTAAATTTAAATATAAATAATAAATAAAAACCACAGCCTGTTCTATTTTGAGATTAGTATTCATCTGTGTATCTTCCTTATATGAGATCCAACCGTTATTAAAATACCGGACACCTTATCCAGAAAAAAGGGTATAAAAAGGGTATAAATATTCCTCTACACTACCAAAAATAACTATAACCCTGGCAAAAATTAATGTATGACTACATTCTGACCCGGGCCGATAGTAAATATAATATAATAAGTAAAGCTTGTGCAGAATTTCCAGTATGAGATTTGCATTTACTTTCCTGCTTAAATATAGAAAAATTCTTACTTTTGAAGCCTATGTATAGTACCACGGTACTTCGACCTTCATGACAACGTTACGTATATCATTTTGGCTAGGTAGCGGAAAAGTTGAAACAGTGTGTTTCCTTAAAAAAGACTACTACCAAAAAGACTACTAAGAAGCTTTCGCACAGACTGCAGATGACGAAATATTGTTTTAAACTTTTTGAGCAAAAATTGAAGGTGATATTCTTAAGAAAAGGGGATATAACATTGTCTTGAGAAGTGTTCTATTCGTGATTCTGTATATTGGGCCCATTCTAGAAGAGCGGATCCTATTGGTCAGTAGGGTGTAAAATACTAAGTCTATGATTATTATATCTAGAACGACGTCCAAAGTGTAATCCCATACTCCAGAAAGCATGGGAGTAAATGAAGTATTCTTCTCAATACATTCAGAAAAAAGAAGTCAGATTAATTAGAATTTCATTAAGAGATGACTACCAAGAGGCAAATTATCTATAGCCCAATTGAGTTCAAATTTGACGTACATCTCTTCTGTACTAAATGAGAATCTGGTAAGTAGGATTCAATTAAGACATCTTGACTCAATTGGTAATAAGTTAATAGCATCTGAAAGTTCGCATTCATCTCAAGCAAAAATAAATAATAATATTTTATAGATTTGAGCAGAATTTTTAATACTCTTCACATTATAAACATTATTATTATTTTAATATGGAATTAAATTGATTGATAAAACACATAATTTAAATGTCACACAAAAGCCGATTAATTTAAAATACATCAAACATCATTATAATTTAAAAGATTATTTTAAGACTCTAATAAAAATGATAAATATTTAAAACAACATATTATCGTAATTTAATATTATCTACAATCTATAAATCATATTTAAATTGACATAAATGTAAATAATAAAAGAAAATCTTATTCAAATGTGATCAAGCATTTAATAAGATTTGATTTGTAGTAGCAATTGTAGGGTATTTAATAACACAATATCGACTTGTAAATCCAGTAAAACATATTAACCATAAATAATCGTTAACATGTCTTATTTAAAATGAATCTTGAGTATTAAGTTACCCATTCAGATTAGACAAATATTTTAAAATAAAATTTCAGATGAATAAACCTGATCAGGGGAATAAATTGATTCATGTGCTATTGAGAAGGACTAAAATGAAGCCTTTTGTCAATTTGTCATTTTTCGTAAATTTACTTTAACAGTTTCATATAATTAAAATTTTATTTGTAAAGGAATATTCCACCCACACGCCTTATCAAAAAATATAGGGTGTAACGTTAGAAACAATGGTCGTGTGCCATATTTCAGTAAAACTGAATAAATCTTTTAGTCATAATTCATGTTAAATTTCTTCATATTTAAGAAGTTGTCTCATGTATCGCCTTTTTATACCCTACACTACTTGGGGCATTATGCGTTTTAGCTGATGTTTGTAACATACACCAAAAAATGATGTTATACCCACCTTTGACTCACAATAGTCTGTCCTACTATCAAACTATATAAATGTGAACAGTCTACAGATTGACTTCCTAAAAAAGTCCGAAATGAGATCTTAAGATTTCCTAAATATAAAGCATTTTTAATGAAAATTAGTCTTATAATATTCTAAACCATGTACCAAATTATGCGAGAATCGGTCCATTATTTCTTGTACGCCCCATACAACTCTCCTTCCAAATAGTATATTTTGGAACTCATAAATTACACATATACGTTGGTATTGTAATAATAACTAGTCAAATTACAACAAATATAAGCAAAAAGCGATGTGCAAAATTATACCTTGGTCGGTTCATAATTTCTTCGAGCTCTCACTTAACCCTACAGCAAAATTAATTTTAAAACGGATAAATTTTATTGTCACGATAATGTACTGCACTCTTAAGAATACACTAAAAATTAAATAAATTATACGGGAGTCGTTAAACAATTTTTTGTAACTACAATTTATAACCACTTATAACATTTTTACTTGTTTACTACAGGACTGATTTTGGCGTTTTAAAATGGGAAACTTCTCAGGATAAATAAAGACAAAGGAAAATAACAACACCAACTCAGACTTTGATTTGATGTAAAAATATATAAGTGAATGTTAACGTTAATAAATTTTAAATATTTTAATTAATCAGAATAATAAAAAAAAGTGGTAGTTTTTTTCTACTCCAATTCAAAGTGAAAAAAAAAACTACAAAAAGAAGAGGTCAAACAAATGCAACAGAATATTTGCTCAGTGCGACTTAAGCATAAACTTTTTTTATTGAATTAAACTTTGGTAACATTTAAAAAGATAAGCGTGCATTTAGAGGCAACATTACAGCAAACACCCGCAATTTCGCCATTTCTAAGAAGAAAATAAAATAAACACTAACATTAGGAAAATATATAAATGTATAAGTATAATATTAAAAATATAATTGATAAACAATTATTTAAAAACATAAAGATATAAGACTTTTTTATGTACGCTGCATGAAATTTTTTAAATGTACTAATTAAGGACTCAATATTTCAGTAAAATCTTAAAGTAATAAAAAAATCTGGAATTTACTTAAGATCGGCATTATAAAAGTAAGGCATAGGATTCGGGTAGATACAATGGACATGTTTTTGTCTTTGGAAGTTATTAATAACTTAAGCGCAAACAAGAAACAAAATTCAGCTGATAAAATCCTATCAATTTTGTCGCTCACTTAATGGTTATAAACCCATGATATGATATAACTATAATATAGTGTATTCTTGAACAGTTATACGTGAGACTGGTATTCAATTCGTTGGTAAATACATCTGTTTCAACCCAGCTAGCAGTCTGGGAGTCATCAATTCTCTATGGAATTGTCAATTTATTGGAGAGGACAAAGGACCAAAATTTCACGTTTTCAAGCTTTTTGGATTGAAAGTTCACAGGAATGTAGTTCAGCAGAGCAAAAATAGTCACTAGAGAATTTAGTTCGTTATCAGTAAACCTATCTTGAGACGTTCTGATTTAATTTTAGATCAATTTTATTATTTATTCATAGATTTTCACCAAATAAACGCACAGTAAAATAAAATGGGTTTAATTAGCGCTTCATACACACAGTTAACTTCACCTATAGGTATACACCGAAGTCATGTATTCACCGAAGTTCTATTTGTTCTTGTTGTTGTTTTTTCAGTATATATTACCTATAGAATTTTCGTACTCCCTGAGAGTACCATACCTCTAAGATGGGGAGTAATGAACTCTGGGATTTTGTATTTTCTAACAAATAATACCAACAGCTTGAAAAGAGCTTTGTCTTCTTTTAATATGAGTTCAATAAATGCAAGATTTCACGTAAGGAAGGAAAGGAGGGAGTCCTCCGTTTTTTACTTTGTTTTAATATTTATAAGGGAAAGAAATCGAAATTTTAGTATGATTTCAACAAAAAACTTTTCAAGGAAAGTAGAGCTAAAACATCAAATGGCCTTTTTCTTTTGTCTACATAACCAACAGCAAGTAAATATAACTATGACTTCAATACTATGAAACGGGTAGCAATAAAGTACAGGAAACCTTGGAATAATGATAAAGTTGAATAGACGACAACGACAACGAGAAAAACCTCTTCAAATCCGAAAAAGAAAACTGAACGAATAAAAATACTTACTACGACACTGTACAATGTGCAAAGATCAGCTTAATAACTTCTCGGAAGCTTTGAATGCGATGCTGTATCGTACTCGAATTTAACTCTATATCAAAGTCAATTATATGGTTTTGGAAAATATATTATAAAACTAAAACATATGATTTATGTCAATAATAGCAAATATGGACTTTTGGAGGGTAAATATATGTCTTCATAATTCGTACATTTCATTACGGAAAAGGGCTGTTAATAGTTATTTCAGTCACAATCAAAGAGGTTTTTCTCTTAACTTTAAGAAGATTTTGCAACGTTATAAACTAATAAATTTTGGATCAAACATTACAATAACTTACGTCATCAACCAGCCAATCTAAAGCTCAAGTCGAATATCCCTGATGCCATGTTATATTCTGTATTTGGTGCGATCAGAAGTAGATGCAGTTAATTAATAACGATTACAATATACGGCAAGACATTTCGCCATAATCGTCCATCTTAATTGCACTCGGGTATATGTTACAAGAGTTATCGCAATTGGTCGATGAAAGCCCATAAAGTCTGAGGACTTTATATTTCAATCGTACCCTATTTATTTGTGACTCTAAAATTTTTACAGCATTCGCGTCTGAAACATTTTCAGGAAGTTTTTCTACAAGATGTATTTGTACATTTCAGTTTGCTTTGAGTTTTCCTTGTATATTTCCCGGTATAATGAAACTTGACAAATTTATCTCATTTTGCAAAAAAATTACAATTACAAAAATTCTCTAACATTAAAATTATAATTAGAAGATCAGAATATCTTTAAATATATTAAAAAGTGTTCCTTGAAAGAAATCCCTTTATCTTTGTATAAAGATCACTTATCTTCAAAATGGATCGATTAAAAATTTATGATCAAAATATCAACAATTTCATTTTCAATATAATAATATAAATAATGTTTTTTATTGTGGAATCATTAGTATATACTTACGGACACATATACATATATATGAATGCGTGTGTGTTTGAATTGTTAAGTGTGTGATTTGTAAAGTTTTCACTAAAACGAGTAATTATTTTTCCTTTTCTGTTATGTAGTTTATAGTTTTGATGCTATTGAAGTGATTTTGATGCGATGCAATGCAATAACTTGCAATGCATTGCAATTTTCTTTGGATGTTTCATTTTCAATAATTCCAAGGAAATACGAAAAATGAAAAGAGAAAAAGTCTTCTTTTTTCCCATTTTTATATGGACAAAAAGGCAAGAGAGACTTACTTGAAAATATATACATGTATGTGTCTTATATTTGTTGTTATTTTTATGTTTGTTTGTTTGTTTCTTCGTATGTTTGTTTATTTGTTGACTTTATTTATGTATGAATCAAACAAATATCAATCAATGATTTTTATGAATGAAATTGTTTTTCATAAAGAAGCAGAAGAAAACTAAAATGTGATTTCTTATTTAAACAAGTTTCTTACTTAAGTCTTTTGATTTTTTTCTCATTATTATTCTTCTTGTTGTTGTTTGTTACTTTTTGTGATGTTGTTGTCCCTGCTATATTTGTGTTATTGTATTTACCGCTTCCCCATTAACTTTATCTATACGATGTTGATATGTGTTGTTATTGTTGTTGTTGTATTATAAAAATTGTGTTTGAATATTTGTTTTAATGCATTTTTGTCATACATTATCAACACTTTCCTTTTCACATCCAAAATAAACTCTTTAACCAAGAGTGTTCGATGGTTTCTTTCCGATTTAAAGATTTCTTTACAATATTTAATATTTTTGCATACATATTAAATGTCTGTCTGTCTATCCGTCCGTCTATTTGTATGTAAACCCAACCCACTTCAAGTACGAATAACATTAAAAGCGTCGGTGTATCGTTAATCATTAGAAAATAACTAAAATACATTTTAGTTTGTAATGTTGTTGTCATTTGCACCCTATAGATACAACAAGAATATTTTTTGAAATACGATTTTTATTAACACAAAAGTACTAAAAAGGATAAAAATAGTATTTTTTATTAGGTAAACAAGTTAGTAATATTATTTATGTTTAAATAATAATATGGTACGAAGGATATTATTGGTTATTTACAAACCAAGCATCTCTGGAATGAAAAAATAAGTACAGTAATTCTCTTACTGAGATGAAGAGGAATCATTTGGTCACAATAAACTTAGTAAGCATATGATAAGATATTTTAGAAGACGATACATGTAGATGATGCGGGGATTCTGTTGATGACATTTTTAACTTTTTGGGTGAATGTCCAAGCAATTACCTAACCGGGCTGCTTTCCTACAGGGTGTGTTGGGAGTTAAGAAACATCATGTGGACCATTCCTTCTGCTTGAACCAGATTTTCTATCAACGGACAAGTTCTGTTAACGATACGGTTTAATAACATTCGAAACATTTTGATGGCATATCCTTGAATGCTGTTCAAACCCAAGTTAGGTTTTGTGAAAACATTTAACAATTTTAGTATTCACTTTTTTTGGTTAAGATTTTTTTCGATCTCACTCCTTATATGTATTTTTTCCAATTTATTCATAAAAGGACATTTGAAAATTTTTTAGAAAATTTCATTCCTTATGATTAAATTCAGAGAACCACCAAATTGTGGCTTCCTGAAGCCACTAGAAATGTGTACTGTTCCAAATCAATTAATAAAATACTTGAAGAAAGTCCATGTGACTTGGAATATTCAATAGTTCTAAAAGACAGAACAGAATTATTGTAAAATTTTTTGAGACCACTGTACAAATTTCTTAAAGAATTAGCAAAATCCAAATATTGATTACATATTGAGGTTATTTAGATATTTTGCCCTAAAAATATTTTCCACCTTCCGTCTATAAGGTTTCACATATTCGTTTTTATCCAACAATAATAACTAATTTAGTTCAATAATACAATTAAAAAAAATTACTTAAATTAAATAAAAAGAAAACAAAACAACCTCACAGAAAATAAGCCATTTAGCTGTTTAGTTGATATGAAAATGTATTTATTGTTATTTTGTTATATTGATGGAAGTTTTAAAAATTGATATTTGCCGCCTTCAAGCAAAATTGAAAATATGAATGAAATGAAATTGATGAACAAACTATAGGTCAGACGATCGTTTAGACTTATGTGCTAGACATCTACAAATAACGAAAACGTTAACAATTATAAAGTTGTTTCTACTGATTTCTTTTGTGTTTTAACTTTATGTTTGTAAAAAGTACAAAATATGCAAAACTACAAAAAAAGAAACATACAAAACAAAATATTTAAATTACACATAAACAAATTATTTGTTTATGACAAACGATTGACAAATTGACATTTTTTAAAATGTTGAAATTTCAACAAAACCGAATTAAAAATACTCTCCACCAGTAAAACTAAAATGCAATTTTAGTTCCCATAAAAAATCTATTTTTGAAACAAAAAATTAAAGCTCTCATGATTAAAACGGTTTGACTTTAGCTTCCATAGTTTAGCCTGAAAATGCAACTTAAGTCCTTCACAGGATTTGGTCCGTTTGTCTCCAGCTTTTCTAGTTTATCCAGATGTTGTAATTTTAGTTTTTTTGTAAGAAATCGATTTTGGGTGATTTGGTCCGTTTAGCTTTAGCTCCTGTAGTTTAGCCAGAAGATGCAATTTTAGTTTTTTATATAAAAAAAGAAATTCTTGGCACTAAAAGAGAATGATGACAGTATCTCACTCGTTTAACTATAGCTCCTCCAGTTCAGCCTAACTAAATAAGTGATCAAAGAATTCCACTTGTTTGGCTCTAGCTCTTCCAGTTTAGTCAGAAAAACAATTTCAATTCTTCATATAAAAAAATCTATATTTTATATAAAAAGCAGATGATCACAGGATTTGGCCTGTTAAAAGTTAAAGAAGTTATAGTTAAGACAGAAAATTAAATTTTCAATTCAAGAAAATTTAAAAAAATAGATTTTTGGTAAAAAAGGAGGAGATCACAGGATTTGGGCCGTTTAGCTCTCATTCTTCTAGTTTAGCAAGAAAATGCAATTTAAGTTTTTCATAAAAAAATTATTTTTTTGGTACTAAAAGAGAGTGATCACAAGGAAAATGCTATTTTAGTTTTCAATAAAAGGTCGATTTTGGTACAAAAACTAAGTGATCACAGAATTTAGCTATAAAATGCAATTTTGGGATCTTGCTTATACACATTACGTGGTAATTGTTTTACTTTTTTTATAATGGTGTAGCGCAAAAATACTTATATATGAAAAATTGGAAATTGAGAGATTAGTGGCATAAAATATTAGTTTTCGAAAAAATCAATATTATGGTGTTCTACCATAAAATATATGACGGCGGGCTTAATGCCAAATAGTATATTTTTTATATAAAATACAAAGAAAGTTTTTGTTTCTTTTTCCATCAGCGTTTTTTTTTTTGTTAAGTAGTTAATATTCAGATATTATAGAAATATTTTGTTGTTATTTGTCACAGTAAAGTGATACGTTCCTAAATGGTTACGTGTTGGCGTTTATTTGGTAGTTAAGCTGTTAAAGTTTGCTGCTTAAGTCTTTTGTTTCTTTATTGGAAATTGCACTAAACTGTTGTAAGTTATACAAGTGTATGTAGATATTATACACACTTAGTGTGTGTTACAATTTCTATTTCAAAACGTTTACAATTTGTATTTGTATTATTTGTATTTTATGCGTTACTAATTGTAAATTATCATTTTATGATTATTTTTGTAAATAATTTCCACTTATTTGGGTGTAACTTATAGTTTTTTAAAAATTATCGGCGATTGCTGCTGTAGTTTTTATAGGAGTTGTGATTCTTGGTAGCATAATGATAATTATTTTAACATAATTCCTATGAGTGTAGACTTTTAAATTTTACACAAAGAAAAGAAGAGTGATAACAACAGATAGACGGACTTAGCTAAATCGAGCTGTTTCCCCCCTCCTGCATAGGAAACTTACTTATCATATAGCCCACTATCTTTCTTTCAAAGAACTGTACAAAGCACCTACACTGATGGGTATAAAAATGAGGACAATGTTGGTGTCTTCATTCAAGAGTTTAGCATTCGGATGTCTGTTAGACTTCTGAAATAATGTAGCATATTGCAGATTAAGATTGCTTTTATTCGGATATACGATATGGGGATATCGTATATCCGAATGGCTGATATACGATATGGGGATATGGTATATCCGAATGGCTAATATACGATATGGGGATATCGTTATTTTACCGATAGCAAGCCATCAATTAGGTCCCTAACTGTCTGAGAATGGCGCACATCATTGAATATGATGACAGAGCATTTGAGCATTGTGCTGGAATACATTGATTCTCTGTGTTGCTTACGATCCAAAGCCTTTAAGAAACATATAGAAAATGAGCGCAGGACAGAGATAAAATATCATTGGTACTCAAGATCGCAAGAACTCTCTTGAAAGATATAGTTAATACGGTACCTGTACATTCGTTTTTGCAGAAGTTGTCAAAACGAAGACGAGAAAGAAACGATTTCTCATTTTTCTGTCAATGCCTGCCCTGCAGTCGGGGATCTATGATTGTTTTTGTTGCAATTTCTGGCTGCTGAATTTTTGAGAAATATATGTGGCTTTAAACGACGGTTCTATTATAGGCTCTTCATAGGTGACTGCTGGATAACTGTCGCTTCTGGATAGTGAAGGTAAAAGTCATACTGGTCATATTCTTTCACTAGACTTCTCAAACACTCTTAACAGCTCTGGTATCATGTCTCACTACCTGAAGATATACCATTTAAAACTATAAAAAAAGTTTAAAACAAAACTCACGATGCTAAGTGTCGACTCTTTAATTGCGGGTAAGATTCACCTCTTACAAAGGATTAAATTAAAAACTTTTTTCTCGTCCTGGAATAAAGTTTAAAGATTATAAAACTTTTTTAAAGAAATTTTTACTCAAAAGCAGCAGAATAATTGTTATTTATTATGATTAATATGTGCAACTAATTTTATGAATATCGGCACAAATTAGATTTAAGCTTATTCTTAGATATGGGTCATTTCATTTATTCTGGGAAAAGCACCTAATTTGTGAAATATTTAAACATTTCTATGATATGTGACAGTAATACTCCACCTTTTGTGTCATGTATAACTCCACCTTTTGCTTTAGTTCCTATATAAGGCCCCCTTTCAGAGAGATATAAGCTTATAGAAATCTTAAAAAGAAACAAAATCTTAAAGTTTTATTTATGAATTTCACTTAAGTCAGCCCAAATATATTCACAATCGGAAAGGTAAGAAATATTTTATTGACTTTGAGAAATGTTTTTTCTGATTAAATTTTTTCTGTAATCTGAGAGATATTTTAAGAATCCAGTCAAATTTTAGTTATTTGCATTTAATTAAAATTGCTCTATATTTAGGTTATTTATTTCGGGGGAACATTTGTATGGAACCTATATAAAATAATGGACCGATCATAACCAATTTCAATAGGCATCGTTCTTGAGCCAAAGTAGTAGTTTTATGCCAAATTCCATTAAGATATCATCAAAACTACAACCTGCACTTTGCGACTTTTTCTCTGCTCGTTATAAACATCTGACCAAACGCATAATAACTCCCAACACCATGGTGGTGTAGGGTATAAAATTGGTAGTTAATGAATGATCAAACCTCATATAATCTATATATTTTTGTCACACTAAAATGTGAAATGTGATGTAATGTTAAATTTATGCGTTTTAAGTAGGCGATTATATGGGATCTAGAAGAAACTATCTACCGAACCTCGCATAATTTCGCACATTTCTTTTTGTTTTCATTTATTTCAATTTGACCAACTTTTATTACAGTACTAATGCATATGTGAGTTTTATGCCTTTCAGAGTGATATATAAAAGGCGATTAGTATGGGACCTATGAGCAATAATAAACCGATTCTTGTGTAATTTGGCGCATCGTTGTAGAATATGATAGTACTTACTTTTGTCAAATTTAAAATAACTATATATTTAGGATTTTTATGACCGGGAAGACATTTGTATAGGAAGTACCGAATATAGCCAATTTCAATAATATAGCGTGTCAACAGACTTCTAAACTTAACCTCCCGGAAACATTTAACAGCCTTTAAAAATAAAACAAAGGAATTATAAAAAATATTATTTATCGGTTTTGGGTAAATTCAATTACTACGAAGTCGAAATTGCTGACTACTCTTCATTAGAAAATTTGCGGAAAATCAATAATAATTGTGAATCCAAATCGAGTTAAAAAAAAATCCGCTGAGGACAGGATTCGAACCTGTGCGGGTAGAACCCAATGGATTTCAAGTCCATCTCCTTAACCACTCGGACACCGCAGCTCACAACTTTCATTTTAAATTAAAAACCCTGATAAAGGTTTTGCAGAAAGGAAATATTAAATAAGAAGTACTTTTTATAACCTCAAAAGGATTTAGTCAAAAATGGATTTCAAAATAAAATTGAAAACCTGTAATACCATTTTTCTGTATGTTATAAACATCAGCACAAACGCATAATACCCCTTATAAATTACGCCACCGTATCACGAATTGTGTTAGTGGAGGGTATAAGAACTATAAAAATTTCAATTTTAAAGTTAAAAATAAACTTATTAAATCTTAAATCTTGTTACTCATAATATTACATTAAATCCAGAAAAAAACTAAACAATTCAATTACTCACCCATTAAAACAGCAACATAAAATTAGCTACTGCAATTAAAAAAGAAAAGAAATAAAAAAATTATAAATTTAATAGAAATTTTAATAATTAATAAACGCTGTTTGAGTTTATGCCAAAAAATCACTTGTTGTATATAAATATTTTTAAAGTCCGAAAAAGTAAAAAAAAATTACATTAAAACAAGTAAGAATGAATGGTCAGTCAAGCCGACTATCTAATACCCTACATTACATAGTCGGTTAAAAATGGTAGTTATAAATAATTAATGAACGACCCTCGTATTATTTAATCTTCTGTTTTACTCTTAACTGCGCAGTAATTATTGTGACACTTATATGGTTTCTACAAGAAATTATTATATTAAAGGACTTACTTGTGCCAGATTTCGTTAAAATCATTTTGTATTAAGGACTGTCTGACCTTCAAACCCCCATTCCGGGAAGAACATTTGTATAGATGATACCAGAAATATTGGACCGAACGTGGCCAATTTCAAGAGGCTTTGTCCCTAGTCCCAAAATAACAATATGTACCAAATTTTATCGATATATTTCAAAAATAGCGATCTGTAGACTGCTCACAACGTTTACATGGACAGCCATCTCGAGAGACAGACAGACGGACCGGCATCGTTAAATCGATTTAGCAAGGGATTCTGAGTCGAATGGTTTACTTAAAGATGGGTATAACACCATTTTTCTGCATGTTACAAACATCAGCACAAACGCATAATACCCAAACCCCCTTCGGTGGTGTAGGGGATAAAAACCACCAACGAAAAGGAAAAAAAGTTTCCAATTATCTTGTAGTTTGGGTGTGGAAACACATGTAAATGTTATTTAAATTTTGTTTTTTTATTTCAGTTATTCAAACAAAAAAGAAGAAGATGAAGTTAAGGCATAAGAAGGAGAAGAAGAAAAAACTCACCAGTTGTTTAATATTTTAGAAATTATAATTGAATTTAAAAAAAAAAGTAAGATTATGCGAAGATAACAATATCTTATGTCATGTTTTCTGAGATGTGATAGTTTCACAGATAAGTAACAAAAATACAACAACAAATGAAGACATTTAAATGCTATTAAAGTGTTAATTAAGCATAAATGAAATAAAAAAGAAGAAAATACACTTTTAGAAAAAATCTTCAGAAATGATATTGCAAAAATATCTTCTTATTAAGGGAAATTATGAAAAGACATTTGAAAAATTTTGAACCTCAAATTTGCTTATATCTATGTTGATTTAACGAAGTTATATTGAAATACGAATTACAAACACTCAAGCCTCTGAGATGACCGATAGACAGATCCATCTTTTGCATATTGAATGTTGAACTTCCCATACGGGTTTTTGGTTCCTGCGTTAGTTCGTCAGACATAAGCATTACGGTATGGCATAAACAACCTGGCAAACTATAGTTTTTCAGGGATCAGACCACTTACCCATAATACCGATTCAGTGAAGCGATAAAGATTTCTTCGTCTCTGAATGCCGCCATATACGAACCAAAAAAATTGGCGCTGCATCAGAGAATTTCCTCCCCAACGTTTTGGTGATCAATTTTCTCAAGCATCGTATTACCTGGGAGAATATTCGCAATTTAGTCACTTTTTTTCCAACCCTAGCGATCGCTGAGCTGAATCTTGAAACCTGAAGATTATGAAATGAGAATAAGCAGAAAAAAATCGACTTATGGAATTTATCCTGTCAAAAGCCTTTGATGCTGTCAGCCACAAAGTTCCTTCCAAGACATGTTGCCAATCCTCATTGCCGAGCAACATGAAGAGATGGAATGTGAATTATTTTAGTTGATGTCAGTTGTAGAGTAAAACATTTCTTTCGAGATTCTCATCGCCTCCACCTAGAATTTACGTGATAACATATATGTTCAAAGTTTCCAAAATGTAGCTTTAAGAACCGTAAAAGGCAGAGTTTAAATGTCCACAATACATTATCTTCATAGAGAAAAGAAGATCCTTCAGGTAAAAATATAATTAAATTGGTCTCCACTGAGGTATGTATATAGGTATGTATATAGAGAATGTCCAATAATCCAAATCTTTATAATAAGGGATAGACCCAGCAAACGGCACGATGCGTATTGATGTGGAATTGAAAGAGTTCGCGGAACATTATTGCATATGACGACAAGACAACAAGATTTTTGGCTCCTCTTTCACATTAACATAAACTGTTTTTAAGAAACGAACTGTACAAACGTGGATATTTCAAAGAGAGAGAAAATCCGTTATTAACGATAATGGAAGGCTTTCAAAATTTCATCATTATAGTGATTAAAACTATAAAAATAAAACTGTAAGTTTATTGGTTGCACATATGTATGTTAAAAATTTGGATCACACACCTTGTCTTCAATTCCTTTGTGTCCAAGTGTCCCCTTGGATTCTGTATCGAAATCACAAATTTTTATTAAAGCAACAATAGTTCAAGAGATTTGTGTGGTGCCATGAATATTGATCGTTAGTTTATTTCTCCAAATAAAAAAGTTTATCAGACATCCCTAGAAAATCTTCTTTTTGAACAAATAAATAATAGAAATTAATAAAGTGCGAATTTTCAATTTGTCGAACAACGAATACTGAATTATAATTGTTATTACTGACACAAGCTACATGTTATAGTTACGGCTCATGTCTTCCACTTAATTGTATACCCAATATTTTCAGTGTATTTTCTATAAAATAATTTCAACAACTATTATTTAAATTAACTCAACATTACTCTCAAAATATATCAAATTACAGACACACTTTATGAATTAAAAAAAGAAAAAAAAACACAAAAACAAAAACAATTTCAAACGGATTATGCCGCAACCAGCTGCATGAAAAAATTCATTTTACAAATCTGCAAAACCAGTGTCAATGCAATTTATTTAGTGATTGAAGCGGTAGAGGGGACATAATGAAAGAAGATAATGAAAGAAGATACATTTACTTACAACATTAACGATAACATACGAATTATTTATCTACGAACCTACACTGGAAATGAAATTAATATCAATATAAATAAATATATAACCAAACATATACACACATACATATTAATATATAAAATGTGAATTTGTGTTTGTGTGTCTAAACTACTACTGGACCAATTTTGATGAAATTTTCACACAATGATCCCAACTTACCCTAAAGTAACATAGACTATCGAAAATCCGATAGCACCAAGGGTACCCCTCATTCAAAGTAAATATTGATTATCATTTCTCTGGGATATGTTACACAAAACAAATGTAGGACCAGGGAGGGGAGTACCCTCCATACAAAGGAAATATTGATTATGAAACACCTAATAATTTTCTCAAGGATCTGTTTTGTTGGGCAAAATATAGGACGGATAGGTCCAGGGGGAGGGGTACCCTCACACAAAGCACATAATGATTATCAAATATCTAAAGAACTTTAAAAGCGAGAGTTCTCAAATTTGGTCCCAATCACTTTCTCTTGAAAACAGCTTTTCGGGACAAAGTGTAGAACGGTTAGAATCAAGGTAAGAAGTTGCCTCTGTGCGATGCAAATATTAAGTAAAATTTTGCATGAATTTTTTTGTAATACACGTCGTGATTTGTAAAATTTTTTCGAGATCTCTGACTGAAAAGTATTTTTGTGCAGCAAAGCGCACCGGGTAAAAGCTAGTATACATATATAGTGATATCATGTGTATTAATAATTTTCATTAGGGGCCAATAACAACTAAATATTGTTGTCATTTGGCACTAAATAATTCGTATAATAACTTGCCACAAGCTACATTCACAACTTTATTAGATACATACATAATGGCATACATGCACACACACACACATACATACATATATACATGTTGCAACAAATCGAAAAACAGTTGAACTGCAAACGAATAAATATTTGGAGTCTAAAAAGAGAAGAAGAAAAATATCAAAACTATAATGAAAAATAAAGACAAAATAAAGACATCCTGCGGTTCAATAAAATTTAAGATCAATAAAATAATAAATCGATAAATAAAAAAGAGAAAAAAATTGAAATGAAAAACAAAAAAAAAAAAAAAAAAGAAATAGTTGCAACATGAAAAATATAACTATTTTATGATCATTGTGGTGACCAAATGTCTGGTAGCTACACTCTAATAATTGTGGATATTCTACAAATGAGAAAAATTTAAGAAAAAACAACAGCAACAACATGACAAAAATTCACGAAAAATATAATTTTGTGCAACTAGTTGCAATAATAACAACGTCATAAAAAATGCAGCAATAAAATAAAAAAAACACTAAAATTTAAAAAAATGCGTAAAGTCAACAACTTGTTGCTTGTTTGATGTCATTGCGTCGTTGTTGCTATAAAAAGCTCTTTTGCATATCAGTTTTTATGCCGCAACATCATGTTGCATGTCTGCCTACATGTCTCCTCTCCTTCTTGTTGTTGTTGTTGTTGTTGTTTTTTTTTTTTTGAAACCCCCTCTCCTTCTTCCTCCTTTTGCAGGCTTTGTTTAAATGTGATTGGAGGCATGTGTTTGTTTAATATTTTTTGCAATTTTTGTTTCTTCTACTCATAACAAAACGACAACATCCTCATATTCTTTTATCGTGTTGCTCTTTTTTTCTTCTTTTTTTTTGTTTATTTTGTGTTCACTATCAAAAATATAAACTAACACCATCTTTACATACTCACTGGTAATGCAATGTCTTTCGTTGTCTTGCAACACGATAAATGCGTCTTTCGCTCTCTACTCGTATTACAGCTAAATTGTCAAAAGTCATTGTTGACTTGTTAAATATTTAATGGTTATTTATGAGAGTTTTGCATAGATAACGAGTAATATTTGCATTAAATGTTTATATCATTTTTCTTTTCAAATTCAAAATCTTAAATAATTTTTCAGTTCAAAAAGGGCGTCATTAAAGAACTTTAAATAAGCCAACTATTGGGTATACGAGTTAAAAATGTCATATTAAAAATGAAATGGAAGTAGATCTATAATTTCCGATTTCTGAAATCCAAGCCAAAACTCGCCTACATCTCTACTATAACTGTACGGAATTTCATTGAAATTATTTTATCCGTTCAGAAAAGTTTATTTCAATTTATTTATTTCCATTATCACTTATGGTTAAAATATGTTATTTTATAGGACAAAAGTCTGTCATTATAATAAAGTATTTGTTGGAGGACAAATTTAAAATTGCCATTTTTCCACCACTTCTCTACTATTTAAACCTAAACAAGTGAGCGCCCTCCACCACCATCGATTTAGAAATAATTGTGTGAACATTCTGAAAATTTCGCTTAAAAGTGGATATTTCTCCCCCATGTCCCATCCCAAAATAACGTTGTCTATTTCGCCTTTAGCGATTCATCCATGCGACAAATATATGCGATATTCACCATACACTATCTAAAAGCATATTTTTACAAAAATTATTTTGTTATAAAAGTTTTATTCATATTCCGAATTTCTTAAAATTTTACCCAACAATTTCCGAGATATACTGTATACAAAATTCAGTTAGTGCCCAACCAAAAGTTATGTTATCTACGTGCCAAATTTCAAGAAAGTTTCATAAGTATGCGATATTAAAGGTCAAACCTTCTGTTAAGGTTTGTCAAAGCACGTGTGTCAAAGCACTACACATGTGTGAAATTTCGAGATATTCCTTGTATTAATTATAGTGATATATGATGTTATATATTTTGTTTGTAAGGGATATACTCCCCCATATTTTATCCGAAAATTTTTATTGCGTGACGTTTATTCAATGAGAATTCAGATAACATTCTTTCGTTTGAAGAAAACGTTTACAGAAAGTTATCGATTGTTGGTAGAAGCTTTTGGTCAATATCTACTTACACTCGAAAAACAGGTGGATATTAGTTTTCGTCATTCAATTAGGCGATTTGGTCAGCCGAGAAAGATGAGAAGTTGAAGGCATTACTTGACGAAAATTATAGTGAGATGCAAGAAGAACTTGTATTATAATAACGAGTTACACACCAAGTTGTTTCCTTATTTTTTTAAAGAATTGGAATACTTTCAAAAATAAGGTAGTTGGAACCATTATAGAATAAAATCGAGAGGTGTTCAAAAGCATGGATATTCTACCACTAAATCGAATACCTAGGACGCCAAGGACGTTCTGTGTTTAGAAGGATCAGGAGGTGTATAAACAAGATCGTTCAAAAATTATTTCGAAAACAGTGTTTTTGCTCAACTTCTTCATGGCCCAGAATTCTACCTTTCCGACCATTATTTGTTGCGTTCGATGCAGAATGCATTTTCTGGAAAAATAATGGTGAACGATGGGCAAAATTGTAATGCTTTTGGACAACTCCTTTTTTAAATTTGCGATGATCGGTTCAGTGTTTCAGAAAGTTCTTATAGAAATGTCCATCGGACTGTGATTTTAGGTTCAATATATTTCTATTAAATCTAATACAAATTGTGCGAAGTTACATAACAAAAAAGTTTCATCCATTAAATGTTGCAATGCAACAGAAAATCGGAAACGGTTTAGATTGATATATTTTGTTTGTTCTCATTCAAATCTTTATAAATCGAAATCTTATAGATATTAAGAAATATTATTTTCCAGATAAAATTCTTGTGATCAAAATGATTAATTTGAAAAAAAAAAAAAATGATTGAAATTTCGAGTTACTTCTTTTTACATTTTTTAACTTTTTATGTATTTAATACTGTTTAGGTTTTAACTTCATTAAACAATCAATAAAAGTTTTCTAGAGCTTTCCAGTATCATGTGAATCTTACTTTTTCCAGGACAGGATTATCTATAAGTTGTAATACAATAAAATTTTTAAATATCACTGAACCGAATTTCACGAGGTTCGTAATATTAATTTGCATTGTTCATTACAGTGTTTAACATCTTAAAACGCCAATATTAATTTTATATTAAACTAAATTCTAACAAATAAATTTTAGCCACAAACAAAAGACTTAAGACACAAACGAAAACATTAAACATTCGCAACAATGTTGCTGCAACATTTTTTTCTCATATTAAAAAATAAAATTGTATACAAAAAAAGTATTAGAAAACATTATGCGATAATTTTACAAATTTATATATTAGAAACATTTTAGTATTTGCTATTTGTAACAACAAATAAAATTATTTCTTTTTTAGGTTTTTCTATTTGTTAAAATAAAGAAATGAAAACAAAACATAAAAAAATCGCTAAATGATGCACATCACGTTTTTAATTTATGTAGCTGTATAATGAATTTATACACTGTATCACAAAAGTATAATAACAAAAGATGTTGGTACTTGTTGGCAAAAGGAAAAAAGGTAAAAATATAATTTGGTACATTTGTTGGCAGCCAAAGTATCCGTAAATGAAATTCTTATTTTATTCGAGAATTTACAACAAATTAGAAATTCAACGTTGGTACTTTTTGGAAATTCAAAGGTTTGGGGGTAAAAAACGTACCCTTATTTGGTATTTTTTACCAATTTTGTTACCTATGAACATAATAATTCAAATATTTTTATGTAGAAATTGCAATATAATTTTATATCTTATTGAAGAAATAAGTTTGAGTCTGCAAAAAGTGGTTAAAAATGGGAAATTTATATCTAATTAAAATCATAAAAGCAAATTAAAAAAATTAAATAATTATTAATTTGGCAAATTAAGTAATAAAAAAAGAGTTAAAAAGTTTATTTTTGAAATCATTTATGATTTGAGTACCAAATTTGATAAAATCGGAAAGACATCGTGCTGCTCATTTCTAAAAAGTAAAAGACCGGAACTAAATTTTACTTTTTCCTTGTAAATAACATATAAATTTAACATTGACTTTAACATATTGACTCTGATGAATAGATTACAGTACCGAATACCTTAGAAAAGCTCCTAATCTAGATTACAGTTGATCCTAATCTGTATTACAGTTGATCGATAACTAGTGCTAATACATCTTCCCCGTGTTGCATTAGCTTAAGTGATATTATTTCGTCACTACTGTTGTTACTTTTGGTGAATGGAATTCTTAATTTGATGGTAACAGGCATATAGGATGTAGCTTATGCTAATGATCTGATAATTACGTAAACTGAGAAATTCTATAATAACTTTAATGTCAAACAAACGAATATATTGTTAATCTGATTAATTTGAACCTACAAAAAGTTGGCCAAACATTCAAAGGTGTGCGTCAAATTGTTTCCAATGTTATCACAGTACACAAAAAACTTGTCCATTGATAGAAGGAATGTTTTAACTGATGTTTCAAAAGCCAAAACAAAAAAAATAGTAATCATTTTTAAAAGAGCTCTCAACGCATCCGCTAGGAAAGTTATCTCAGTGCTCAAGCTATTTGGAACGAAAATTTTAAGATAATACTGACAGGAACGTTGCTTGAAATTCAGAGGCCAAAAACAGAGCACAAAAATTTAAGTCAAGTTTTCTAAAATTTTATGTTGCTGATGCTCGAAGAAAGAAAAGGAATGTTTACGAAAAAGGTTGATTCCATTCATAGACTTCATAATGAGTTCAATTATTTTTGGCCTACTTGACATCCTGACACTATGGAAAACAAGCCCTTAAGTAGGGCAGGAGCTATAATGTGGTATTTGTACCAAGAAAAGGATATTTTTCCAAACTGCCCGAAGCTAAGAACAGTAGGGAAGTATTGAGCTCTTGTCAAACGAGAATTGAAGGCCACAAAAGTGTCAAAAATTTTAGATGCAGGCAAAGCTATTATGATTCGGAAAGATTGTTAAGTATGGTGGTTTTCTTCTTGGCGTGAATAAGCACCAATTGGGTGTCATATGCTTACAAGTTCCTAATTCATTGAGAATCTGACTATCACCGTATTACATTGACGTAGCGAAATGGAAATCATTGAAAAAAGAAGTTGAGAACAACAAATAAAAATATCACAGATTCTCTATGGATTCCGGCCTGCTACAATCGGTGTCATCCTTTAAATCTAACATTCACTTACTCCAAGCTAACTAGACGTCTCCAATCAACTTGAAAACTTCTTACTGCAACCATGTTGAATTTAGTAACAGAACTAATTCCAAATCAGCTATGGATCATCGGTCTACTTTTGTCTATAGTTCCAATGCATAGGGCACCTTACCAGAATTGGGTTTCAAGCTGGTATAACTCTTTAATATGCATAAATCATACATTTCCAAATTATTTAAATGATTAAAAAAAATTTTGTTGCTAAACTTAGACGACCCACTGTATGTATCTATATACGAGCCAGCAACAAAAATTATTAAACTAAAAGCTTTATGGCTCAATATTTATAACAACAAAGTTTAGATACAAAAATAAAGAAAATTAATAAACAACAAAAAAAGAAATTGAGGGAAAAAGCGCAAGTGTTTGTTTGTTTGTCTTGTGGTTGTTGTCTTCTGTTGTTGTTTTATTGTTTATATTTCTACAAATGTGTTTTGGAGAAGAGTCGAGTAAAATGAAGGTGAATGAGGTGTGTTTGTGTATGTGTTTGTATGTTTGAGTGTGCATAAGTTTCGTGTTGTTATCGATGAGTTTTAAGTGTGTGTATTTTTTGTTTTTGTTATCCAAAACTCTTATGCGAATATTACTATCGATGATGAAGAGTTGTGTAGAGGGTTTTTGAGTAGTGTAACGTTACAACAATACTGACGACAAGTTGTTAGTTTAGCGAGGAATTAACGCGAATTCAGTTTTATAACGAACATCGAGTGTAACGGATGCTTTTGGCGGAAATACCTTAACCAAACAAACAAAAACAAAAAAACTGTTAAAAAAATTTTTAAATTTAAAAGAAAAAACTCAACTTGCTTTAGTGATTTTGTTTTTTTCGAATATAAAAATTTAACACGCAGCTTTATTGGAAACAAATTTAAGAAATAGAAATAAAAAAATTTGTTGCAACAATCAACCTTAACTAATCAAGTGTGTGGATTTTGCGTTATTTTTTAGTGATTTTTGAGTGTAAAATTTTGTTTATTTTTGCGGTTGTCGCCTTTAGTGTTGTTGTCGTTGTTGCATGTTGCCTGTTGTTTGATGATTATTTAGCAACAACAACTGCCGCCAGTTTGAAAAGTCTTAGTTACTTTTATTTTTTCGATTTTTTTTTCTAAATGTGACAACAAATAAAAAGTGAAACTTTTTTCCTAAAAATCTGTTAATAAGATTTAAAGAAGTTTCTTTTAATTTAAATTAACAAAGATAAAAAGGATAATTAAAAATTTTTAATAAAAGAAATTAAACTAAAATAAAATTAATTAAATTAAATTAAATTAAATAAATTTAAAATAAAACAAAAATAATAAAAAATATTGAAAACTTTTTACAATAAAAGAAAATTCGCAACAATAACACTTAATTGGATATAATTTTTGCCGTTTACAGTTTATGGTACGTAAAATTTTATATATAAATCAATCGATAGTGAAACATTTTTATACACTCCCGAAATTTCCCGATTTATTTATAATTTAATTTTATAACAACATAAATTAAAATTTGTAAAAATTTAAAGCAGAAAACAATTTAAACATATCAAAATAATTTCCGAAGTGGGGGTTCCTATGGCATCTATAAGAAACTATGGACCGATTTTAATAACATCCGTCAAAACGATTAATGCTTAAGTTTTGAAGAATTTCAATCCAATTGTTAGTGTTATAACAAAAAGTATGATAAATTTAAATTAAAAGCCTTTACAAAGACCAGGAACTATACACCGATCTTTTTAAGTTGGTTGATATTAAAATGAAAATGAAAACCTTCAAAATACGTGGAAATATTTCGTTGCTTAAAAGTTATAAAATTAAAAATTAAATCCTTAATATTTACGCAGTCATATTTCTTTTCTTAAAATTTGAATTCCTGAAGGATTATAGTATGAACATAATTAATTTGATCTTTGATCTCTAAGAAATTCGAAAAATGTCATTGAGACACCTTTTGTGCTTTTCATTTCTTTTTTAACACGAGTTAAATATCTCTTCACTGGCCTTAGCTCCGGGCAGTTTGTTGGATTTGCAACAATTTGGGTACAAATACCACATTATTGATCTTGTATCGCTCAAGCACTTTTTTATCTAAGTAACAGGATGCTAAGACAAGCCATAAATATGTGGACACATTATGAAGTCTTATTAATGGAAGAAGACTGTCCTAGCACTGAGCTAACGGTGCTGCTTTAGTACCAGATGTTTTGGGAGGAGTTTAATGACATTTCAAACATTTTGACGGTTTGGTTTTGTTGAAAATATTGAAAAATTCAAGTACGCAAATTATTCTGGTCACTTATTTTAAGTTAATTAGCATTATATTCGGATGTGTACACTAAATCAAATTTCGTAGGTTATATTAACGAAAAATTTTCACTGAACTTTAACGAAAAATGGTTTAAATATACAAATTTTTATTCTAATTAATAGAATTTTTCTTCCTTTAATTGAAGAATTTTCTTCAAATATACTAAAAAATTTTACATACTAAAATTATATTAATTTGACTAAAATATGTGTTTATTTGACATTTTTTTTCGTCAAATAATTTTTTATATTTATAAATGTAAACTGAATATATAAATCGAAGGAGGAAAGTCTTTTACAGAACATTCGAATTAATGTGATTGAAATTTGCTTTGTATGGGAAGTAATTGTTTATACTTATTTTTTCCTCAATTCAACCAATTTTCGCAAATTTAACTTAAATAAAGTATTTAAATTTAATAATATTAATCTTGATGAATATTATTAAATGAATATCTTGATGAATATTATTAAAAACAGTTTATTTTTGTCAATTTGAATAATATATTATTCAATTTATTCAAATTAATCGCATTTTTATTAACAAATTCAAATATTCATATTGACAATTATTCATCAATTTGAAGAATTTACGAAAAATTTAAGAAAATTTTCGTTATAATGAATAAAGGTTTCATTATATGATACTTAAACTAATCTTCTTCAATTCTACACCCTTATTCGTTATATTTACTACCTTTTTTGGTTCAGTGTAGGGAGTTCTTTGAAAATGATGCTTCACTTTTGAAGCATCATGGAACCATTTGTTCTACCTCAACCAGGTTTTCTTTCAAGTAATCTCGGTACTTATAATTTCTTATATCGCATATGCTTTGAAATCGAAAAAGGAAATCTTGCGATTATTATATCTTTCAATTTTAGTTGAATTTCAATAAATTTTGAAATCATGAAATAAAGTATTTTATTTTAAACAATTTTTAATCATTTCAAATATTTTTTATTTAAAAAATTCACATTTAAAAAACTTTCTCAAAGGATATTGAATTTTTGTGACTTTTTTAATTTCTATTCGCATAATTATGTAAATTTCGTTTACAATGTTGCAAATTTTATATTTCATCTTTAACGCTTTTTATCAAACAAAAAAGAACTTCATCATGATGTGAAGTAATTTAAAATAATTTAAACAATTTTGTTTAACCAAAAAAAAAAAAAAAAAGAAATACAACAATACAAACATATGAATGTTTTATAAATTGTATATAAAAACGTCATAAAATAATTATATAGTTTTCATGTATGTGAAGGATGATGCAATTTCTTTCTTTCTTTTTTTCATTATTGACCAAAGATTATAATCAGACAACAACATTGTTGTAAGCACGTGCAACATAATTACGTTTAATATTATTTAATTAAATATTTTGTTGTTGTATTTTTTATTGAAAAATAAAAGACATAAAAATGATTTTACAAAAATATTAAGCGTTTTAGTTAAATGTTTAACACTTATGAAATAATTTTTATATAAAAGAAATAAAAATGAAAATTAAATAAAATAAATATAATTAAATATTTTTTATTATTTTAAGGTTATTTTAATTGAGTTGTGTGTTTGAAATTATTATAAGAAGCGTAACTAATTAATAAGATTAAAAATGTTGGAATAAAGTTAAATAAATATTTGGAGTTATTTATTATAGAGTTCACCAACACTCAGTGTGTTCAAAGAGATTTTTTTGGAAATAATTCTGTTGAAGGTATCGTCATAAGATTTGACATGGTTATAGCTGATGTATTTTTTTGTTGTCTCATCAAAGTTGTCTTCCTTTGTTTTGTTGATTTTTTAAAAATTCCTGGAGACTAAAAAAAATATAGTTGGATAATTGTGACCGAATTTTTCAACTTCAACATATCCGTGATGACTAATTTTGGATATAAGTTTGGATAATTCAACAAGAATTATGTATCAGTTCTAATCTACATGTCAAAATTAATATCATTTAACAAATGGCTATAACTCCCTGCATACAGACCAGTTTTTGAAAATCTCTTTAGAGAGCATAAATCTTCAAAAAATAGTATTGTGATGCAACCTAACCGACTATGTCTCGTTATTTGATCAAAACGATTCAATAACTTTCGGACTTTGAACATTACGACTGAAAGAGATTAATAAATTATCAGACACCCTATCGCAAAAACATCGCTAAACAAATAGAGAGAAGATGCTAAGGTATAGTGATATTCTATACTGACTTCGTTTATATATGAGTTGAATTTGTTAAATACTGAAGCAAAGACATGTTAAATTAAGTTGGACACAAAATTTAGCAATAGAAGTGACTCCGTTTTGAATTTGTACGTTTTCGGTACTGTATTGGCTAAAATTAAATATCTTAACTTTTCCAAACACTTCTTTTTTCTTCCCAATGATTTGTCATATCCATAATTCGAATGTTCTTAATTTTGTTAAAAAAAATTGAACAAGTTTAACACAGACTTTCATTCTTGTGCAAATATTTGCGAGGGGCACTAATTAATATCCATTTTTCATACATTTTGATAAGTCCCAACACAAATCAACATGCCTCCGAAAATGGGCTTAAAGATTATTTAGAATACACTAAATTTATAATTCATGACCAGATCTGTGAACAAAATTTCATTGATACTTCCCCAAACATATTCATATATATAAATATCATCTGTATTTAATTTATTTTCACTTTTCATTTTAAATTCTCTAACTCTCCGAAAAAAATAGACATTAGAAATAATTATAATTCACAAATAATTTTTTAGTTTGTTTTAAAGACAGTGACAACAAGTGATACGAGTGGCAAACTAAAGTGTAAACATTGTGGCAATCGTAATATTAATAGCATTTCTTCATTTCATTTCAATAATTCGCTTATTCAAAAAAGACGTAAATGTTTGTTTGTTGTTTGTTATTAAAAAAAAGAAAATAAAACAAACAAATAAAAATAGACAAATAGACAAGAGAGTAAATAAACGACGTTATTATTGAACATTTGCAATAACACAAATCTAAAAAAAAAACTTTTATTTTTTTAGTAACTTTAAATGTTTTCAAAAAAATATATAAAAAACATTTAACACTTGTGCATTATATACGAGGGAAGTTCTATAAATTCCTAGTTACAAAAAAATATATTTTCAAAAAATAAAAACTCTTAAGACATAACTTTATTATTATGATCATCGTAGACATATTAAGAAAAATTGAACATGGTTACTGTTTCGAGTTAATTTACAGGATCATAAGCCTTCAAAGGCGTATTTTAAAAATAAGTTATCTGGTGTGTGCTGATTTTAAAAAATTACCCGAGATACCCGATTTTGAAAGTCCACCTACAATCCCTCTCACCATCTTGTGGCTGTAATCCATATTACAATATTTAGATGTTTTCTACGGTTCAAAAGTTACATAATTATAAAAAAGAAATAATAAACTTTTGAGACCACTATGCGACGAAATACATTTTAACGGGGAGAGAAATTTAAAAACTTTATAAGATGTGAGAACACTATACTATGGATGCATTTGAACTGATCGAAAGAATAGATTTAATTAGAAAGATATAATTACACAATTTCAGCCATAAATTTGAATAATAAGTTATAAGAACAGTTATCAAGGGAAGCATTTCAACTGGTTTTTCAGGTCGAACTAATCACCCAACTTCAGTCATGATTTGGAAAAATGTTACATTATCTTATATTTTTTCTACATAAAGATCAAAGTCATTTGAAAAACTCTACAAAGAAAGTATTGTAAAACCACTTAACTGTTCAATTCCAAAGCCTTTAGAAGAATTCAAAAAAATGGAGTTACAAGAATAATTTTATAGTCAGCCGAGGTCAACTATATAACATTCTTCGCCATATTTTGGGTGTAGGGACCTTCGTTTCGTTATTTGAAAATCATTGGAATGATACTGTACATTCATATTAATTATATGCATTTTAAAATTAAATTTTCATTTAAAGTGATTTTGCAACGCTATAAAATATAATAAACTAATTCTTATAAAATTTTGTAATACTGCAAAATGTAATTTTATCAATGACTTTTATGAGCTTAAGATCTGATTCCGGAAAAAAAAACTAAGTAAAAAAGTTTATCAAGATTTAGACCTGTTGTTGACAAAGTTTACATGGAAAGCTTGATAGCTGTCCAAACTATTATGTAGTTTTTGTACCAAGTGGGACCGTTACTTCTAATTGGGCAGGGCATAAATTTAAATGGCTAACTAATCCCTACAGAAAGGTCTATAAGCCCGAAGATCCAAAAGTTATGGTAAAAACTAAATTTCTGAATGATAATTTAAGTTAAATTAAAGAAAAATTTAACACTAAGATTTCTATTTCTCCTGATCTTATCGCAACAATTTTCTTTTTCAAATATGTTAAATTTAAATAAAGAGATTATCTACAAAATAAGTATTTTAAGTATCCCAGGTTCGGAATTGAACCCTGGAAAAAATTGTCAACTCCCTTCAAATATTTAATAAAAGAAGAAGAAACCTTTTGGTCAATACTACTTTGAATGAATAAGGAGAATAGAAACAAAGAAACACCAGATTATGGTCGGTAAGTGCCGCTATTCCATTTTCTGGAAAAATAGAAGGTAAAAGAAACAAAACAAAGTTCACCACCACTTCATCACAAATAGAGGGCATTGCTTAATGTAACTGAATTATCCTTAAACTTAGCTACAGCTAACAAAAAGCTGAGCTTTAAACATCAACAGAGAGCTTTGCTGAGAACATATGCTCCAGGAACAGTGAGAATATATATAAATTAAATTTAGTGAAATACAAATAGCAGAAGCCATAGAGTATATAAATATTTATGAATCTATTTCTTCTACATAAAAGATATTTATGTTTGCCTACAACTCTAAAAAACTTCTAAGTCTACCTCCCATAATCAAATATTGGATACAAAACGTTCATTACTCTGTAATATTAGAAATTACTTACACTTAAGTATCCGATTGAGGAACCAAGAGTTTTGAAGAGAGTGACAAGTATTAATGAATGAATGAGAGTGGTTTGGTAGCGACAATAGCAACAGCAGCAACATTAACTACAACAACAAAAAATAGTTAATTTCATTAAAAGAATGTCATCTTCTCTTTTTAAGTGAAAGATAAATATGTAGTTAAATGCTAAAAGAAGCTTAAATACATACTTAAATAAATAATAATCATAATCATAATAATAGTAATGTAAATAGAAATAGAAATACTAAATAATAATAGTTGTTGTTGTGGTTTTTATTGTAAGTATAAGTTATAAAAATATTTAGTAACAACAGTTTCATAGTTGTAAACAACAACAACAACACCAACAGTAAAATAAGGAAAAAAATACTTAATGGTCAATAAGAAAAAAAATATATAGTTAATTATGTATAAATGAATGTTAGTATGTTTTGATTGCAAAAGATAGAAAAATAACAATAAAATTTGTTGTTTTATAGTCGCTCTTTTAAATATGAAATGAAGGAGTGTTGTTGCTGTTTTCAAAAAGGGTGAAAAATCTTTAGGGAATGTGTTAATTCACAGGTGTTTCAAGTTATTTTATTAACCATTTTATTTTTATGTATAATTATTTTGTTTTTTATTGTTGTAACATTGATGTGTTTTAAAGTATTGAAAAATATTTTGATATTTTATTTTTTTAAGTTAAGATTTCAAAACAAAAGACTTAAGAGACAAACTTTATTTTCTAAGTCTTTGAAAGTAAAAAATATAAATAAATCAAAAGACAACTACAAAAAATAAAATAAAAAAACAAATATCCTTCCTCAGTGACTCATTGGTAAGAATGGAACATAAGAAAGGAGAGAATATACATTTAAGAAATATATATGTATATATTTTGGTGGCATTTTTATTTACGGAAATTTATAAGATGAAAACCCAATTTTTTCATAACGATTCAGATTCTTTTAAATCGCAATTCCATACAAAGAAAATATAAACTGCAAAATATATAAAGAAGTATGACAACAAGAGTTTAAAAATTTGATACCAATCTCCATCCCAAGGAACTGTTTCACGGTAAAAATATAGAACAGAAAGAATCAGAGGGAGATGTAGCAAATCAAATACTCATCTTTAAATATCTTAGAAACTATTGACTGGAGAGTTAGAATATTTTATCTTTATTGCTTTCTCACAAAACTGGACACGTATTTATGTATCAATAAAAATTGTTGTTGCATTTTATAAGGACAGCAAAGCGCCACGAGTCTCAGCTAGTATAGAATATATACGACTATGACTTGAGTACTAAATAAAAGCTGCAAATTTTTATCTAAAACTTGCTAAATTTGACTAGAGGAAGCCTAGATTCGATTGGATTTTCATCAAGGATTTAAAGAGTCTTTGGTATCTATGAAAACATTAGAACTTGAAGATTCACAATTTTAAAGAAAAAGGGTGACCGACAGAAAATACTTTCATTAAGAGAACTCCAGTTTGACAAAGTTTGAATAAGTCTTGAGGACAGACAATTGTCGCAAACTCATTCGTATTTACTTTGCATGAATTTTTCTTAACGTTTCTTTATAAAGTAATAAAGAAATTATAAAGTTCTAAACAAAAAAGTTTTTATCAGTGAATAAATGTTGCCACCTTTTTTAAGAGAATCTCAAAATGCCTCATGTTATATATGAATTCGTTTAGGTTTCATATATTTCTATGATTATTGAAGCAATATTTCTAAGAATTTTATAGGGAAGCTGGCAATGTTTAAACAAATTTAAGGAACTTTACTAAGTCTTTCTTTAAATAAGCTAAAAAATTCTGAAAATAGATTAAACCATTATCTCTGAAACTATAAAAAACCTAAACATGTAATCATATTTATAGACAATTCTCTTGTCTCAATTCATAAATGAATTTTTGGCAAACTACGCGCCTGACCAGAAAAGGACTCGTTCTTATATATACAAAATTTTCTTTGTCTCAGTAGACAAATAGATTTTGACGATGTTTAAAAAAAAATAACCTACATGAGGTGACCAACTTTGAACCAGATGCGAACCTGTTCTCCTACAAATCATTACATACCTTGAATTGGATTTTTAAGAGATTTACAAAGACTATCTACATACAACATTTTTGTCTCAATTATTAAATTAATTTTTGACAAATTTTTTAAAAGTGAATTGATAGAGTATTGAACTCATCCAAATAATTTAAATTTACATTAAAGTATCTATAATGGTTCAACAGTTTCAGAATTATTTCCAAAAAATCGATTTGTGTTCATTTCATGGTGAATCAATGTTGGCAATATTGCAAAAATTTGAAAGTTCCTATGAAGAAATTTTAGTTGTAGTCCATGCTTTATAAACTAGACCACTTTTAATAATTCTTTCAGTTCTCTTTTTGTTCTTTTCAATTCTCCTTACATAATCTGTTCAAAATATAGTTACCACAACTTCTAAGTGGATTTAACGGTGTCTGTCCTTCCGTCCGTATAACTGGACTGCTGACTGTCCATGTGAACCTTATTAATAAAATGCAGATTGCAGATCACTCTTAATTGTTGATTATCATTATGGTTATCATTCTTAATTGACATAATTGAAGGTAATAAGACTCATTTTGAATAGATAACTAGATTAAAAATATTCCTAAAATTGGATATTCAAACATGTATCAGGATTATTCCGCCACATTATAAACGAGATAGTAAATGAGCCACTGAAATTTGTACTCAATGTTAATGGATATAAATTAGTCGTAAATTTATTGCTTAAAAATTATAATTTATATTAACATCTAAGAAAAATTTGTCTCCTAAAATATTTTAAGTTTTTTAAAGTTTGTGTCTTAAATTTTTTGATTTCCTTTAACAGAATTCTCATATAACTTAAACATACACACATACACATATATGCACAGCATTTAAATGACAATTTTTCATGAATTTATAACGTTTAAACAAATTTAAAATACAACAAATTATTTTTTCGGAGATATTTGGTGAGAAAATTTATAATTTTGTTATGAACACAACATAAATTTAAATTAACTGTCAACAACAAACAAAAATAAAAAAATACTTCTTTTACAAACAACATAAATCAAGCAAAATTTTAACATCTACCAAAAACTAAGACAGAAAATGAGGAGAAAAAACTAAATTCTCATAATGGAGTTGAACTTTTTTTGAGAAAAAAAAAACAAACTTAAACTCCATATTAAAAGAAGCCGCTTATTTATTAATAACAACAAAAAACTTACATCCAGACCACAAGAAAGAAATTTCACTTTCATTAAAAAAACACAAAAAAAAGGAAAATCATCAAAAAATCTTGTGAAGAAAAAATTGTTACAGGAAACCCCTCTGAGTTCAACAGAAATCAAGAGAAAAAATCGTAACAAGAAGACAACAAAAAACTGAAATAAATAAATAAATTCCCTAAGGAAATGTTAACAATATTTTATAAATTAAAAAAAAGAAGATCAAACCAATTCCCTTCTTCTTCTTCTTTTTCGTTTTCGTTTTTTTGTTGTTGTTTTTTCTTTAAACAAACAAATTGTCAAAAATTGAAAAAGGGCCCACCCATGCAATTTTGTATCTTTATCTGGGTATTAAATATATTTTTTTCATTTTTCCCCCTTTTTTGCCTCAATTTTATTTCCCAATTTTTTTTTTGTAACAACAAAGATGCCATTTAATGATATTGTCTTCTCAATTGCCTTCATTTTTTCCCGCTCGATTTTTTTCCTTTCGATTCCTTTATGGTGGCGGTATCTTTAACACACTCACACCACCGACATTTAACAACGATCACAAGAAGAGGCGAACAACAACAACAACAACAAAGACCCTTTAAACCAATAATCATGTATGCAAGCATATTCAGTTGTTTGATTTTGCAACATGTTGCATCTTCCTTTTTTAATATCATGCGCTGGGAGCCTTCATCATCATCAGTATCTTGAAAACTTTTATATGACCACACAGTGCAAATTGTATATAAACGCCTCAATGATTTTATAAATGATACGTATGGAACGGATTCATATCATTTCTACTTTTGTTTAACTTTTTTTTTATTCGGGATGTTTTCTTGTTCGGGGTTTTAATATCAAAATGTGTGCAAGTTAAAGACTTAACTTACACCGTCGTACATCTTTCTTTTCTTTCCTGACCAAAAAAAGCCATTTTTTTCCGTTTATCATAATTTAAATGTAGTTGTTTTAATTGTTGTATTTTCATGATTATAATTATTTATGGTTTTATAAGTTTGTTTGCAAAGGCTTTGCATTCAACATTATTCTAGAGGGGTGAGACTGCAATAATCTGAAAACATTTAAACTTTAGTTTATAAAAATCTCATTTAAAATCGTGATCATCGATTTTTGATTTTCCGTTGTTCTTGCAAGGAGCATTAACGCTTAGCAAAACTGTTGTTGTTATTTCAGGTCTAAGTAGATATTCGGTCTACTGTTGCTAAGTTCAAGGAAATTGCAGAACAACAGCCTCTATGTTTAATGCTGTGCTAATTTTTAATTCCCCTAGAGGCGGCACTAACTTTCCAAAACTGAGGTGTTATCGAATTTATTTGCAGGAGTATAGATGCCTATTTAGTCAGAGGTGTAGTCGCTGACAATTCAAAGTAGGCCACCATGGAAATTTTGATTTTTTTAAATTTGCCTTTTAATGGCAGAGTGATAATCTCAGTGAAAAAATCTAACTTGCAATATTGAAGTTAAGAATTTTTCAATCTCACTCCTTATATTCCTACAACAAAAGTTTGTTTCTTTTTTATGTACATTTTTTAGTTGGTTAGAAGTAAGAGTTTGATTGTATGGACAAGTATGATAATGTAAAAAAATTTTTTAATGAAGTTGTCATTACTGGTTGGTTGGTCCCGTCATGTTACCATAGGAAAAAAAATAAATTTTATATTGTGCATTTCCTAAAGGTAAAAACATTTTATGATTATGTAAATAATAGAAAATGTTCAATAGTCGAACTGTAATCGATCTTGATCCGAAGCTTTAAATCCCATTTGAAATAAGTTTATTTCTTGAAAATAACTACAAATTTCTTAGCCATAATTATGGTTATCATAATCTAGAAGCAACATATTATAGTTGTGACTTTATAAAAGTATGTTTGTGCCACAATCATACAAGAATTATTTATATGATTAATTCATGTTGTTTATCATAATATGGTTTTGGAACAACAATACTCTTGTGATGCCATAACCATGATATTTTCTTCATTTATATAAGTAAATCGTATATTTATACCCAGTTTTGGTTGGTTTCTTTAAACAATGTAATATTTCTTTAACTGAGATCTTGGCTAACAGAAACGATTATACATGGCTTTCGTACTATATAAAATATGATTCTATTTAAACCGATAATTGAAAAGGTTTGCGTGACACTTAAATTAAAATGACGAATAATTAAAAAGAAATGTCATCAGAAAATGTTGATACCCGGAAAAGAGCATAATAGACGTATGTGTGTATTGATAGAATATGTTCCAGACAATTGACGAAAAGTCGAGTATAAATTTGAAACCAATGTACATATAATTTAGGAGTCAAAACAAGTCATACGTCATATGGTAATACTTAGATAGAATCAAAATGATGTTTTGTTGTTGTAACAACTACAAATAAATAAAGACTTTAACAAGGTTGGATTCAGAAAAATTTAGTAATTTCTATTGGTTAAACAAGCACGTTCAATAGGACACCAGTAGGCATTGATCCTATTGCTGATCTCAACCGTGCCAGAACTACTCGTGTAAACTATGGCTAATTTGATATTCATACGGTAACTTGAAATCGCGGAATTTGAGACGTCTGTTTCTCTATATATAATGTTCAGAGCTGCAGAGGATCCCGCTTTTACCTATATACACACCGTTCGTATATTCGATTACCCTTTACATGCCATAGAGGAGACTCTAATTTTGTAACATTCAACTTAAAATGATTCTTTCCATAATATCCCACTAATCGAAAGCATTTTCGTCTTCTAATATAGATGATATGTTTAGGACTTGTAATGGTTCTTAAAGCTGAGTTTAGGCAATTGTGAACAATACTCCACTATGCATATAACCACTTACCAGAACGCATAAAACACCAACTTTATGGTACAATTGTCTGCATAGATTTTACGTCTACTCCAAGTGGAGTTAAAAGTAAAACAATAGTAATGATAGGACGTCGCCCTGAAGTATATATAATTAACAATTTATGACTTTGTGCCTTTTAGCAATGAGGACTGCAAAATGTCCTAAAAGAGAACTCTGCGACTGTGACATGATCCGATGAATCTCAGTTCAAGAAAACCATCCAGACTCCAAGCAATAATCTTAAGAAATAATAACCCAAGTGTGATTAAAATATCGAGTCAAAAATTTTTAATTAATTCTAAAGAATACAGAAAGAAGTCACGACCGAATCGTTAGGGATTATGGCAGTACTTGTGAGTTTCATTTTGCTTTAAGTCCAGGTCAAGAAATTGGGAACATCAATTGGATGAGAACATAGAACTTCAAGGCTGAAAGAGATAGAGTTGAACAGGATATAGCTTTAGGATGGCGCGGACAATAAAACACCAGTAGGCATTGAGCCTATTGCTCCACTCCGATATTTTACGGCAGATTCTGTTCATTGCTTGTAGTGGCGGTGGGTGAGCTCCAAATACAGCATTCAAACATTACTTGAAACAGCAGAAAGTTTGGTCAATTTTTCTCACTATTAAAAAATATCATTCAAATTGAAAATCTATCACAATCAGGGGATATAACACAATTGTGGAACTGATAAGTTACCAATAAAATTTAACGATCCTATGAAATATTAAGAAATCAATTTTCACATTAATTTATTTTATTATTTCATACTTAAATAACTAACTATTATAACAATTACCCCGAAAATAATTGTATTTATTTATCACTTTTTTTCTATTTTAGTTTTTTTTTTTTTGTTTTTTTGTAATATAAACATTAATGCAAAAGAAATGTAACAATTTTGTCAATTTGTATATTTACAGATCCCCTGACAGCAATGATTACCGATCGCAACAAATTGAATTTTGTTACGATACAATGGTTGTGGTTTTTATGTCTCATATTGGTTGCATTTAGTAGCAGCAACACATGGCTACAATATGCTGAGGCCACACAGATTCAGTCGCAACAACAACATCAACAATCAGAGTTACAGCCACAACAACAACAACAAATACAGCAGCAGCAATTGAAATCAACATTACAACAAGAAGTTGAGAGCAATGGACCACTGCAACAAAAACATCAACAGCAACAACAACAAGATGTAACAGGTATATGAGATTTTAAGACCAACGATGGCATAAGTTTAGTTACTCGTAAATACTAGATATTCAGAGTCTACGATTGTACACTGAAAAAAGCTCTAAAAGTATTTTAAAGAAAAAAACTTCAAAAAAATTAAATAACCATTTTGGTCACAAAGAAAACCAAAAACCAAACTGAAGAGATATAAAAAAATTGAAATAAATATTACAATTATTATAAGTGATTTAAATGATTTCGTTGAAAGAAGAGAAAAACAAAATAACAATTGTAACGCAAATATGATTGCAATTTTTATTGTTTTTATTATTATTTTATTTTATTTTATTTTATTTTATTTTATTTTATTTATTTATTTTTTTTAATCAAAAACAATTAAAATGCCATAAACTGTTAAGAGATATGTCATAATGATTGACATTTATTAGCTGAGAAAGTTGAAATTGTTAAGGTTTTTTAAACTGAACAATTTTATTTATTTATTAAAAACTATGTAGGGGTTAAATAGATGAAGATCATAAGGTAGCGAATTTTTCTTAGAAAATTGCAGCTAAGAAAAATGGGTAGAATGAGAGATATTTTCTCTTTCAAAAAACTACACAGAATTCCTTTATTGTTTCAAATGTTATCTCGCTTGGAGAAGATTTTCCTATTTAGAAGATCATGTGAACTCCACAACCACAAGTAGTGATTCCTTTAATCATCTCAAACCCTACTTTGTCCTTCTCTCTCACATTCACAATAATTGTCAGAGTTCAATGAAATTTGACCTGAGTATTTGTTTCCTATTTTAACTAGCAAAATCGATTAAGTATATAAAAAGATATAGAGCGATATCTGAGGTAACCTCCAAATTCAAGGGAGGAGCTATCTAAAATTGCCAACAAAATCAACAAAATAGAATGAAATTTTGTCATAATACTTCATTAAGAACGGTTCTGTAAAAAAGAGGTTGTAGCAAAAAATATAGCTAATTTCATGACACATTATAAATCCTGTGATATATTTCAGAAAACTCTTATATATTGTATACGTTAGTAGTGTATGTGTGAGTGTGTATGTACAATACACAACGTATTTAAATCACACGAATTGGGTGGAGGAATTGAAGATTTGGCTAGCCGAATACAGCATTCCCACTTGTTTAAGCTTTATAAGGTCTTAATCTAGGGAGAAATCTATTTTCTCTTTAGCGTTAATAAACAAGCGAGTTTTCCTCTCTTTTCTGTTTAAAATAAAATGAGTTAGTACGAGAGCTTTTAAAATAAAGCTTAAACGAATGAAAGATCTTACGGCGACTATATTGAATTTTAATGTTTCAAAGACTTTTACCATTGAGAGAGATTTTTGTTATTCCAAAAGCATGTTCTGTTGAGTATTTAGTGAAGGATCTGTGTTTTCCATAAAATGGAACTAGTGATTTTTTCCATTGAAAATCTGGAGCTATCGAAAGATCTTTTTCTCTTTAGAACATCTGAGGCTAATAAAAATGATCGCTTTTCCTTAGAATAGCTGGAGCTAATGAAAGAGATTTTTTCTGTTTGGGATTGCTGGAATTAATGAAAGAGATTTACATTTATTTTCAGAATAGCTGAAACTAACGAAAGAGAACCTTTTTTCTCATCTAATAGCATAAACCAGCGAAAGGGATTTGTTTGAATAGCTGAAGCTAAAAAAAAGCTTACGAAAAAGACATTTTCTCCTTAAAATATCAGAAGAAACATTTTTTCCTTAAAATATGTGAAGCTGAGAGAGCTACTTTTTATTAACAGTGGTTTTGCACACTTTATGTGTAATTTTTATTTTTCATGTGTAATTGAATTGATGTGTAATTTTGAAGTTTGTAGTATTACTGATTTTTATTGTCACATAATGCCGTTTTTCAAATATAGAAGACTATTTTCTATACAACTAAAAAGTACTTCCAAAAGGATGTCATACATTTACTACGATCCTAATTAGAACCTATTTTCACAGATAAATTACGCTCATGTTGGAGTAAGTGTGTATGAATAAATATGTCAAGTAACGAGAAATCATCCTCAAATATCATAAAGACTTTTGCATCAAATAACATTCTAATTTGTTTTTACTGAACTGAACAAAAAAATATTGTTGAGTTTTAAGTCCTTCAAAGTGATGTTTTGAAGGAGAGTTGTATGGAACCTATAAGAAATAATGGACCGATCTTCTAGTTTATGCTAAATTTCGATTTATATTCCGGGAGCAACATTTTTATTAAATGAATTTCAATAGGCATTGGTTTTGGGCCACATGTCAAATTTCATTAAGACATCGTTAAATCGACTCAGAAAGTGATCCTGAATCGAACAGTATACTTATACTTATACTTATACTTATACTTATACTTATACTTATACTTATACTTATACTTATACTTATACTTATACTTATACTTATACTTATATACAAATAATACACCAAACACCTATGGTGATGTAGGGTAAATGTAAACAAACTTTGACAGAAACATAATAAGAGAGTACAAAATAATCAGCTGAGCTTATACTGTCACCGTGTGAGAGTTTTTCTTATGGTTTTTAGTTCTCTTTTGAAAATATTGACCTCTATAGCGAGAGAGTTATCTATGGAAAAGTTTATGAGAGTGAGACAATCTTTAGTAAATTAAGAAAACACTTTTCACTTTAGAAAAGCTTGAAGTTTTTTCCTTAAAAAAATTGGACGAGGATTTTGTTCAACTGTTGAGGACACTGACCAGTTCTTCCAGTTTTTCCTTCAAAACAGTTGATTATGTAACAAAATGATTTGTAATCATATTTTCTTTTATAAAAATTTTCCACTGAGATCTTTTCACAGTTTTCAAAAATTGTTCATTTAATTCATAATTATAATGAAATATTAATAATAATTGCAAAATAGTTTTCAAGTTTTTTTTTTTGATTTAAAATGAAATTAAAATTATTACGGTAACAAAAAAAAAACAAAAACACTTGCAATTTTAATGCAATCAAATCGAATCAAATCCTATTAGAGGAATTGTTTTATTTTATTTCAAAAAATAATTTTATTTAATTTAAAAAAAAAAAACAGTAGAAAGTAGTTTTATTATTTGTGCAATTATGCAAGGATTTCAGCTTAAAATATGTTTGATTATACCCTCCACCACCACAAGTGGTTATGAAAGTTTGTTAACTTTGTCATTCTGTATGTAACGCTATGAAGGAATAATTTTAGACCCCATAATTTATACACTGTACCAAATGTCGTAGGCAATTTTAACGAAAAAATTCGTAGAACTGTAATGAACAAATTTTTATTTTAATTAATAAAATTTTTCTTCAAAATGAAGAATTTCCTTCAAATATACAAAAAAATTAATAAAAAAAATTTTATTAGAAAATGCTTAATAGAAAAAAAAATCGTTAAAAAATTGCGGAAAATATTTTATATCAACATATATTTTGAAAAAAACGACAGTAAAATAACACACAAATTTATTAAATTCTACATACTAAAATGAAGTTAATTCGAATAAAATGTTTGTTTATTTAATAACTTTTTTCATCAAATAATTTAGTATATTTAATTTGTCTTTTTAAATGTAATAATGACAAAGAAAGTGTAAACTGAATATAGAAATCTTATTTTAATTAATATAATTGAATTTAAGGGAATATTTTGCATAAATTCATGATCAAATGAAAGATCAGCTGATCAACAAACAAACCACCGTCCTATTGACATTGGACTATTTTTAGTTGTCCATTACGTTTTTTACACGGTTCAATTATTATCCAAAACTAGATTTTACCCGCTGCGGTTTGCTATACGAAAATTCTCCTTAGTTTTAGAACTCGAAAGTAATTTCACAAATCGATGTGTATTCAAAGAGTAATTAGGACCAAATTTTCGCTGTAGTAGATCTTTAGATATTCCATAATTAATATTTGCATTGTATAGATGAGTGCCTTGTTTCGAGGTGGCGGACCCGATGGACCCATGCAGGCAAGGGTAGGGTGACGTATAAATTCATACGTGACGCGGACTTCGTACGTCGACGTCCATACTTTGGCTTCGGCCTGAGCCTGGGATTTTTACTTACGGGATATGGCTCATTAGGAATTTAGATAGTATGGGAATAGCTCATACTGGGGCGGGTTGGGATTATAGTAGGGCCTTAGAGGACGATCGAACTAGTGAGATTGGGTGATTTTGCTCGTCAAGTTTTTGTTAAGAGAAATATGTGATCACCCCTCGTGGTGCTCGTTCTCTTTGTGTTGCTGATCTCTGTCCCCGGTTTGTGGATAAGCATACGATTGTAGGCAGTTTTGGGACTGTTGGCTGCTGGATCTTCGGCTCCACTCTGCTGTTCCCGTTTTTTTCATGCCGGAATTTGCCTCTCTCCTTTGCTGCCCTTGCTATTCAACATCGTCGTCACCTTTGCCATTGTCATCACCACCTACCTTGCTGCGTTGTTGTGTGTCCTTTCGTATCGTTCGTCTTTGTCTATTCTAGGTGTCACACCATGTGGCCAAAGCCTCGTCCGTGAGGGCAATGTAGTGTTGTAATTGTTATCCAATTGTATGTGTATGTTGGTATGTGGAGCGGTGGGCCACCAGTCCCGAACTGTTTGGAGTTTGACTGGTAGTAATCGAGTTGATTACGAAGTCTGACCGGAGACTTAATTCTGGTACCACGGGAGTCAGGTGCCCCTGAAACTCGGTTCCAGTCGTGGTTTAAACCCTAATCGCAGGAAGAGTCCAGATCATTAGGGTCGGTGTGGAGTTGCATATACAACCGGGTGCCGTGCCCCAAAAATCGGTAGGATTTTTAGATAGGCTCCGCTCCTAACCATAGTGGAAGTCATGTCCAAATACATGGCTTCGATTTAGCACTCAGGTGTAGCAGTCTGCGGCATTTTGGGGCGCTGGTAGTCGCATTGTATTCACCCAGTGCGAACAGCACCGTGAGGTTAGGTCTACAGAGACAGATACTCACGTAAAAGGTGTTGTCAATCTAAAGTATCGCTGTTGTTGGCATGTTCACATACACAATTATTAACAGAGCTCAATGAAATTTTGTTATTGTCCTGAAAAGTTTCCCTTTTCAAAAAAGTCAAAATCGATTTAGTATTTAAAAAAATATGGACCCAAATCTGAGGCAACCTCTTAGTTCAAGCAATTAACATTTGTAAAATTATCAATTGTAAATCGACAAATTAGAATTGTACTCAATTACCATTCTTATCAAAATTATCAAAATCGGTTCAGTAGAAAAAAAAGTTATAGACAAAATCATAACTAATCCAATGACTCATTAAGTGTTCCGTGTTGTATTTAAGAAAAACTTAAATATAACGTATACGTTTGTGAGTGTATGTACGAATTTGTATATGTATGAATTTGTGGTGGAGGGTATTGAAGATTCGGCATAGCCGAATATACTTGTTTTTATATTTATTTCACAAATATTTATTTTATTGTATCTTTTACATAAAAATTTTCTATTTAATATTACTGTTAGTATGTGTGTGGTTTTTCTTTAATTTTCTTAATTTGAAACAAAAACAAAAAACAAATTTAGCAAAAAAGAAAAACAAAATACAAAATCATAATGTTCAATAGAAAATAACACTTTGTTGTTTTAAACAATTTACAAACGACAATCTCATTGCCACAATCATAACTGTCATCAGTGACACACGCTGGCAATTGCATTATTATCTATTACCATTTCGTCTCTACTTCATCATCATCATCACCATCACCGTCATCATCTTCACCATCACCATCAACTACTGCGACGTGGTCTAATGTTTATTTCACTTCACTTTTTGTTTTATTATTGTTATTGTGGTTGTTATTGTTGTTGTTTTCTGCTAACACACGTATAATCTCAATTTCTATGGCCATCAAGTTTTAAAAATGTTAACATGTTGCAAATAGACAAACAGCTACAATAACAATAACAATAACAACAACAGCAATAATAACAAAAAAATGCCTACTGCTGTGCCGACCTGTCTTGTTAGATTGTCATTTGAAAACATTTTTGTTTGAGTTCATTTACAATTCTCAAGAGGATACACTTTTCAAATAATAAAATAAAATTTATTTCTTCTTAAATCGCGATGATGCGAAACGTTTAAATGTGAAAAAGTCTTTGGGAGAATTGTAGGAAAATAATGTTTAATTTGGTGAGATTAAAATATTCTCAAAGCTTTTTAATTTAAACAAAGCTTTAATCAAAGCATTAATTTCAGATCTTTACAAAGCTCCGTTAGAACTTTATCCTCTACAAAGTGTTTCAGCTTTTATCTCTACACAAAACTTGAGCTAACTTTTAGAACTTGTTCCCAACAAAAACTTGAGCTTTTTTTCTACAGAGTTTTGTTTTTCAGAAAAGTTTGAAACAGCAAAGGGAAAACTTTTTGTAATTATTTTTAGAAGAGCTTAAACAAGCAATAGAAAAATTCTCTTTTAAAAATGTTTCAGCTAACAATATATTTTTCTCTTGAGAAAAGCTTAAGCCTTTTTTCTTTAGTAAAAATGAAGCTTAAGCTAGAAGGAGACTTTTTTCTTGCGAGAGAACTTTTATAATGAAAAAATTGGCAAAAGTCTGCTCATTGTGAAAGCGAGAGAGAAACTATTTTCTCTTTGTAAAAATATTAAATTTTTTCTTCATAAAAGTTTAAGCTAGTGAAATTTTTCTCTTTAGAAAAAATTGTGCTAACGTGAGAATTTCTATTCATAAAAAATTCTCCAATTTTTCTCTTTCAGAATGCTGGAGCTAGCGAAAGACTTTTTCCTTTTGAAAAAGTTTAAGATATGAGAAAGTTTAAGATAATTTTTTTCTTGTTATAGAAAAGCTTGAGTTAACTAGAGTTCATTTTTCGTAATGAAAGAGCTTGATTTCTAACTTATATGAATTAATAAGAGCTTTCATTTGTACTATAGGTAAGTTTTAGACATATCTATGCTTAATTTAATATAATGAGAGTCTTTATTTGCGCTTGAGTTAAAAAAAATATTTCCATCTTTATTAAAAATTTTAGATAATAGAAAAGCTCGTCTTAAGAAGAGACTTTTTAATTATGAAAAAGCTCGATTCAATTAGAGCCTTTAAATTTTATGAAAAAGTTCGTCTTAATGAGAGCTTTGTAAAAAAGCCCTGGTAGAAAAAGCTTATATTAATGAAAATCTTTTCATTAGTTATGGCAAATTTGGAGTTAATAAGAGAGTTTATTTCACTATATAAAAGCTTAGATATTGAGAGACTCTCTTTCATTTAAGATAAGCCGAACTAAGTGGTACTTTTTGTTAAAGAAAAGCTTGATAAGAATAATAAGATTTTTCATTCGCTTTAGTATAAGTTTCATAAACGCTAAAGAAAAGCGTTATGAAAAGTCTATAAATGCATGATTTATTTTCGTTAAGAAATAAGATTGAGCAAACGCTATAGGAAAGCGTTGTTAAAAAGTTTCAATCAGTGAGAGAATTTTCTCGTAATAGGGAGGCTCCAGACCAATCTCCTAGTAAGTTTTTCTTAGCTATAAAAAATATAATGATTGAATTTTTTTAGTAAAAAACTTGGGTAATAAAAATTGAGCTAGAGCGCCTCTCATAGAATTGTTCGATTAAGTGAGATTTCTCTTAAAATTTTTTCTTCATTGAAAAGTTTAATCTAACTTATATCGTAATCTTAAAAAAAGTCTAGAAATAGCGCTTTTACCTTTCAGAAAAATCAGACATATCAAGTGATAGAGAAAAGATTGAGATTTAGGCAGAACTTGTTGGTTTTAAAATTTTAGAGAATTTCTCTACCACTGAAATATAAAAATAGAGCGAGATAAACTTTAACATAAGACAATTATGCGCTTAAGAAATCTTGAAAATTTTTTTCGATAGAAATAATTTGTTTCAACTTAGCAGAGCTTGAAGCTCTTTAGACATTAAGAGAGAGAATTAAAAATATACGTTTTATCTTTTAGAAAAAAACTGGTATAGCAAGTGACAGCGAAAAGCAAGATATAGGCAACGCTTTTTATTTAGAAAGAAAAGCTTCGGTAAGCAAAGAAATTTTTACGCTTTTGAAACACTAAAATAGCAAAAGTATAGATCAAAAAGATCTAAAGGGAGAAATTATTAAAAGTTATTTCTCTTGGTAAGGATATTGAGAAAAAGATTTTCTGAGTAAGTGACTTATCTTGCTGTCCATTAAAGCTTCAATAAACAAAAAAATAATAATTTACAGAAAGAACATAATCTTACAACTTAGTTTCAACAAATTCTGAGTTATTGCAGGAATGCTCTCTCTTCCGAAAAACTTGAATTATGATTGTATAAAAGCTTTTGCAGAAGTAAATTTCTAATCAAAACTAGACAATATTTTGTTTTCAATTTTTGTATTCAATTTACTCATGAATCAAAACTATTGACCTTGATATTTTCTCAAATTCTAAATACTAAATTCCGTAAAATTTTATAAATGTTTAACAACACCTAACCTCACAAAAAGATATGTTTGCAAACATTCAAAACAAACCAACAAATAGACCGATTGGTAAAATCCATGTGAAGCAGTAATAATGAAAAAATAAACAGAAATAAACATGCACCCGAGGTAGAAGACCTAAAAGTTGAACCTTTTTTAAAGTTTATACAAAAATAAACTCTCATAGAAAATTTTGTTTATGATACCAAACAAACAACAAGAACAACAACAAAAACGTAAATAGCATTACTAACTCACATAAATTCATGAACAAGAGACAACAAAAAAAAATTAAATCAGCCGCAACAATTTTAAGTTGCAACAACATCATCTTTCTCAGCCCAACAATATCATGAATCAAAAAAATTATTGAATAAATTTTCTTGTCTGTCTTAGAAGTAAAACAGGAAAAAATTACAAAAACAACTATTTTTAACAATTTTTTTGTAAATGAAAACAAATGGTTACTCCAAGATCAACTCTGAGAGGATCACAACAAAAATCTATTTTGATGGTCAATCACTCAAAGATCAGAGAAACATATATACAAACTTCAGAAAAATATATAGAAAAAAAAAAACAAAAATAAACAAGTAAACTTTAAACAGATAGACAGACAGACAGATGGACACACATACACATATACATATAGACACATCAATAGTTTCAGTTAGTTGGTCAATCACTTAAAAATACACTTTGTTATTATTTAAAGCCACATTTTACCATTCCAGACATATGAATAGACTAACTGATTGACTGACTGAATGACTGACTGACTAGACGTCTGAATGACTACTATTAACTGACAAACAACATCATGTTGCTGCATGAAAAAAGATCACAGTCATTATCCACACAAATATCTAAGTTTATATATAAAACATAAATGTTATAGAAAAACTAGTAAAAGTGCTATATTTGACAGGACAAGATTATCAGGACTCTCAATTTTGACATTTACATTGCTCTCTTAAGCGATCACAACTGAACGTTTCAAAAACTATGCTGTGGGAAAATTATAAGTTCAATGATGGAAAAAATTAATTTTATTTAATCTAAAATTGGTTATTTTAAGGTAAAACACACAGTTTAATCTAGGTGATCGTCAGGCTCATAATTTGATCATTAAATCTATTACTAGCTTTTTTGGACGATTTTGAGAACACAAATTTTACCTAAACACACTAACGTGAATTGTACGATCACTAACTTATTACGGTTATTTGTTTAGTCTTTATAAATTTCTAGCTCTGTCAAATGATCACGAGTGATAACTTCTAAAACTATGCTGCGGGAAAACAATGAGATTTTTTAATAAAAAATTTATTCAGTTTTTAAACTAGGTGATCTATCATAGGATCATAAACGGTTATTAATCAATTACAAGCTTTCTGGTTCATTTGTTTGAGGACAGAAATGTAATGTAAATGCAGTAATATGAATTATACGCCCACTAAAGGAAATTTTTGCTGAACCTTTTTATTATAATATTCTTATTCTCGCAAACGATCACTGGCGATCGCTTCTGAAAGTATGTTTGTGGAAAAAATTTATAAGTTAAATTACTAGCTGGTCTTGACTAAATATTGTAGAACAAACATTTTATTTAAACGCTAAAAGATAAATTCTACGATCACAAAAAATTCAAATTTGGCTTAATCTTTCCTTGACTTTCAAACTCTCTCAAAGCTATTACTGTTTTACATTAATTTAAGAACACAAGGTATATTTACACTCTTTAATATGAATTATACAATCACAACTTCATTACGGTATTTGCGGCTAAACGATCACAGGTGATATTTCCAAATCGATCATTTAACCAGTTTTCTTCATTTATAATTGAATATTCCATTATTCTTTAAACTGAGAACACTAACATTATCTGAATGCTCCAATATATAAATATTAAACGATCACTTAGTGGTAATTTTTGTTTGAACTTTTACATTAAAGATTTCTAGCTTTAGCTTGATCAAATATCTTTATGATAGAAAATTCATTTAAATTCACCTTGAAATTTACACTAATATCTGTGATGTTTTTGTCCTCATCATTGTCATCTTACCCAATCGTTTAATATTAAAATGGAAAGCGATTTGTCTGGTTTTGGTAGCGAATAATTTATCAACTTTATGTGTACTGGTTGTTAACAAAAAAATAATAATAAAACTAGGCACAGTGTACCAAACAATAAACTTATTAAAAAATACTGTTAAATGTTTTGAGTTTTTAAAACTTTTTCCGGGGCTTTTTACTTGGAGAGAACGGTTTTTCCATTGTTATTAAAAAGTCTTAAACTATGAAAAAAGCTCTTTCTATTATTTAACCAAAGAACAATTTTTCAGTTTCTCTCTTGTTTTATATCACAAAATAATGGAATTTTCTATAAAAAGGTAATAAGCTACCAAAATATTCCTCTTATTTAAATATAAGGAAAGCTTTCTCAGAAGGAAAGCTTTCTCAAAACATCTTAACGTAGAGAGAAAGATTTCGCTCTTATTAAAATTTGAAGCTAATAAGAAAACTTTTTACCTAAGCAAAGCTCTACATATAACGAAAGTTCTGTTTTACATTTAAAGCGAAAAGAAGAGAATATTTCTTCCTAAGATAACTAAGCTATCGGATAAAGCTTTAGCCGTTGCTTTAACTGATTGAGAAATTCCCTCGATAATAAGAGAGGATTTCTAAATATCTTCAGATAGAGAATTTGTTTTTTTGGGTTAACAGGAAACTCTCTGCTTTAGGAAATGTAATTTTTTCTTGAACATAAGTGTGTCTGTTTGCCGAGCTCTGATATACATAGAGACCAGGAGGAAGCTCTTGCCTTGAAATAAAGGAAATTTTTTTTGCTTAAAAGCATATCAGCTTTTGTAAAATCTTCCGCTATAGATTTTCCTTGATATATAAGTAAAGCTTTATTAAGAAAATCTTCTAAGCTTCTATCGTGTTTTATAGCTTAGAGCTCATTCCCTGTATGTTTTTTACAGGCGGTAATCGGTAAACCACACAGACAAGAGCAATGTTTGAATGCTCCGCTATCTAAATGAATAATGTGCGACAATACCGGACAAGATTTGATGTCATGTAGATAATTGTCAGGGTCCTCATTGCGGCCTTGTTAACACTTAAAATCATAATGATTCGACCATATAAATTTATAAAACCTTAGTTAATTGGTACAATGTCAGTCTGTGAATTTTTTAATTAAGACAATGAAACTTTTTCTCATTTTGTAGATGTTCAGTACACCTCAATGTGAAGTTTTCAACGTTCCTCTCAAGGGATGTAACAATCGATGAGTTATGTTATTTATTCCCCAGATAATCCCATTACCATACTTCCTGCGACATCAGCTGCACGCTGTTTGAGAAGCGAGTTTGCTGGTCATCAGATCAACCGATAACCAGTTAAGAATCGTAAATGTTGTCTCAGTCAATGTAGACCTTAGTAAACAAACCACTAAATGATAATAGATTTTAAAGCGTAAAAAGGGTGCTACAAAATATTGGTTTTTGAATATTTTGATGTAGTGAGAATTTCAGAATGGCTGATTTATAGGAAATTTTAAGCTTTTCCCAATTAGAATTAGTCTGAATCATTATCATTAAATAATTAAAATTTGTAAAGTTATTAACACTTTTTAATTAACAACAATTACAAATGACTGAAAATATCGCTCTAAATATTAAATAAAAATCTGTGCTTAAGGCTACAATTATATGATCAAATTACACTTAAATAGAGCAAAGTTGTTAACGAAAATTTGCTCTTGTAATCTTAAAATATGTCTAAATATTCAACCAACTATTAAATCAGTATAATTTGTCTAAAAACCAGACACTCCTCAGACTACAGCCAGACACCAACCGAACGTAGTGAGTGATTCAAAAATGTAAACACTAACAAACACACTCACTCTTTCATACAGTAGTACTCAACAGTAGTTGTTGGTATTTAAGTATGAAAAATAAAAACTAAAACAACATTAAAATAACAAAATTTCAAAACACCGGTATTGGCATTAAGTCCACAGCAGACTAGATAGATAGAGTCAAGCAGACGACATATGAGAGTCTTTGAAATGTTGATGTTAAGTAGTTACAATCATATATATATGTACAACAACTAACTACTTGCTAGTTGCAACATCTGAGTGAATGAGTGACGGTAGGACTGACAGACAGACAAACAGAGAGACAAGTTGCTACATTTGGAGAAAAAAGGAGAAAAAAAACAAACGTGAAGGTGGTTTTAAGCTCATTGGTGACGATATTAGGTGACGGTGGTACGAGTTCTGGTGATGGTGGCCGTGATGGTTGTGGCAAACATTTGTTAACACTTTAACAAGTTATGATTTAAGATTAAAAACTATATAAGACACAAAAAACTACAACAATATACCAGATACTACTAGTAGGTGCACATTTCATGCCACTTATACAACTGATTTAGCACGACACAACACAGCAGCATAACACCAGCTGCAGACAGACTACTGAAAATTAGAGAAGTGTTATGAAAATATAACAAATATCTTTGGAGACAGAATGATATAATAGGCAGTGACAAATAATAAAATACCCTGCCTCTGGAAAATTTAGTCCATGGGTTCATAATTTTTAAAAAACACAAGTAAGAATGGAATAGATCGAATATATAATACCCTACATTATTATGCATTAAAAATGTTCATGATATTCACATATGTAAGAGATTTAGGAATATGGAAGGTCAGCCAGTAATTAGGATATGGATAAAGAAACATATAAAACGTTTGACCGCAATGGAACAACATTGAAAGATGCAAAAAATACAGCCTTAAGAACCTCAAGAGTCTGCATCCAAATGTCCTCAATTCACCATGAGAAAACGAAGATACTTTCATTCAAAGAACATAATGAAGTGCTTAGATTGTACGAATTTAAATTTAGATTTAATTTGCAGAAACGCCACAAATTATTTCTGGCACGATTAAGATCGGGATTGAACAAGGTACACATGATTTTAATTACCAATCCTATTCTTCCTCTCTCAGTCCTAAAGTACTATTGACGCGCTTAAAAATTTTCGAATACCAGTGTTGCCGATGAAGCATTATGTTTTTCGTGCAATTGAAACTCAGGACTTTGTTTTTCATAATTTTTATCTCAAGTTTATATCAAAATTGAAATATGAATCCATTTAATACTTTCTTTTCTAAAGGTCTTAGTCCATGATAACATTGTGCAAAATAGTATGCTGGTGAGGTTATAATGGACAATCGTGTTTGTTACAGCTTTTCGACAAAGTAGTTAATTAATTTTACTCTTGGCGAAGAAATGAGAGGTCTACAAAGGTTTTTAGAGGGGTCTCAAATAATTTGTATTATCTCTATATTGGTTGTCCGTTCAATGGTATCAAGTGACATTCGCATGGTATGGTAATGAGATTATCGCAATATAGCAGGTCGTACAATGGTATCAAAGGCTAACTGGAAGTCTACGAATGTCAAGTAGAAAGAAAACGTCATTCTAGAGAAGAGAACAGACTTAGTGTACGAAATATTTGTTTCTGTAGATATATGAATCTAGTATACTTCACCGATCTTAGCACTAGACATTATTCAGGAATTTATTATCATATTGTCGTATATAATTGGAACCAAAATATGTGGTACATCTATATAAATCTATTGGTCTGCTTACTTTCAACATTTAAACCGAAATATATAAAAATGATCCTAAATGTTTGGGAGCATTTCTGCCAAGAATGTTTTGAAATGGAAATAGTTTTCGAACTATAAAGTCAACAAGTAAAGATCGGTTCTCTGCTAGTTGGGTTTTGAGTACCTTTCAATATTCCTCCAATCTCCAATAACATCAAGACCTTTATTTCTTTTCAAATTGCTTTGAAATCTTATGAGAAAATGTCCTTGATACTTCGTAATTACATTGCATGCTTCTTGAAGGCAGATCGTGGATCTTTTGATAACCCTTTTATAATCTCTTCTTTTGCCACTCATTGCTCGTAAAAGAAAAGATCCCCAGAATTTGAATAATTGTTTGAGGTGTAAAAATGTGAGTCAAAAAACGGTTAGTTTACTCAATGACTTCTTGATGTTGCACCAAGAATGACAAGCTATACATACCTGTAATAGTGTAGGGTATATTCATATTGTTTTTTTTACGTTCGCAATTATATTTAAATATTATTTTATCGATTACATACCTACAACTCTATTTCAAAAACAATTATAACAATCTTGTAATAATCATTGTAAAACATAAATCGATTAATATTATTTCAAATTAATTTTCATAACTGTTTTATTTACTTCTTACAGTGCGTAATTTCTCACCGCGCATGGACTACAACAATAATGAATGGCGTCCGGTGGGTAGAGGAGATCCATTGAAGAATGATCCTACATTTGATTATAGTCCACCAACCCTAGATCGTGTAAGATATTGGGCTGAAGCCGATAAGGATAAAGAAAATAATGAAGAAGTATCATCAGCCTTAGTAGATGCTAAGCTCAAAAAGGCTAATCCGGGTAAAAATGAAATATTATTGTTGGGTGTAACAGGCGATAGAATGCGTGGAGCAGCTCCAGTGCCACAACATGCTAACAATATGTTAAAGAATGCTAAAGGTGAAATACCTTTATTGCAACCAAAATATACTTCGATCAGACGCAGTTATTATGCACATCAACTACCAACACATTTAATGCCACCACCTATGCAACCAATGGTACCGGCTGCACAGCAACAGTCTTCCCCTATGCAACAGTCCTCCGTGATGCACCAGTCACAACAGCAGCAAGCAACTCAACATCAACAACATCAAGTACACTCCATGCATATGGTGAAACCAGCCCATTCGGAATATAGACACAATATGCCATCACATTCTTATATGACCTCATCGCCTAGTATGAGTTCAATGGGTATTCATTCGAAACCTTATTATATGACAACTGCCACACAACCCTGGATGCATCACACCTCTAGTTCACCTATGATGGGAAGCTCTTCCTCATCTTCAGGGCATTCTTCTTTAATAATGCCTGGTAATTCACATCGTTATTCTCATCCTTATTCAAATGCTCATGATTCACATCATCAGGAATCGGTTAACTATGTATCTTACCACAGTCACCCGAGTTTGACTAGTACTCCTTCCATAATGATGTCCATGAACGGAATGGGGATTGGTAGTAGTCATCATGAAATCTATTCTCCCAATTCTATAAGAGGATCTTCCAGCAGCCATAAATCATCATCAACAAGCTCCAGAAAACCTTGGATACATGATTTATTAAAGAAAGAGTTTATCAAACCCGTCAAACCTACACATAGTCCAAATTCATATCATGTGGAAACTATCAAATCATCACATGTGGAACCACAACATTTCGAGCCCATTATAAGGCCACAAGGTATAAGCACCACCTATGCTCCAGTAACATTTGTAACACCTACTATACCTACTACCACCAGCACTACCCCAACTGTTTATATAACCACCACTACCCAAAAGCAAACAACTACAACTTCACCCTCTCCCATGTACAGCTCGACAACAATGCATACCACTCATGCACCCCGCACCACTACCACCTTGAGTCCAACCAGATTATTAATACCAAACACCAGTAATTTAGCTTATCGCCCAACGGTGGCTCCAGTTAAAATGACTACCGATTCCTTGTTCTCACACTACAATCAACCGGAAAAACCTCTTAAGGGACCCATGTATTTGATCATTGAGGGTCACTCTAAGGTTAAGACCTATGGCAAAGATGAATTAGATCCTCATAAACCGAAAATTGTACCCATTATACCAAAACGAGAACCAGTTGTAAGAATAGCTGATCCCAATGAGAAGCGTGGAACACCAGAAACTTTCCAAGTTAAACATTTGCATACAAAAACCACTAAGCCCTTGGAGAACACAACGCCCGCAGTCAAGGCCACAACTACTAAAGCCACAACTGCCAAACCTGCAACCACCAAAGCAGCACCCACAAAAGCTACTAACACAAAATCAACGACTGCAAAACCATCTGCAACAAAAGCTACTAAAGCGGCACAAGTTCCCGTGAAAACTACTGCAAAACCCACGGCCACCACCACAACCGTTAAGCCCAAAACTACCAGCAAAGTCGCTTCAACTAGCAAACCAACAACGAAGAAACCTGCAGCCACTACAACTACTTCCACAACTACAACAGTAAAGCCTGCCACTACCAAAATGGCTCCTAAGTTAAGTGTTACTACCACGTCAACAACAACTAAGCCCAAAGTTGAAAAGACGGTTGCCAAGAAAACGGAAGCAAGTGACTCAAAAATGTCTGCTAAAACTACAAACCCAAATGCTCTGGAAACACCGAAAAAACCAAGTCAAGCATTAGTAACTGAACCACCCACTGGCATGCAGGGATTGCTAAGCTTTTTAGATTCTTCTTTAGATAGTATTTTTAAAGAGGAAACTTTACCGCCTAGTGCTTCCAAAAATGAAAAATCCGCTGACATAAAAGATTCGACGACTAAACTAAAGCCCATACCAATGAAGGCTCAAAATCCACAACAAATTGAAGCTAGAGTCAGCACTAAATTGGAACCTATAAAAGCTGAAGACTATGAGGATTATGTAAATGACAATTATTTCCAAATGACTACCGAGTATATACCACGAGAAACCAGACAAGTTTTCGATTATGATAACTTACCCGAATCTAGAATAAATCTCAAAGAGGATGCCAATTTCAATTCATTCCTCGAACAAATTGATGACGAAGATGATTTATCTGCTTTTAATCTAAACGATGAATATGAAGAGTACGAAGATGATGAAGAAGTTCCAGCCCAAAGTCAGGGACAGAGTCAAGCTAAACCCAATACAAGCAACAACAAATCACATAATATAATAAAACGTATTGATTCTTTGGTAAGCAGTAGTGTGGAAGATGATTTTGATGATTTTTCCTCATTGGTCGATGATGATCTAACCGAAGATGATTTAACAGATTTGGCTAGAAATCAACCACAACAACAACAACAAGCTAAAAAAGCGTAACATAAAAATTGGCGAAAAAATCATTAAATTTAAGTTTTCTTTGGAATCGAACAAGAAAAATGAAAATAATCTAAAGTAAAAAGTATTTTTTTATACTGTTCTATACCAAATCTTAAAAATATCTTTGAAATCATTTTTGTTTTTTGCTAAAATTATAGTATTTTTTATATTTTGTATTGTTGTAATTGTATATAAACAGCTTTATTTATTTTGATGAAAAAGAAAATAATGAAAATCGAGAAGAAACAGAAGCAGAAAATCCATACATCCTCTGAAAAGTCGTTTAATTTAAGTTAAAAAAAACATCACGTTTGATATTTTTGTGATTGATTATTTATTTTTTTAGTTTTTAAGTGTAAATTATTGAATAAAATTATTTATTAAATAAAAATTATTTAATGAGTTGATCTGTTAATGGAAGATATGGGAAGTAGAGTTGTAATTGTAATGTCAAAAAGGATCTGTAATTTCCTATACAAATGGAAGTTCATATAAGATTAAAGTAGCTATATGACTTTATTTAACTACTCCTAATATGCACTGATACATATTCCTATAAACGCATTCAATTATACCTTATACCACCATAGGTAGTGGGGTTATTATGCGTTTGTGCAAATGTGTTGTAACGTGCAGAAAAATAGTTCTACCACCACTTTGAAGTATACCATTCGACTCAGAATCACTTCTGTCCAAGTAAAGCTTGTTCGCAAAGTACAAATCGCAGGTTTGAAGATATCTTAATTAGATTTGGCACGTACTATTATTTTGTCCCAAGGACGATGCCTATTGAATTGGTTGATATCGGTGCATTATTTCATATAGGTTTTAGTCATAAAATTCCTAAATATAAAAAGATTTAAAAGAAATTTACAAAACTTAGTCTTAATATATACTATGTGCCAAAATATACGATGATCGGTCCGTTATTTCTTATCCTTCTTATCCATCCTTCCATCCAATATTTAGTCAAATAAGATATAAATATAAGCCAAAATCGCTGTGCGAAATTAAGCGGAAGTAAGAATAAGAATAAAAATGAAAGCAAATTATACTAGGGTCGTTCAAAATTTTTTCATAGCAGACATTTACAATCATCAGTGTGGTGTAGGAATTTAAAAAGTCGGGCTTGACCGACTATAATATTTTAAAGTGTTTTTTTTTAATTGTTGTTTGCCTTACTCATGAGATTTAAAGTTCCTGGTGCTGCTTTATGTGAATTTTTTCTATTAACTCTTCACATGCCCAGATGCCCAGGAGAACTTTTCTGTTTGATCAAGAAAAGATTCAAATTAAATTGTTTCATGACCAGGAACACTCCAATAGTAGCGTCAATTTCAACAAATTGCCGAAAGAAGCTCTCATTTCAAGTGTAGGGGAAACGTAATCATAACATAACCATAAAGAAAAACTTTATGATAACTGATGATACCTGGAACCTAACATTTAAAAGTGAGGAACTCAAAATATATTAAAACAATAATATTTGAAACAGCAGTACCAACTTTTGAATTGAATCTTCGTTTCAGACTGACTTCTTGTATTCCAAAGGTTGCCAATTCACCAACTGGTGTATAAACAGAAAATTTTTCCCTAATAGAAAAACACCAAAAACAACGAAACTGTTACAACATCAACAAGCGAAACTAGTAAAGACAGTGAAAGTATCTAGCCAAAAGAACGTACACTGACCGCAGTAGAACACTGCTATCGAATAATGATGTACAGACCCATAGGTGGAGAGGATATTTCTGCAAATTGTAACTAATTTCTTCTATGTTGGAAATGGGCGGAAGAAAGGTCTGTTCGAGCAGAGATAAGACTGATAACTGGACAAGTATGCATATAACTTCTGTTATCAAAGTGGAGAAGCTCATAAATATCCAGATTATATGATTATTTATACACGCTTCTCTCGCTTGAAAGCAGTCCAGTGTTTGTGAGCCCATGAAATTGCTGCAAACAAAGAAGAGGTACCTGAAATCGATCAGAATATTAATTAAAGTGACTAGAGATTAATTGTTTTCGCAAGTTGCCTCTTAGAATGCGTCCGATATGCATTTTTACGAATACATTGTTTTTTAATACAAGAACAAAGAGCGTCTCTTACCGTAGTGACCGATGACATCTTATGGAAATTAAAGAATTATCTTCTCCCTAATTTAAATTCAAAAAGGCATTTTTGAGACCACAGCGGATCGGTTAAGATTTTCTTTGAATTATTTTTGTTTTGCTAAAAAACGCTGTTTCGAATAATGTCAAATTTAAAAATTATTGGAATTCATATATTCCGAAAGAAATAACAACTTTCATTTTAGATCTTCATCATTGCTATAAATCTTTTGAAAATTATTGAAATCAACAATAACTTCTATGCTACAAATATAAGATCTCAATAAAAATCGTGCATCTATAAAATTTTTAATTTATTTAAGATGAAGATACAAATTGATCATTAATAATTATCGAAGCATACTCTTAGGCTTCTGATTTTAAGTTATTTAGGTTTGAGAGTCACTATGTATAACCTGATGATTTGAAAAAAAGAAAACAAGGTACATTTAAAATTTATTTAAAATTTATTCTCTATTTTCACATAACTCAAACTCCCCCATGCAACGATATCTTTTATATAGATACAAATACAATTGTAACTACCAACATGTTCTTCTTTATGACGATATTCAAAAGAGTAACGTAATCGAAAAGTGAGAGAGTGAGAGATAAAGACAGAGATAATAATAAAAATAGAGGTAAACCAAACGAATGCAGTAAGAAAACATAATTAGCGACCGGCAAAAGTAAGATATTGATGTACATTTTTATTGTTTAGCTTTATCCAAAGTGAGTAACTGATTACTTAAAATTGGGATTAAAAATAGTAAATTTAAATAGAAGATATGAAATATAATTTTGAAGATAATATTTGTAGATGAATAATCAAAGTAAATTTTGTAAAGATAAAGTGTTTGAAAAATCGTTTACGATATCGGTCAATACTCGATTCTTTTGAACGAAAACACATTTATTTCATTATTGGCATAATATCGAGTTTTTGTATCAAATTATATTCCCAGAATCGAGAACTGAAAATTTTCTTTTCAGCAAACAAGAATAATATTTTGCCCAAATCATATTATAGGTCGGAGTTATAAAAAATCGAAAATATTTAGTTTTCGCAAAATGTTAAATCGCCTTTATATATTTTATTATTACACAACAAAACATCAAATTTTCTTTCCTAAACTAAGCTATATAAAGTTAAGTCCATATTCCAGTAAGTAGAATTTTACATACAAGTTGATGTATATCGATCTTTATGAAGTTTTTTAATGGGTTGGGAAATATGTACCAATTTTTTTTTCAATGGTGATGCCATTGAAATTGATTATGATCGGCCCGTTATTTAATATAGGCCCTTTGGAAATGTCCCCTAGCATGGGTTTTTATCCCATAAAATTCCTAAATATAATATGATTTTAACCAAATTTTGTAAAAAAATGTTATTATATTTAAAAACGATGTGTCAAACTATACGAGGATCGGTCCATTATTTTTCATAGGTCCCATTCAACCACCTCACTTTTAAACTTACAAATAGCACATATACGAGGGTATCATTAAATTAAGATAAATATAAGCCAAAGCCGCGGTTTGGGTCGGTCCATTATTTTTTTTTAATTCCCATATAACTTTAAAACAACATTTCCTACAAAAACAATTCCCTTTAAAACGCATAAAATTCACATAAATATTGGTATCATAATAATAAATTGAACATATAATAAGGAAAGCAAAATTATACGAGGGTCGTTCATAAATTTTTCGTAGCAAATATTTAAAATCAACAGTATAGGTTATGCTTTATAAGGCCCGGAATTGGATTTTAAGCTTAATAGAATAAACAATATAGAATAGTTCTATTCATCACCCTGATTAGAGAGGATGTTACAAATTTTACGAATATCGAATTATATACTTATAAAACTTATTAAATTTTTAAATATTAAACAATTTTATCGAAATTATACTGCACTTAATATATGTAATTTATTTTCAGAATATGGATTCACATCTTATTAAAGCTTTGAAATAATGCTTCTTCACGTAATAGGGTAAGGAGTGAGTTGGAAAACTTTCATTGTAACAAATTATTAGCTTCTTCTGCAACAACTGCATAAAGTTTTTGGGAAATTTTGATTGCTTTCGGGTCCTAAACTTTCCTTTAAAATTGCCTTGAGCATCAACAACATTAAATGTTTGACCAGGAAGTTGTGAAAAATCTGCAAGAGCATACGTTTTGTCATCCATTAGATGACAAAACTTAGATTTTGCAGGGACCAGAGGTTGACATAGCTTTCTTGCAATATAGAATAATTTTATTTCGCATAGTTCCTTTTCTAACAGACTTGAGAGGATGTAACTTGTTTTCGAAAATCGCATCATATTTGCTATTGGTCCCATATAGGACCATTCAATACTAACAATTGTAGAGGATTTAGCAAATGAGACCTTTTATGGAATTGTAGTTAAAATAAATTTTGCTACAGAGAAAAATTAATTTTCTGGTGTAATATCTTGATGTTATGCAAAATTTTCTCGATAATGTTAGTGAGGAAAGGTATTTAATATTCAGCGGAGCCGAATAAAGCATTCTTAACATTTTTAATGGTTATCGAATTTATCTTCAAAACATAATAATAATAATAATAATAATAATAATAATAATAATAATAATAATAATAATAATAATAGACTATTAGATTTAATACTCTTTTTAATCGATTCAAAAAAATTAATCGAAGTGTACATGTCTCCAATGAAAAGAGAACACATAAAGAGGAAAGAGATAATGCAACTCAATTCCAACCATAAAACGCAAGACAATACAAAACTACACCAAATCATAATTATATACAATTTAAGAGACGTCAAACATGATCAGTCCGTCAGCAGCGATAACTACAAAAACAATATTGTATATTTTTTATTATCATTTCTTAAACGACTTTAAGTTTATATAGTCACACATATTGGAGAGAAAGACGTACATACAATATTGAAAAAAACAAAATATTTTAAAAATAAAATTGAAATTATTATTATTTGTTGCTATCAACTAAGAGAAAGAGAGACAAATTGTATTGAAAGAGAGTGCAGCTCGTTATTTAAGTTTTTTAAAAAATCGACAAAAATAAAGTAATTTTTTTTGTAAAATAAGAAAACAGTTGATTATTATTTAGTTGTTTTCAACGCGTTGATCGGTTAAGATCAAGTTAAAAAAAGACTATTACTTGCCCTACCCAATCACACGCTAACTAACTCACTCTCCCTCTCATTATATTACACAACGACACGATCACGGTTTTTTATGTGATTTTTTATTATTTAATTTTTTTTTATAAATTTCTTTCTTTCTTAAAAAAAATACATTAAATGGGAGAGATTTTAGTTTGTTGTGTGAAATAAAAGTATTTTTTCTGTTGCTGAAAGTGATATTTCTGCAAGAAGAAGAATAAATAGAAAAAGAAGCAGAAGATTTAGTTTTTATTAGAGAAAAGAAAAAGTGTTCAAATAAAAGTGAATTTAAATAAAATTTTAGAAGAAAAAAAAATAAACAAAAATAAATTAACTTTCTTTGTGCCATGATAAATAAATTATGTAAAATTAATAACAACAATAACAATATCAAACAAACTCAACGATCAACAAATTGAACAAAAAATTTAATTAGATTTACGTTTGATTTTATTGCAACAACAATAACAACAAAGTGTTAGTATATAATTTTATAAAATTATTATTTTTGTTTGTTTACTTTATAAATTATTTTTATTTGTTTGTATTTTTTTCTTTCATTAAACGATATTTATATATATATATTTTTTATGAAGTTTTTTTAACAAAAAATCATAAATTGTTTATAAACAAAAAAGCCATAAATTGTTTTTTCTTCAAACACACAAAACAAAATAAAGTAAAAATACGGACAAAAAGTGCAAAAAAAGTCAAAACATGTGTTTATAAAAATAATATAAAACAAGTAAATATTTTATAATCGGTAGAGCACGACTATGTTATACCCTTCATCACAATGTTAGTTATAAATAGTACTTACGAAAAATTAACATACGACCCTCGTATAATTTAATTATCTTATTTATTCTTAGCTGTGCAGTAAATTATTGCGACACTAACATTTATGTGAAATTTATGCGTTTTAAGATGAATTTTGCAGGGGGACTATATGAGAGCTTGATAAAAATATGGTTTGTCCAGTTTTTATTACAATATCAACGTTTATGTGAGATTTATGTCCTTAAAAGTGATATTTAGAAAGGGGTTTGTATGGGAACTTGAGGAATTATGAACCGACCCTCACATATGTTGGCACATTGTTTTAATAGTATATCATCAGAGAATAGAATATTATAAGACTTACTTGTGCTAAATCTTGTTTAAAACGTTTTATATTTAGGACTTTTATGACTCTAAAACTCCATACTGAGAAGACATTTGTTTGGTAGGTATCATAAATATTGAACCGAACATGGCCATAGGCTTCGTCCTTGGGAAAAAATAAAAATATGTACCAACTTTCATCAAGATATCTCAAGAATTGCGACCTGTAGATTGCTCACAATGTTAACATGGACAGCCAGCCGGACAGACAGCCAGACAGGCAGACGTACCGGCATCGTCAATCGTCTCAGAAAGTAATTCTGATTCGAACGGTATACCTAAAGGTGGAGGTAACACCATGTTTTTCTGTATGTAACAAACATCAGAACAAACACATACAACCCAAATCTCCTCTGGTGGTGTAGGGTATAAAAACAAATTAATATTTATTGGCTTAAAGTAAGTTGGCCAAAAGTGGTGTTTACATTATAAAGAGTTCATATTTCTAATCGGTTACTTAAAATTAAAAAGTAACACAAAACTAAATAATTTTGTCACTTCGTGTTAAACACCAATAAAAAATTAAGACATTATTGTATGAAATTAATATCTGAATCGATTTATCCATGTCCGTCTATTGAACTCACGTATTATTCAATGACCAAATTGTTTGTTTCTATCCCCTTTGGTTTGTTATTTAACACTAGAACAGTTTGTTTAGTGGAAAAATTATAAACCGATATCTGGCGCAACCTCAGAAGTTTAAAAAATTTTGTCAATAATATTTAGCTTCATATAACTTTATAAACAATACCAAAAATGGTCAGAACCGATTTAATACCGATAGACTTAATAAGAATTTTTCTAATTTGCAAGTGGTGTTCGATTATAGTATTCTTAGTTATTTTCTACTTAAACGAATAATCTAGACAAACGTCATAAAATTGAAATTGTTCGTTTTCTTTTTCGTGAGGGTTCTTTTTCAAAAATCATTTTTATCGAAGAAGAACAAAACTGCCGGAAAAAGTGTCATCAATGTCCAACACATATATTTTCTAGTAAAAAAGCTTTATTATTAATTTTTGTTTATTTAATGTATTTTCCCTCCTCCTATGAGTCAGTCAACAACGATTATTCGTTGAAATAAATAATCGAAACGATAATAAAAAAACTTTTAGTCACTCATAAACGTTTTGTACTTTGACAGACAATAAATAGTTGTACTTTAAATGTAAATACGGAATCTCTATTACTTTAAATTAACATTTCGATAAAAACAGGTTAAATATTCAAATAATGGTGATAACAAGAAAATAACGAAGACTTTGAACTTTTATGAATTGAATCAAACTAAATTAAATCTTGGAATAGAAATTTAATATTATGACATATTTTTTTACACTTATTCACTACAAACCTTGAATGGAGGAATATTAAGTTCGTCATTCCGGGTGTAATAAGTTTTATAATGCTCTAATTGAAGTTATGTTAATGATAAACCGCCATATAAAGCTTTATATAAACGATGAGCAGAGATTTTACATAAGCACAGATAACATTTATAAAGGCGTCCATATAGGCACCGATTTTTTCAAGATCAATACTATTATATGACACCTACATAAGGTCCACTTCCCCAGTTTACTTCGGAAACCACTAAACTTATTTACTTAATTTTTATCTCCAGTAATGAAATTTTGAACCTTTTTCGAAACCCTCCCTTTTAACGTTTTTATTGTGCTCCATTTCAAATCTGCCACATTTGGACTTATTTTTGTGCTCTTCAATTCTCTTTTAACAGGAGCCCAATATCTCTTCTCTGGCTTTAACTCAGACAATTTGGTGCATTTACTTCTCTTTGTACATACCATAATGTGGTATTATGGTTCTTGTACCACTCAATTGATTTTTTAGGAAGTCGACACATTATGAAGACAAAGGAATGGAAGCAGCTTTTAAGAAAACATTCCTTGATGTAAATTTCGCTATTTATATAGAGACCGTTTTTACAAAAGATCAGCTTCTTTTGCCATAACTGCATATTGCCAAACCAAGAACTTTTTGACTTCTTTTGGGTCATAAAACTTTTCTTCAACATTCCCTAGAGCATCAGCAACATAAAAGTGTTCACTAGGAAGTTGTGAAAAATATGCCAGAACATTCGTTTCATTATCCTTTATGCAACAAGAATATTTTTGTTAAAAACTTGACGTCAATTTGTGTGCTCTGTTTTAGGCCTCTAAATATTTAGCAGCGTTTCTGTAGGAAACGTCTTGAAACTTGTATGTTTTTAAAGCTGCATTGGCTTTAATTTTTCATATCAAATAGTCCAAGCCTGAGCTAAACGGTCTGCTTTCCTACCGGATGTCTTGGGACCTTTTTCGAAATTGTTTTCTATTTGCAAATATTGATCATCGAATATCTAAAGAAATATAAGAGTGAAAACTGGACAAAATGTAGGACGGATAGGATAAGGGGGAGATATAACCCCTATACAAAGAAAATAGTGAACACCGAATATCCAATAAGTTTTTCAACGAACTATTTTACAAGACAAAATGTGGGACGGATAGAATCAGAGGGGAAGTAGTTCCCATACAAAGCAAATTTTGAACTATAACAGCGAGAATTTTCAAATATGGTCTCAATAATTTTTTTCGAGGAACTTTTTTTCGAGGCAAAATGTGAGATTTAAAGAACAATGACAGCGAGAATTTTTGAATTTATTCCTAAAATGAAGGACGGATAGGATCAAGGGGGGAGATAGCCTCCATACAGAAAACTGTTTATAATGAAATTTTTTAAGTAACTGTTTTACTGGACAGAATGAAGGACGGAGCATGGGGGGAGGTTGGGACCATTGGGGATTAATCCCAAAATAATTTTGTTTTACTTTATAAGGGCGACAAACAATAACACTTGGATTTAAAGTTTTAATGAAAAACGTGTGATAAGAATTTTTCGATTTCACTCCTTTAGTTTATTATCAAGTGAAACAATTTTAGAAATAATATATATTTCTTAAAAATTAAAAATATATATTTTTCTATGTATGTAAAATCAGGAAATATATAAGAAAAATATTATGAGAAATTTTTATTTTATCGCTTGAAAAAGTTTCAATGAATTCATATCTACAAAATAATAATAAAAAAATAAAATATTAAAAAAACAAATTTATGAAGTTCATTGCACTTTTTATAAAAATAACTACAATAACAAAATAACACACTTTTAATAATATAAAATTATTGTTTATATATTTATGCATTTAATTCTATAACGCATTTTATGTGTTTTATAAAATTTTAAAAAAAAAGTGAATTAAAAGAATTCAATCGAACCACAACAAAAGAAAACATTTTAAATTTATGTAATTTTAATACAGATTATCTACTAATGTTTCTCTAAGTGTAATTTCCTTTTTTATCATTTATTGCTTCAAATAAAGTGTGTGTACGATGGAAAAATATAAAAATACAAAAATTATAATAAAATTTATTTTTTAAATGTCAAATAGTCCAAAGACCTATTTTGTGATTGATAAATGAATTTTATATCGACCGATAACTAGGGGTTACTTCAACACTTCATACTCTATAGACGGCTAAATGTTTGAGCATTTTTTTTTAATTTTCACAGTATTTTTCTAAGTTCCCGTAAAAAACCGATATGTCCAGAGAAGTTAACATCATATACATTGCAATTATTAATGACACCCTCACCCGGTGCAATTTCAAAAAGAAAACTTAATAAATCGCGGAGATCTCCAGTTATTCGATTATTTATATTTACTTTTAGCTTCTAGATTTTTTCAATAAAACCGTTTCGAAGAAAAGTGCCAAATTGTTCAAACTCTAGATGAAATAGTTTTTTTTTTTAATAATCGATAAATATTATTTGCTTTGCATGGCGGCTACCAACCCATCTGATCTTATCAGTCTTAAATTTTTTAGTAAAACTGTTCTTTAAGAAGGTAACATTATCATTTCCTATATATTTTCCAAAATTTTTGATCATTTCTGATATAACATGGTGCTTTTGATATGGTCCTCAAAATCTTTCAATGGAGTCTCCCACAATTTATTTTCAATTGGATTCAATACGGAATTATACAGAGTGTCTTTATTGTCATATGAAGTTTTTTAGTTTAAATATGACGAGTCCATGTGTGACGTAGGTTAATGATATTATTAATACCATCAGTTTGCCTTCAAATAGTTTTCGCTGACTTTCAACTACGGGTCCATATTTCGCAAATACATATTTAGAAAATGAAATCCGTTATGTGGGTCTTAGGATTGCCTTGTTGCTTGGCAGGTAAATCAGAATTAATTATAAAATTGGATCTTAAGCACTTTCTTGTGAACATCTGCATTTATTGCAAATTCCTCTGTAATTTAACCATTATACTTCTATTTGAACAACCGATTACATAGATATAACTCCACCTATTTGTGGACTCCATAATGGTAATAAGCATTTTATATAATGATTAAACCTTCGTACCAGACTTTATCGAAGACCCAAGCAAAATCTAGAAAAACTGCAAAGCTTTAGCATTTTAATTCATAAGATTTTCTCAATTATTATACGATTCGAATATTCCATAATTCCAAGTCTTTGACAGAAATTTGTGAACTGGTAATATTTTTCTATCATTCAGAATTGGATTTTGAATTAGCTTTTCAAATAACACAGATAAGCAAGAAAGTAGATTTAATTGTCAATATGATGGCGTCAAATTCAAATATATTCTTAGATTTTCTATATATTTTCTATTGGGCTAGTTTTCTTTCTTAGCTTTCGACTTGCAGTACACAGTCTTAGCTTTACAGGTGATGATGTCGTTTATAATCATTCTTTCCAAAGGTTTCGTTTCTTATGAAGAAGTTTTTGAATATGCGAATTAAAAATATATTTCATGTTCTGCGCTCTATAATCTCACTTGAATACTGAGCTGAGTTCAATAATAACCATATCTTAAATATGGACTAATTATAATCAAATTTGGTCCAACTTCATGAATATAGAATTTTAAGCTTAAAACCTCTTAAATAATAAAGAATTTCAATAAAATTCGGCATTAAAAATTTTCGATTCGGCATAAAAATTCGAGTACGAATTTCAAGAACATCAAAACATCTCCCATGTAAGCAACCCCTCACGAAAAAGTGTTATAACTTAAAAAACTCTTAAATATTTATTATTTCTATTAATATATTTTTTATTATATAATTTATATTTCGTGAATCGATAAGAAATAAATGTTTATTTTCTTCTAATTATTTTTGTAATTGGTGTTAATATATGTAAGTAATGAATATCGATTCAGGTTTGACTATAGCTTCCATATAAGTATCGTTCCATGAAATGAGTTTAACGCAATTAAACTTCTTAATGAAATATCTCAGTAATAAATATTTACTTCAAATCATCAAAAAGTGCAAAGAACTTCAAGGTCATCTGTCTCCAAATGACTGTATTTGTAACATGGGGATTATATTCAGAAGAGGTGTTTAAATTAATAAAGCTTTCTGATAGTTAATTTTTGAAGTAAAGAATAATTCAAGACGATTTCAGTATTCCAAAAACATCGCAAAACACCTTTCTGATCCCTTCAATTAAGAACAAAAATTTTAACATTATTTTAGTGATAAAAAAATCGTGCTTAAATTTTGACGTTTATCAAATACCAAATTATAGTACTAGATGTTTACCCTGCATATATCAAATTTGATATTTTTAAACATAAACCATATATGATAACATTAATGCAGCAAACAGTATTTGATATTAAATTTTGAGAGTTCTTGGAGTCCAATTAACGTATAGAAAGATTTTTTTATTAATCGACGGATTTCAGACCCCCATCTGGGAGATTAAAGCTGGGTCTGTTATATCGTTTATATTTAAACGAGTTTTTTGTATAATAATTATTTTAATAATTCGTTTTTTTTTTTTTGTTTTTGAAATAAAATCATTGAAAAAATCGCAAGGTTCTGCAAAAACAAACTTGCCAGACCGAAATTAAACCAAATAATTATTCCAATATAGTAAAAAATAGTGTTGTGTAGAATATTAATTAGTTTTATTAGAATTTGTGCCAAAAGAAAGGAACTAAACGTAAAACATTTAAAATTTCACGATTTTATAAAAAAAAAAAAAAAAAAAAAACAAATTATAATAAATAAATAAATTATAAATAAGTTATAATTAAGAAATAAGTTATAGTTTAGGAAAAGTCTCAAAGAAACAAGTAAGAATGTCATATTTGGCTATACCGAATCTTCAATACCCTCCACCTGAAGTTCTCATAACTTTATATTATGGCAAAATTTCATAGTAATTTATCGACTTATAATTGACAATTTTATGAAAGTTCTTCGTTTGTACTTAGAGTTTGCCTCAGATATCAGTCTATATCTTTAAATATACTGAACCGATTATGCTGGTTTTGAATCGAAAACTTCTCGGGACTATAAGAAATACTCAGGCCGAATATCATTGAGATTTGTGGATGTGAGCGTAATGGGACAGACGAAATATCTAAGTCAACTTAGATTTTGATTTTATGTAAGAATATATGTACAGTATGGGGTCTGAAATGATTCCTTCTTAGTGTTGCACTCGGAATGACTAAGTTAATATACCCTCTTCATCACTTGTGGTGGTGGAGGGTATAAAAATAATAGTGTTTCAACTCAAAACTGTTTTCCGGGAAAGGGTCTTATATATGAGCTACAGCAAAATATGGACCAAGATTGTTCATATTTGTTTGTCATTGTGCTTAATTTTAATGGAATTGATCTTTATTTAAGTGTTTTCTAAACTCAAACCCGTTTTCGGGAATGCGCGTTATAAGAATGCTATAGGAAAATATGGACCGATATAGGGCAAATTATTATAAAATCTTCAGAATAATGTTGAATTTCAATAAAATTGGTCTTTATTTACTAGTTTTATAAGCTGAAAACTGTTTTCGGTGAGGGGCCGATATAGGAGCTCCATCAAAATATGGACCTAGATTGTTCCTTAAAAATTATACATTAAAAATCATTGTACCGAATTCCAATGGAATTGGTCTTTATTTATTTGCTATCAAATTCCGGGAAGGGACCTTATATTGGAGCTGGGTCAAATAATGACCCCAGAAAAATATGGCTTCTTTGGATTTATTATTGTATCAAAATAAGTACATGTGACAAATTTCAGTAAATTATCTCAAAAATTGCAGCTCAAATGACACACAGAGTTTGTGATGTATCAAAATTTTGCATATTGTAGCCTATAACTTTTTTCCTATTAACCAGATGTTGATGATCTTTTGCATGATAATGGAGTACGTACAATTGTCTGTTAAAACTAAAGTTTTGTTTAAATCCAATTATATTTTTTAGAAGAAAAAACGAAAAGTTATTTTTTTAGAATTTTATCTGTGTTACGTTTTATCCAGTAAAACCGTTCCTTGAGAAAGTTGGTGGGATAAAATTTGAGAACTATCGCTGTTATAATTCTCTGAATATACAATAATCAATATAAACTTTGTATAGGCAGTACCACTCCCCGTAGTCCTATCGGAATTTTTTATAGCCTTTGTTACTAACGGGTATATTGGAATCATTCTGTGAAAATTTTATCAAAATTGATCCTGTCGTACATACATACATACATTCATACATAACTCAAAGGTCTGCCGTCAAACTGTTTCTAATGGTTTCAAGTAGAACTTGTCCGTAGAAAACCTAGTTCAGGTAGAAGGAATGATATTTCTAAAGACAAAAAATAGAAAGCATTTTCAAAAGTTTCCCCAACACATCCGATCCGGTTCAGTGCTCGGACTATTTGGTATAAAAAGTTAAAGTAATGCTGGTTTAAAAACATAAAAGTCTAAAAAAATTCCAGACAGGAACGTTGCTAAAAATTAAGAGGGAACAGAGCACTGATTTTGAAGAAAAAATCTTCCATTATGCAGAAAAAGAAAAACTTCTTGCTGCATAATGGAGGGCGAGATGAAAGTTCTGGCAGATTTTTTTCAACTTTCTAGTTGTGTTGCCGATGCTCGAGGGAACGTTAAAGAAAAGGTGATGATCCAAAAACAGTCAAACTATACAAAAAATGCTTTGTATGGCAAGCAATATGCAGTTGCGGCATAAGATGCCATTCATTCGTTACAACGATCTCTATAAATTCCGAAATTTACATCAAGGAATGTTTACAATAAAAGGCTACGTCCATAATGTGTTATTCCTCTCACTAAGGTAAAGAAGAACTTCAGACGTATAATAATAATAATAATAATAATAATAATAATAATAATAATAATAATAATAATGTGTACCAAGAGAAGCGAATACTCCAAAATGCAGGAAGCTAAGGCGAGTGGAAAGATATTGGGTTCTTGTTGAAAGAAAATTGAAGAACACAGCAAGATGTCCAAAAGTGTGGTAAATTTTAAAGGAAATTGATAAATTAGATGCAGAACCTTCCCGGCCTGTTCATTACCGAAATGGTGCCTGTACACAAGGATCCAAACTAGTGTAAGTTCCAAGATAGCCTGTCAATTTTTCTCTGTCTTTAATGACAGAGGTGCCGCCTGACTCTCGACAAATATTACGTTACTTCCAGAAATATTATTGGCGTTCAAAGGCTCACCTGCCTTATATACTATAATTACAGTCTTAAAAACACTTTATTAATCAGGATGTTGAAATACATATTTCAAGATCCTCTGAAGAGACACCAGCCCCAACACCACAACTCTTTTCGAAACATTCACCCTAAATCCCAGTGTTATGGTCTCCAATAAAGTTACTCCCATTTCTTTTAATTCTGAAGGGTATTTGAATGTTAAAGGATCTTCGAAAGCTTATAAATAGTGAAACAAAATCCGATGACATAAACTTTGGAAGTATTTTTCGCAAATTAGTTGGAATATAATAATTTATTGGTGCTACTTTATGGCAATCGTGGAGACTTGAAAAATATCAAACAGATCTTTTCGTCAACAAACTTTATTATTTATTCCATTATCAACAATTCAATTACCCGCAACATTTGCGAGTTCATGACGTTCTATCGCTCAAAAATATTAAACAACTACGTAGATATTTTACAAACATAATTTAATTGAGACAAATAAACTAAAATAAATAAATAATGGCACTTTTTCAATGCAATTGAGTAGTAACGTATTTTATAGACAATTTACACCCATAACGAATGTATGTATACTCGTATAGTGAAAATAATAGTTATAAATGTTAATATGTTTATAAAAAATATATGTACAAATAAATAGTTCAATTATAATTAATATAATTTTCTAATTATACTCTACAATACCATAAATGATTTTAAGTTTACCGCTCGACAGAGAATCACTTCCTGAGTCGTCCGTCTGGCTGGCTGTCCTTGTTAAACTTGTTCGAAAAGTACAGGTTGCAGTTTTAAAGATTTTTTTATGAAATTTAGCACACACTATTATTTTGGCTCAAGGACGATGCCTATTAAAATTTGTTAGGATCGGTCTATTATTTCATATAGGCCCCATGCAAATGTCAATACGGAATGGGATTTTTAGTCCATAAAATTCCTAAATATAAAACGATTTTATCCAGATTTCGGAAAATAAGTCTTAATATATTCTAAAACGATGTGTCGATTTATACGAGGTTTAGTCCATTATTTTTCATAGATCCCATACTACAAACCTTCCAAATACCACTTGCAAATTCATAAATCGCACATATTAGTGGGAATTGCATAATATTGCATAATATTTTCTCATTTAATTCTCCAGAAAAACTTCTATTTAAAACGAAAAAAACACATATTCTTTTGCACAGCAATTAATACGAGGGTCATTCATTAATTTATTGTAGCAGGCATTTACAACCAACAATGTGGTGTAGGGTATTACATAGTCGGGCTTAACCGAACATAACATTTCTAATTTCCAAATTTTTCTAAACGATCATTATCGATCGTACAGTGAGAAGAACATGTGAATATTTGTGAGAGAAATATTTTATTAATAAATTAAACAAAGAGACTGAGTGAGAGTGAAGTGAATTGAAATAGAACCACTTGTTATAGGTCAACAAAAATTAATAGATTATTTTCTTGAAAATCTAATCACCGTCAACTAATAAACCGAATATTTCTTTATTTCTTATCAAATATTTTGTTATTTTTCTTTTCAATTATTTTTATTTCGAAATTAAGAAAATCGTATTAAACATAAATCATGATAAAATAAAATTTCAAACAAACGTGTATTGGAAAATGATTAGAATTATTTTATAATAAAATATTTTTAATTAAAACTGAATATTTCACATTTTTTTCATAAATATGTAAATTGATTATTTTAATCTAAATTATATATTTAAGTTTATAATTGAATTCATTTAAATAAGTTAAATTTGTTTAAAAATTTCATATTTACTGAAAAAATCAAACTTGGATTGATTAAATGCCTGTTTTGGTTCCAGATCAGAATCTTGTATACTTCGCTCAGTCCAGTTTCAACTATAAGCATGTTAATTTTATTAGAATATCTGCAACGGTTCAGTAGAATAGAATTGTTTCTAAAAAATCATTTTGGAACCAATGTAAGACTGTTATAGTATTTGGGCCGTTTTAAGTGAGACCAAATTATACTGAGGAACATGGACTTCATTTACTATGTCTATCAGGAGAGAGATCGAAAATTTTTAACATACAAAAATATATATTTGTATAGTTATAGTAGCTAAGACCCGGTGCGCTTTGCAGCCCTTATAAAGTGGGTAGTATCCCTCTCCATGGTTCTATTTGTCCTACACTTTGGCCAGTACAAACGATCCTTGGGAAAGTAATTGACACCAATTTGAATATTCTCGCTTTTGCAGTTCTTTAGATATTCGATAATTGATATTTGCTTTGTATAGGAATACCTTTCCCCTTGATCCTACCCGTCCTACATTTTGATTAAACAAATACTTGAGAAAGTGATTGGGATCGATTTTGAGAACGACGTTCTTTAGATAATCGATAATCAACATTTTTTTTGTATGGGGGGACACCTCTCCCCATGACCCTATCGTAATTTTGTATAGTCTATGTTATTTTTAAGTATATGGGGATCATTCTGTTAAAAAACAAAAACAAACACACATGAAATTTTTAACCTTTTTGGGAAACCCTTCCATTAACGTGTTTTTTAGTTCTTTCTGTCACTTTGCTTTGAAATCACCACACTTTTTGACACCTTATTATGCTCTTCAATTTTCTTTTATCAAGAGCCCAATTTCTCTTCTTAGCTTCAGGTATTTTGAAGGATTTGCTTCTTTTGGTAAAAATATCACATTATTGTTCTTGTTCCACTCGAGGACTTGTTTACCGCAGTAACGGGATGCCAAGTCAGGCCAAAAACATGTGGACACATTTTGAAGTCTTACGAATGGAAGCAGACTTTTTTTGTTTTTAGAGACCGTTGTAATAAATGAATGGCTTCATTTGCCGCATATTGCTTGCCATATAAAGAAATTTTGGGGAAGTTTTGACTGCATTTACTTCTTAAACTTTTCTTCAACATTCCCTCGATCATCAACAACATAAAATATTGATCATGAAGTTGTGAAAAATCTGCCAAACATACGTTTCGTCATCCATTATGCAGCAGGAATATTTTTTTGAAAAACTTAAATTTAATTTCTGTACTCTGCTTTTGGTCTCTAAGTTTTTGCATCATTCCTGTCAGGGACTTTTTGACCCTTGTATGTTTTTATGCAGGTGGCATTAGCTTTAACTATCCATTCCAAATATTTTAAGCACTGAGATAAACGGGATGCTATCCTAATGGGTGTGTTGGGTGCTCTTTTGAAAATGTTTTCTATTTTCATTTCTTCTAGCTAAACCAGTTTTTCTATCAACGGACAAGTTCTACCGGAACTGTTTAATAACACTGGAAACAGTTTGACCAGGTTTACAATATATTAAATTGTTTGACATTAATCATAATAACTGACTTGACGAATTATTTATATAAATATCCAACTCTAAGAGCTCGGTGTCCTAGACATCTATGTAAAAATCTCTTTAGTCTGAACATTGTCTGATAATTGTCATTCCTCATCCAACAAAATGTTGGCAGATAGATAACAATGGGTGCTAAGTGATCTGATCGATAAAAGTGCAATTCATTCAATAATTAATAAATTTGTCAGATATTTTCCTTTTTGGAACTGCTGAATCAAATGTCTTATTTTTTAAATTTATTTACAATTTGTAATTTTTTATAAATCGCTTAAGTTGTTAAACCCATTTTTTGCCAAGTCATATATATGGAAATTTGTTATATATTTACGTCTGTATATTTTTTATAACTAAAATAAATTAGGCTTTATATTATGTTTGACCCATTTCTTTTGTAATTTAAAGCTTGAAAATTATTTTAAAAAAAATCTTCCAAAGTGCGAACACAAGAATTCTTAATCGTAAAGTCTAGTCTGGCAAAACAAAGTCGCCCTCGTTGATAACAAAAAAAAATAATAATAAACAAATAAGAATGTTATATTCGGCTGTGCTGAATCCTAAATACGCTCCAACAATAACTGTGCAGAAATTTAATAGATTTTTTTTTAAATTTAAAAATCTTAACAATTTAAAGTTTCTCTCGAAAACTAGACTTTAATGGCAGCTGTAGCAAAATATTTGCCAAAAAAGTACCATGTATTCAAGAACCATATAATATAGGCTGAAATTAGTCAAATTAATAACGTATATTAAATACAGTTAGAAAAATAATAGTACAGAATTGCAATAGAATTGATTTTTATTTACCAGTTTTTTATGATCAAAATGATATGGGAACTACAGCAAAATATGGACATTTAGAAAAATCATCATGCAGAACCCCAATGGAATTGGTATCTATTGAGGTTTTTTATAAGCTCAAAACAATTTTCCGGGAAGGGGCTTTATAAAGACAGTTAGAAATTAAATTTGCCGAATTAGAATTCATATTAAGGAGTTTTATAAGCTTACACTTCCATACCGGGAAGGGCTGTTATATGGGAGCTAGTTCAAATAATGATCCCAACACAATCTTGTTTCTTTGAGTTTATTATTGTATCAAAAATCAAAATTGCGACCCATATGATGCAAAGAAATAACTTTTTTTATGGATCCGATTCAAAACTTTGCACTATGATGAAGAACCTATAACTGTATGTTATAATTGAGTTTTTGTTAAGATCCACATTTACCTTTTGATAGAAAAATTAAGAATTTTTTTGGAATTTTAAGCCTGCCTCAGATATCCGTCTATAACTTTTTTTCTGATGAACCCATATAGCTGGTTTTAAATAGGAAAGGAGATTACAATTAATGTGAATGAATTTCATTGAATTGGGATAATGTTTCTAATAGACAGACAGACAGACAGACAGACAGACAGACAGACAGACATATAGACGGACATGGCTAAATCGATCCAGATTTTGATTTTATGTGTTCCACACGGAGAGACAAAGTTAATACACCCTCATCACCACTTGTGATGGTGCAGGGTATATAAAATCATAATATAACGATTTAAATATTCTTGAATCTTGAATACAATTTAATCACTTCTAATGATCAAATTGTCTTTATATTAAAATTTAAAACCAGTTTTTAAAACAAAATATTAAGTTTTATTGAACAAGCACGTGAATAAATATATTTCACTTAAAACTCACTCAATTTTAAGTTGTTGTAATTAAAAATCAACTGTTTTATTAATTTTTTTTATAATTCTGAAATTTGTTTTCTTATTTCCGGAATTTATAAAAAAACGTTTTAAAACAAACAAAACAGCTGGAAATGCAAACCACTACAGAAGGTCAAGTGTATTAATATAATGACACATTTAATTTTAGCCAAAATTTACTTTACTCTAAACTCTAATCACAACAGAGTGAGTGAGTGAGTGCAAATAGGAAAAGTGTAATAAAGTGTAAATTCATTGAATTTTATTTTTAATTGTTTCGGTGCAAATATGTTTTGTCTACAACTGAATGAATAATGATCAATGAACTTGTTGTTTGGACTCAAGGACAAATAAGCAAACACAATTTTTTTGTTATTTTCGCATCACATAGCGACAGTAGAGTTTTTCTACGTATAAGAAAGAAAAGTGAAAAGAAATACCGAAAACGTATTTTCCCAAAAATCAAAACAGCAATCTGCAATATGAAACACCAAACTTGCTTCCACTTTAATTATTATGCACACATTGTCTGAGCAAAAACATGCCTCCAAATTGTTTTGGTAGTGGAGGATATACCACTACCACAAGTTATAATTTAGGACGGTAGATTTGGATTGTCTTTAAGTGTGTAACATTAAAATATTATTTCTACATTCTTCGATTATATCAAGTCCGTCAGTAACTGGCACCTTCACAGCCGAAAGCATAACCCAAAACACAATTGAAAAACTTTCTGTTCATTTCACTTTGTCGAACGCTTTCGTTTCTTTGATAAAATGCGGACCTGTTTTTGCCTTTTTGGTATTACACCTAGAATGACAAACTGGATATACCAACGCTCTAATGAAGGATATAAAAAAGAAATACGTGATAAAAATTATAAAACAATCGAATCTGGATCTACAAAAAAATTACGAAATTTCTGTCAAAATAATCAAGAGAATTTAATGGGAATCGTGATTTGGGAAGAAACAGGGTTTAAATGAATTCGGGGAAAACAAGACAATTTAAAGTACATTGAAAAAAACTCTCTTTCATAAGTGAACACGAATAGTAAATATGTAAATATTTTAATGTGAGTACCTGTCCCTTAAGACTTAACCTCACGGTGCTCTTTGCATAGACTGAATAAAAAGCTCCCAATGCGAAAACATGTATTTGAAGCTGATATTTCCATGGTAGGATCGAAGCCTATCTACACTCCCACCGATATTTGAGTCACGGCACCCGGTTGAAAATACAACTCATGGTTATACAAAGATTAACGTTGTTTAACATGAGTTTTCGTTAAATTAATCTCACGATGCTTTTCGCACAGGATGAATACAATGCGTTTACCAATGCCACCATATGTAGGAGACTACTACCAATTCGAAGCCATGCATTTGGACATCACATCTTCCTTATTAGAAGCGAAGCATTTCTAAACTCTCGGAGAGAAAGGAAGACTCATAGAAAGTAGATATTAATTATCAAATATTTACAAAAGTTTTATATTAAGAGACTCACAATCTATATTGAAGATCGTACAGAATAAGGAGTATAGACATTCCAATTCAAAGCCAAATGAGTGTAGCGAGATTTTTACAATTTGCCCCAATCATTTTCATATAAATCAGCTTTACTGGAACAAAAATATTAAACGAAAATACTATTGATTTTTTGATTGACAGATCTATTTAAAAATCGGCAAAAATGGTTCATTATGGGCAGCATAATGGCATTACTTTGAAATATTGTTCAAGATCGCCAACAGTATAAAGAAATTCCCTATATGCAATCACATAATGTTCAGCCTAAAAAATTTCTTGGATCAAGAACGCACTGTAGCTGATTTCGGAAAATTTGTTTAGTTTTTAGTTAATTTCTTAAAGTTGCTTAAGTTTTGAACAGCAATTTTTAGAGATATTTTTGTTCCGGTTTTGTAACTATATTTAAAAATATTTTTAATAGTTTTTGATATTGCAGAATGTAAGCTATATGACATTTCTTATAAGCTATTTAGAGATCAGACAAAGACTATGAGTACTTGATGGGAAAAATTGATTAGATTTCGAACAATGTGTATTTATTGAATATCGTTTACTTTTAAATCTTTATTTATCATACAAAGTACATCAATTTTGATAGTATAGGGGGATATTGAAAACAGTCAATTACAACATTCTTACTTCTTTGTTCATTAAATATATCAGAAGTGAAAGGGTATTTAAGATTCTGCAAAGTCGTATTATAGCATTTTTACTTGTTCTTTAATGATGAATGATTATTTTTTCTTTAACCTAAAATAAAGTCATGCCTTTAGCGAGTATTTTGATGAATCCTATAAAGTAAAATGAAAAATGTTTGGTATATGTTTTTATATGGGTCATTAAGTGTACTAAGTAAACAATATTTCCATAGTCAGAGGCGTATTTTTAAATCCTTATAAAAAATAAAGGATACTTGCAAAAATGATTTTTAGTGAGAAAAAATGTGTCGTAATGTTGAACACAAATAGGAGACATAATTAAGAAAAAACGAGTAAAAGCTATAGTCGGTCAAGCTCGTCTATTAAATACCCTACACCACATTGTTGGTTATTCATGGTAGTAATCAAAAATCAATGATCAACACTCAGGTAAATATGTGCATTTTTAAAGGATTTTTTTGGGGATAACAATAAGGGAGCTAGAGGAAGTTATGGACCAAACCTCGTAAAATTCCGTACATCGACTTTTGCTTATATTTATTTTAATTTGACCAATTCTTATCACAATACCAACATGTATGTGAGACTTATACCCTTAAATTTGTTATTTTTAAAGGGGGTTGTATGGGACCTATGAGAAATTTTTAATATTATCAGACTTATGTGTGCAAAATTTCGCTAAAATCGCTTAAAACCCCATTTCGGGAGGAACACTTATATAGGGGCTTGGTGAAATAATGAACCCATCATCAATAGGCATCGCCCTTGGACCAAAATAATGACACATGCCAAGTTTCATCGAGATATTTCAAAAATTACGACCTGCCAGGCAGCCAGACGGACGGATCGGACTGTGTCGATCGGTATACTTAAAAGTGGTGGTAGCAATATGTTTTCTGTGCGTTAAAAACTGAAGCACAAACGAATTATACCCCAACCAAATATGGTGATGTAGGATATAAAAAAAACAATCGAAGCCGCAAAATTAAAGCCATTACCAAGAGGGGTTCGAGCATTTTTTGCCATTAATTTCAAATCAAAAGCTTCTTCTTAATAATCTCAAACAAAAGTTCAATTTTGTTTCTAATTGAAAATTCTATACACCACAATGTGGTATTAATTGTACACAATTAATTGGTGAATGTAATAAATACATTTTTAGAAACCTTTTGAATATTAGAAATCTGAATTGTATACAAAATATTACTGTTAATTATTTAAAATGTGATATTGATATTAGTGACTTAGTTTATATTGTAATATTTGTATTGATAAGACACTTATTTAAACCACAATGATTAACACAGAAAATATAATTTTTTAAATTAGAAAAACTAGAAGAGAAACTGATCGATTACAAAATGACAAAATTAATTAATTGACGTTATAGATTATATTAATCATTAAAGATTTCAAAACTATAAATAGAAAAAATATCAAAATATATAAGCAGACACGACATTTATACGATAACTTTAAACCGCGGAATTTGTGGCGTTTCTATGGATGTCGTTTAAAGCAGTCATATACAAATTTCGATCTTAAGGATTTGCGTTAACCATAAACGAGAAGCAACATACTATTGTTATTAGTTATTGTTATCGTAACTACAAAATTTATTTATTCGCATTTTGACGTTGCATTAATAGTTATTGTTATCGCCTCTAAAAATATTGTTATTCCAATAAAAAATATTGCTATTGTAATAAAAAGTTTGTTTATACGCATTGTCATTTTGCATTGATTACAACGGTTATCGTTATCGTTATCGCCAGTTAAAATATTGTTATGGCCACTAAAAATATTGTTATCGTTACTAAAAATATTGTTATGGCCATTAAGAATATTGTTATTCTAATAAAAAATATTTTGGTTCAATAAAAAATGTTTTTGTTATATAATTTTATTTATTTTAATTTTCTATTTTTATTTATTTTATAACACAAATTGTAAAAAAATATTTCTTCATATTCAGTTGTCAGTAAACTGAAAATAATATTTTATACTTATAACAATAGTTTTTTTCAACGTGTTGTTCAATAACAATAAAATTGTAATCAGTCAAACATATAGCGATCACATTATTTTTTATTTAATAACTGTAATACAGCAACGAAATTATTATCAAAATAAAATAAATTCAAAGGTTAATATGTTGGTGATAACAACAAATGTTTACCACGAAAATATTAATGTTTGCGACAAACATATTGCGAAATGAGGTTTCTCTGTGTATATATACCTAAGAGTGCTCTGTTCGAATATATGGATATCTTACAGCTTTGGTGATAACTTCAGTTGTGTAATATTGAAGTTAAGATTCCTGCGAAGAAAGGAAAGGAAAGAACTGCCTACAAAATATTTATGTTCCTTAACTAGAGTTGAGGGAATTTCACTGCAAATAAAGACTACACTAGAGATAGATAATTCATCACTGACCATAGTCCATAGTAATCAATGTAGCTAAGTACAGCGGGCTTATGCTTTGAGGAAATAATTTCTACTCCGCAATTTGTGCGTTACTAAAGTGGCCTGATCTGAGGAGGTAAATAGGCTGTTAAATGTAACTTTAAAAATCTTTGCGTGGTTAACAGTTGGAATTTTCCACTGCTTCTACATCAATATTTTTAAGTTGTTAATTCTCAATGAAATGTTTAGATTACAACGAGCTCCTACAGTTAAATTGGAATATGTTTTAAGAATTACATTTTCATTCATTGAATTTTATTCAAAAATATTCAATTCAAATGTTGGAAAATTATTTATTAAATATTTAAAAAATTATAGATTTAGTAAGAAAAAGTATTTTGGAACCACTGTACATCCAATGTTTCAATACAAATAATTGCGTTTTTAATAAATATATATTTTTTGGGATGCTAATATGCACATTATTTTTTACTTATTTACACTTGTATATTCATATTTTTATATTAGCGCAATTATTAATTATGGAAATTTGTATTAAAAAAAATAACTTAAACTTATGACAGGAGAGGAGACTTGATAACATACAGTCACAGACATAAGTGTGGACATTAAAATATTATGAAATATAAATAAAATATTTTGTAAATTTATAATATTTAATTTAAGGAGTGATATGAAAAAAAAATCTTAACACACGTTTTTTATCAAGTTACCTTTGCAAAACAAGTCAGTTATTAGGTCAAACAAATTAATATAAATCTGATTAAAATGAGCGACTAAAATTATTAAGTATTAAAAAAATACCCAACGTAATCCTTCAAAAAGTTGGCCAAGCATTCAAAGCATTCATCTCTTCTAATGGTTTAAACAGTACCAGAATAACTTGGCCGTTGATAGAAAAACTGGTTCAAATAGATTTTTCAAAAGCAAAAAATATATAACGCATTTTCAAAACAGCTCGAAAAGTTAAAATTTCCAGACAGGAACGCTACTAAAAATTCAGAGGCAAAAACAGTGCACGGAAATTGATGACTGTTCAAAAATGTTATGTTGCTTTAGGGAATGTTGAAGAAAACTTTAGGACCCAAAAGCAGTCAAAATTCTTGGTGCGGCAAAAGAAGCCATAGGGCTCTATAAATACCGAAATTTAAATCAAGGAATGTTTACAAAAAAGGCGTCATAATTTTGCGATCTCACTTTTTAACATCAGACATCAATAGTTTTCGTCTAGTTATTCCTGAATTATAGCCAATATTGTATGTCAATCTCCGAAAAGTTTTGGCGTGCATTTCCCTTCCAAAATCTTCAACATCAACACTGCTGTAACAAGCAGTATTGATGTTATTTTTGGATCAAGTTTGACATGTTCTCTTTGAGTTAATATACTTGCACATTTTTATATAATTTTCACCTTTAAAACGATTTATGGCCGTCGAAATAGTAGAACGCTTTGATTCAGTAATATTCCAATCTCTGTTAAAGAGTTATCTGATAATGTGAATGTAACCTAATTTGGGACTGATTACAAACATCAGAAAAAGTGGTCTGGTTTGGAAATTGCGCCTGTTTTTATTTATTATATTTTTGTCCCTTAATTTATATCAAGGTACGGCTTTTGATTATTTTTTACTCTTCAAACAATCGGATCTTTCAAAGAGTATTATTTATTTGTATCGCTCTTTGAACAAGAGTTTATTTCTAAAAAATTATAATGAATAATGTCGTGTGTAAGAGTTATTTTTATTAAACTGAAAAAGGGATGTTTGTATGTTTACAACCTTTGTATGAATATACAAACGTACTCAAATATTAAGATGTGTTTATTTTTGTTGTATGAATTTTTAAATGTTTTTGTTATTGCATTTTTAGTATAAAACGACAACAGTAAGTTTTTTGTGACAAGAAATATTTTGTGAGCTTGTGTATGCACATTTTGTTTTTTCATTTTTTTATTTTCCTTTCAACCATTTCACAATTTTGAGGAGTAAAAAATAAACATCTTCATTTTTTATTTTTCACTTAAAATAAAAATATAATAATTTTTTCCCGATTTTGCACAGAGTAAAATCGAAAAAACAAAGATAAAAGTTTTAATCGAAAAAAAGAGTTTTATTTTTTTAATCTCCTCTAAGAAGATTAAAAATAGATCATTTAAAAGTAGAGATTTTGTTCCGAGTCTTTCCATACTCTGACTTATATCCGTGATTGTAGATTCTAAGAAAAATTGTTCAAAAGTTTTATTTAAATTTCTATAATTTTTGAATTAAAACAATAATTTTTGTGTTTATGGGTTCAAACATGAATATTTATAGCAAAATAAATTTATTTTAATTAAATTTTATTGCATTTTAACCTTGCAAACTCCATTTATTGATAAGAATTAATTTAATTATTATGAAATTATAGTGTGGCGCTTTGGTTTAAACAAAAAGGAAATTACTTAATGTCATTCAAAGAAAATATATATAAACACATGACTTAAAAAGTTTTTAATATTAATTATTTAAATGTTTTGTTATGAATAATTATGTATAATTAAATGTTTTTTTTTAACATAAGAGCAATTGCAAGTTTGCACCACAAATTTTAGATAAAGAATATTCGAAATTCATTTGCATGAAAATTTATTGAAACAGGAATTGCGGATGAAATTTTTTAAAATTATTAGCAAATATCTGGAACTTTTATAGAATAGATTCAAATAATACGTTAGAATGTTATATTCGTTTATACCGATTCTTAAAACCCTCCACCACAATCATTTCAACATTCCGCTTGTAAGAGGATACTATCCGCCGTTGACCATTCTCCTTGTTCAAAAATTACATTGGACATATAGTCCATGCTATAAATTTCATCCATTCTATAACAGTTTCAAAAATATACTGTATGGAAAATTTCGTTTTTAGGAGGAAACCACTTCCCCATGCCCTATCCAAAAATTTGTCAGCCTTTAATATTATGTTGTTAAGGTTTTAAGGTAATTATTTCCACGGTTTCCAAATATATAGATTTGTATAGTTTTAATCACTAGTAACCTTTTTCTCTGCTCGAAGAGATACCCCATCACCGCCTAAAATCTACCACACCTTTTTTAGTCTCTCTCCCTCAAGAGTCTAATATCTCTCCACTGGGCTTAGCTCTGGGAAATTTAGAGGATTTACCTCCCTTGGTATAAATGCCACATTATTGTTCTTGTACCTCTCAAGGACTTGTTGACCATAATGTTAAGATGTTAAGTCAAACCAAAAAGAAGTTGACACATAATGAAGTCCTACGAATTTAAGCATACTTTTTTCGTAAACATTTATTGAAATAAATGTCGGTATTTATAGAGCCACTTGTAACAAATAATTGACTTCTCTTGCAGCAACTGCATATTCCTTGCCATAACAAAACCTTTTTGGGAAATTTTGATGGCTTTCGGCTCCTTAACATTTCATCAACTTTCCCTCGAGTATTAGCAATATAAAATTCCGGCCAGAAAGTAACTAAAAATTTTGAAAACTTGTCTTCAATTTTCGTGCTCTGTTTTTTGGACTCTAAGTTTTTAGGGTTCCAGTCATAATATTCAAAAATTTCACCTCAAAGACGGCTTTTGGGTCCTTAACATTTCTTCAACTTTCCCTCAAGCATCAGCAACATAAAATTTCGAACAGAAAGTAACTAAAAATTTAGAAAACTTGACAAACTTAAGATGACTGAACCAACATGTTTTACAAAGGCAACTTGATAAAAAAATATAACAAAAAATATTTCGGTTAAAATTTTTTATAAAAATGTGTGTTAAGAATTTTTGATCTCACTCCTTCCAACCTGTTAATAAAATTCTAATTTGAATTTCGTAATGCTTAAGAATTTACATTTTATTTAAATTTTTATTTTTAGCCTGAACTTAGGTCCGTGACTGTATACACAAACAAAAAATACACCTTTCCATTCCAGATCCTTGGGATCTTATGAAAATTAACTCGATTAGAATTATATAATTTCCATTTGTCACAGCAGAGTTCTTTGAGGTGACATCAAAAATAATTTATTAAAAAAACTACTGAAGTATTGGGACTCTGCAATATCATGAGAGAAGTTTGCGTGCCCAACTTTAACCAACAGATGCCAGTTCCGGATCAAATCTATAATATCTATATTTCAGAATTCTCAGTAAATTTTAGAATAAATTTTCACTCCTTCCTTTTTTGTTTTTGTTTTTCGAATAAATCTGAAATGTCAATGAAATAAGTTCTGATTTGACTTTTAATTTTCACATGACCCCATAACTGATATATTTTTTAAATATATTTAGATATTTCATCAATTAAGTAATAAACTTTATTGAAATTTCATATCTTAATAATATTTTTCCTTAATTAAAAGCAATAATTAGTTTTCTCACTATAATTTATTTAAAAAGTAAAATTAAAAATTAAAAACAATTATCGTCATTAATTAATTATTACTTTTAGTAAAAAAACAAAAACAAAAGATATAAATAAATATAAAAATGACTTCTAAAGAGCACAATGGTCGTGTGGGGATAATTAAAAAGCTAAGACGTTCAGCATCGGCCAGTGAACATAGTATGAGTGAATTGCGTAATCGTAAGTCGACACAACATCTATTCGATCAACATGGTACACCGATAGATCTCAAACAATTTCGTAAAGTTTTGGATAAAGAAGATAATGGTAACAGTAATACAGAGAAAAAGACTAGATATCGGAGGACACAGAGTGTAACCCGTGCTGAAGAAATCACAACCAAAGAAGAAAAACAACGTAAAGAACAGCCAGATAAACCGTAAGTGAATTTAAAATTTTTAACAATTTGAAATAGATGTTGCGAATTTTTAACATTAAAAAAAATAATAATAAAATTTTAGCTGCCATCGACCCAGAGACTCTTTATTTTCTTGGAGTTCTGGTTTTAGCAATTTTACCGGTTTAGTTAATTGGGGTTTCCTGCTATTAACCATTGGTGGTTTTAGACTCTGTTTAGAGAATTTGTTAAAGTAGGTTTTTTTTGTCGTTATAATAACAAAATATTTCGTTATAATAACAAAATATTTTTAAATATTTTTGTATTCAAATTTAATAGATATGGCATACGAATCAATCCTATTGACTGGTATTTCTTTTTATGTGGCAAAAATGAAGGTGAAGGACATGCTTCATTATTTTTAATTTTATGTAAGTATAATTCAGATCTTTACGACTTATTTGATTCAGACAATTTTACACAATTTCGAACAAAATTTTTTTTGATTTTCTTTCCAGACTCTATTGTTCATTTATCAATTTGTCTGATGATAGAAAAAGCTTTAGCCATGGTAAGTAAAAATTACATAATTTTTTTATAAATATCGGTGTTAATATGAAACCTTCAAAAATGTGTTTGTATGAGATAATTATCTCTAATAGTTTTCGAGTAATTTATATTTGAAGATCGAAAAGAGTTATGAAAAGATCTTCAGTCGGTTTTTCTAATACAGATCCAAAAGTATTTAGCAGATCTTTTTCATACAATTGCAAAACAAACAAAAAAGGTAAAGGTTGAAAGATGAATCATACTAAATTTTAATGTAATCGGTTCATGATTTCGTATAGTTCCCATTCAAGTTCCTTTCGAAATTGTTCTTCTTGGGAAATACTTCTGTAACTTTTAAACCGATATATAACAGATTTCAAAAGTTCAGAGCTCAGGCGTTTTTGAGTTCATTTAGTCATCAAACATGATTTTTCATGATCCCAATTTTGCGATTTGAGAACTTAACAATTAACCAAATATGATTAGAACTTAGGATGAACTTAGCAGTAATGATCAGAAATGGTTTATGGAAAGTGTTGAAGAGGAGTAGTGAAGGTTTATGTTTGAGACGCAGAAGGAGAGATAGTAAAGGATCGTTGCATTTGTTTAGTAGTCAATTTCAGGGAATATTTGTGGAGAGCCTATGGAATAGGTCTTTTGTGAAACCATCCGCAAAAAGGAATATAATCACAGTTATCCCTTAAGTCGGCATAAGTCAAATCTGTCAGAGTTTATAATAAACTGCAACCAAAGAAACGCAATCATAGATACTCAAAGGCAGGGCATTGTCAGAACAAATGAGGTATCATTTCCTCCTCATCATTTCGACAATTTCAGCAGAAATCATCCGCAATAAGGTCAAGAAATCATTAACAAACTCACTAAACACACTAGTGATGAAATTTTAAACCACTTTCGGAAACTCTTCTATTAACGATTTTATAGTGCTTTCTGTCATTTGGATTTGTCTCTCGTGATACAAATACCACATTATGGTTCTTGTACCACTCAATGGCTTGTTTACCTTAGAGTTTGGATGCCATGTCATGTCAAATACAAGTGGACACATTATAAAGTCTCGTGGTACAAATACCACAATATTGTTCCTGCACCACTCACTTTTTGTTTATCATAGTGTCAGGATGCCATGTCAGGCCAAAAACAAGTGGACACATTATAAAATCTTATGAATGGAAGCAACCTTTTTTGGTATAAATTTTAGTATTTATAAAACCCTTTACAACGAATGATTGGCTTCCGTGAAAAGAATCCAACATTTTATTACGAAAACACTTCTAGCAAATTTGTCCAGATGTTACAGTCGATCAAAAGTTACAGTCATCGCATCTGTCCAACTTTCAAACTTATTTCAATATTAAATCATTTTAATTTTAAATGTCACGTGAAGTGTTTGTGGTGTTTAACATAAAACAATATTTAGACATATTTAATAATATTTATATTGAATAGAATACCCTATTTAACCTTTTTGAACATTCTAAACTGCATTTGTTTTTGACGAAAAGTCTTTATAATTCATGTCTGGAATATTAGCAAAGAAATGTGATGCTTTCGTCTTTTAGATAATTTCACTTAACAACAATTATTTATTTAAAACAATTATAAATAAATAATAATATAAATAAATAAGATAGTCGGCCAAGCCCGACTATCTAATGCCCTACACCACATAACCTCATATAATTTTGCACATCTATTTTTGCTTATATTTATCTTAATTTGCCCAATTATTACTACAATATTTGAGAATTTTGCCCTTAAAAGAGATATTTGGAAGGGGTTTTATGGGATCTATTAGAAATAATCAACCGATCCTCGCATATTTTGGAACATCGTTTTAGAATATTATAAGAGTTACTTGTCTCATTCATTTTCATTTTTAATCGCTTTGTATTTAGGACATTTATGACCCATTCCAGAAAGAACATTTGTATGGGAGGTTCCTGAAATATTGTACTGAACATAACCGGTTTCAATAGGCTTCGTCCTTAGGCCAAAATATAGAGATATTCAAAGCCCCAGAGACAGGCAGACTGACGGACGGACATCGTTAAATCGACTCACAAAGTGATTCTGAGTCGAACTGTACACTTAAAGATTAATGTTAACACCATTTTTTTTCTGCATGTTACAAACACCAGAACAAACGCATAATACTCCAACCACCCTCGGTAGTGTAGGGTATATTTAAATTAATAAAAGATAAGAAAAACACATTCCCAAATAATTAAAGACAATTATAACTTAATAATCTTCACAAAAGACAATTAATTAAACGCATATTGAGATCAAAAATTAATTGTTATCAATTTTAAATTTTAGATAGGAAAAATATAAATTTAATAAGTAAGAAAAATATAACTCACCCTTAAAACAAACACCTTTAATTTCTTGATTAAAATCTCTGTTTTTGTGTTAGAGAAAATCTTGAATACGAATACTAAAATCTTATGAATATTGTATCATGTTATGTTTTCATGTTAGGGAATCTTGAAATTTTGTTTAAAGAAAATCTGAAAGATGTATTTTATAAGATATTTTATTATTTATTTTTTTTCGTAGTTTTACAAAATTAATTTTTTGTTTTAAAGGAAAAAAATTTAATACCAAAAAATCTTATAACATTTAGAGTAGAAAAATTTAACAAAATTTTGAATAAGAAAAAAATATAAAAAAACAGTAAAAAATAAAGAAAGAAACTTACACAAAAAAGAAAACAACTTAAACAATACGTACACCATATTGAGCGCAATATTTTTGCAAGGCTTGCTTATGATTATCCCCAATAGCAGATACCATTTGGGGTACTTCACCGGGGCGAGCCTGAGCCAATTTGGCCAAAGAATCAGCTAAAAATTTACGACCATCTGTGACATCAGCTAAGAAATCTTGAGTTTTAGGCTGAGCAAAACTTAATTGAGAAAATGCAGCCTGATAACCTGAAGCATCATCAGGTTCTACAAAATTATCACCTTCTAAAGCGCTCTTATCAGGAGGCAATTCAAAAAGTTCAACTAAAGCTTGCAGTAGTCTAGACCAATTTTGACTGTAGGGTGGAGTTAACATTGCAGGACATTCGCACAGTATTTTAGAAATACCCACAGCAACAATTTTACGCTCCAATTCGAGAGATACCTTAGCCATATCGGGAATGAAAACTCGATCGACCACCATACCAAACATGTTGGCTTGAATTTGATCGATTAGTTCCACCAAAGCAGGGGCACCCAATTTGGCAGTGTAATAACAGAAGAAAACAATAATACCTTTAACATATTTCGTAGTCTTGGACAAAGATAAACGTTGGAATAACAAGGCAAATATTTGACGCATACTGGCCTGTAAATCATTGGGAGGATAATAAGCCAAAAGATTTTGCAATAGATAAAAACCTTCATGATCATTAGCCTTGGAGGCAATCATTTTTTGGAAAATACCCAAAATAGCATTCTGGAAAAAAGGAAAACATACATTTGAAATGGAATATGTTAAAAAATTCTTTTAAAACTTACCAATTTTTCCATGGCTGCAATTTGAGACGAACCTTGCTTAATAAATGCACAGAGTAAACGTATAAGGGGTGTAACATTACCCGATCTATCCCACAGAGGAGGAGCTAACAAACAGGGAAATAGAGCCCAATAGGGTTCTGGTATAGGTCCCGTACCCTCACGTATTTCCAATAACAACGATAACATTTGGAATACATAAGGCATAAATTCCAAAATATCCTGTTGCAGAATACCCTGGAAAACTGGAAACAAAACCTCCTCAAAGGAACTTACAGCAGCTGCCTCAGTTTTACATACAATTCTATTTCAGAAAAACATAAAATCTTAAAACTTTTCCTTGGATATTTTTTAAATTAGAAAAGAAACTTACTTAATGGCCAAAGATATAGTTTCAAATAAATAATGATTGAAATGTGGTCGAGAAGGATTTTTAGCTACCATCGTTAAAATCTCAGTTAAACGTGGCAAAGCTACACCCATAAATGGCAATGAATGTTCTTGTAATGAGGCAAAACTTCTCATAATAGCTTTCATAACGTATTCATTTTCATTGGAGCCAGGCAATGCTAATGTTGCAAATAATCCACCTAAAAGATCATTAGCCACAGGGGCCAAATGTTGGGGACCAATTCTAAAAGAAAAATAATAAGAATTTATTAATAATTTATTTAAAAAATAAAACAATTTTTAACTTACAGCAGTTCATTAGTAGAATCTCTCATGGTAAAAATTCTTTCCAAAGCGCAGGCAGCATAACTGTGTACTACAACACTTTCAGCTGGCAAATGACGTATTAAATGAGGCAAAGCAGCTAAAAGAGTTTGTTGACCCAATAAACTACGGAATACCATGACAAATTTAAGAGCAGCCGACTTCAAAACTGGCAATTCGTTTACTGTAGATAAAAAAACAAATAATTAAAGACAAGGTAAAACTGATAGTCCATACAAGGAATGCTGGCCTATTCACTCCACTGTACTTTGCGGAATGAAATGGATCAAAAATGACAGTGCAAGTGTTTCTACTAAATCCCAGTTTATTTCTTTAACATATTTTCATATTCTTCCCTTCGCATTAATTGATGCGATATTGTATAACGTTTTCAATGCAGAGCCTCCTGAGAAACAGTTCAACACCAACCTCATTACTAAGCTTATTTTATACACTTTCGAAAATTTAAATAAGAGTTATTAACATTTTTAAATTCCAAATAATTCGTACTTGAAAGTTCATTCAACCGACGGACAAACTTCAATCGAGCCAAATTTTTATATGATCCCAAAAATATGAATTTAAAAATAATACGAAAAATATATATATTTCAATATTTAATTTTCATACTCACTATTTGGTCTCTCTAATTCGGGTACAATTTGTTGGGCACAAAATTCTGGTAAGGGTACCAATTCTGAAGCCTGGGTAATACCATGTTTTTGAGTACCACCACGAGAAGCAAAAGATGTTACCAAATAAATGGCAGTATCTTTAGCTCGCCAATTTACTGCTGGATTCTCTTTATATTTAGCCAATAAAATTTCCAAATATTGACCAAAAATACCGAAGATTTTAGCTTCAAAGTTTTGAGATAAAGTTTTAACTAAATCACAAGCTGCACGACGTCTGGTATCAATATCAGAACCCTCGATATCACGTCTAATATACTCTTCGGGACTATCTTCGAAAAGTTCTTCATCGGATTGACGAAAATCTAAATTGGGTATTACTACTTTTTCGCAAATGTTGGCTAAAATTTCGGGATTTTCGAAAATTTTGCGATAATGGGAACGTTCTGCTACCACGGATAGAAATTGTAAAGCATTGGATACCAACTACAAAAAATATATACATATTTTTATTTATTAAATGAAAATAGAAAAAGAAAGAAAAAGAAAATTCCACTTACCGTATCATATTTTGTTTGCATGCCCGTTTTAACCAATAATTCCCATACGGCAGTTACAAAGGTTTCCATAAATGGTGCAAATTCTTCATCATATTTTTGTGCATACATTGCAATATTTTCACATACTTGTGAACGTAAATGCTCCAATACCCCAGCATCTTCATCATCTCCTGTATGCAAACAGGGTACATCTATGGTTAATAATTCATGGAATGCTTTCATCCAAGTGGCCATATTATCTTCAAAGAACTCTGGCAAATCTTGTGAATTTAATGAGAAAAATACTTTGCACACCAATACCAAAGAACCATAGATTACTTTTAATGCCTCTGTGTTATTCTCATGTACTTTAGTTAATTGCATGGTGGCCAAAAGTAAATCTGTTAATGGTTTTGCCATACGATCCAATACCAATTTAATTTCTTCCCAAAGATTTTGGGATTTAAACTCATAACGATAACGTTTAAAGAGTGAGTGGGCGGTTTGTAAAACACCATTTATAACATTAAAATCACCAGTGGCAAACTTATCAACCATTTCATCGATAAGTTGTGGCCATTTTTTGGGAAAATCATATTTTCCTATAATACTCACGGCATCACTCAATTGTTTTTGCAAAGCAGGCGGAGAACGCAACATAAGAGTAACAATCAAAGTTTTGATGGTATTACGATCATCAATGTGAATTTTATCGGGAATTTCAGAGTCCTGTTCAATGTAAAAAAACAATTTGATATTTTTTTGAAAATGCTTAATCAAACATTTTTTAGTTATTTTAACACTAAATTAACCAAGGAAATCATTTGAACTGATTAGAGTTGAGTATATTATAGGGACATATTCCAAACGACTATCTCATACGAGAGCTGGATTTACTTCGTTTAACACGTCTTTTCAATGAATCTATGATCTTCCCATAGTTATGTATTTGGATTAACTTCAATTTGTGAATACAAACGAATATCTCCATATTCTCCGATATGGAGAATATGTTGCCATAGCGCTGGTAGCAATAATTTTCCAATGGACAATTATATTTCCTATTTTCACCAATATAATAATGGCAGCAATCATGGGTGGACTTAAAGAGATCTAATAGATGTGATAGAGTCGATGCTTCTTGGGAAATGTGTATTCAAATATCCACGCGATAGGGCTATCAATAGGATGATTTATGATGATTTTCTGATATTCTGTTTAATAACATTGGGCACAGTTTGACCGAAGACTTTTGAATGCTTGGCCAACTTTTTGTAGATCCAATTTTATTAAAATTATTTAGTAATTTTAGCACGCAGTTTTTTCTGGTCACTCCTTTTAATCAGATTAACAATATATTAATTTGTTTGACATAAAACATTATAACTGACATGTTTTACAAAAGTAAAATGTTCCCACAACAACTAAATCTCCGTTCCGGAATCACCTGAATCACACTTGCCCGAAGATCGTAACCCAAGCGACAGCTGTAACTGTTCTGCTATCGGATATAGCAAAACAGTTACAACAAAAGTAACTTGAAAAAAAGTCAAATAATACTTATGTTAAAAGTTTTTATGGAAAACGTGTCTTAAGAATTTATCTATCTCACTCTTTAGTGGTATTTTTCAACTGCTTCATTTTTATATATAAAGTTGTTTTCCATGAGTGCAAAGGAAATTTGAATGCTATCAATTTCCCAAAAATACACACCCATTAAGTAGTTTAAGGTTACTCTCATGAAATTAACTATAATTTCCGTGTTTAATTTTTCCCAAATTTTAAATAACTTTTCCAATAATTTTTTTACAAATTTAAAAACAAATCATTGTTAGCAATCAAAAAACACTAACCTCATTTATGGCCCAATTACGTTTGATATAATTTTTAAAAGCAATGGAACCAGCCACACGTATTGTCATGTCTACATCGGCCTTGTCTATTAAATTCAATAGCAACACCGCATAATTACGTTGAGTTTCTGTAGATTCTAGTAATTTCTCCGCTGTAAATGACAAAAAATAGAAATATAAATTTATTTGCTAATTTCTGTGAAACATATAATAAACTTACCCGGCCTTCTAATATTGGGATCGGGACTTAAAGTTTGTTGCAAATAGCCGGCTAATAATTGCAAATTTTCATTATTTACCTCCATTATGAAATTCTTTGTTGCTTTTGTTAATCAAATTCGCTTTTTTATAATAAAAAATGTACTTGTTTTTTTTTTTTTTTTTTGCTTTTATTCTTTTAACATTAATTTTTAATTATTTTTATTAAAGAAATATTAAAATTTCCTTAATAATTATTACTTTTCTTCTCTTTGAAAAATTGTTTAATTGTTGGAAAATTTTCTTTTATCAAATATTTTTTGCACAGCGTTTCTTCCTTTAAACGTACAAACACACATGCGAGCGGGAGAGAATTGCAAAAACAAATGATAATTACAAATTCCGTTGGTTTTTTTGCGCAAAACAACATATAAACTTGGCAGCACTCTTTGAAATAATGTTGCCATACTATAAAATTATTAGTTTATATTGTTTAGTAAAAACAAATTTTAACCTTTAAAATGTTAAAAATATTTAAATTCCACACATTTTTGTATTTATATGATTTTAAATATTTAAGAAACTACGGAAAGTATTTTTAAATGTTTCATTAACACCTCTATCTTTTTGTATAGAGAAATCACAGTTCAAATATGTATTTTTAATCCAGGTAAAGAGTTTGATGTCTAAGAAGGCGCACAGTGTTTTAAATAAAAATCTTTAATTTCCGAACATCTGGTCCGATTTTAATGAAATTTCACATAGTTATAGTAGAAGTGTAGGCGGATCCCTGAGGATCGACCCCAAACTTAACTCAGGTAGCCTCGAAAAACCTCTTGATGATGCCCCTTACGGATCTAAATAATGATAACAGATTGAGAATAATATCGTGAGTCGCCTGCAGTCTACTCCTGTTAGCAAATCCAAGTAGTACACGTGTAAGACTGCACTTAAGACAGAGTGCTCTTATTACTTCCCTTGCGCAACACGTCCCTCCAATTTTTCTTACTACCGATATGTAAAGCCTTAGTTCTTTCCTTTGGAGTTCCTACACAAGTAGTACTTATTGAGCCAGAAAGTGCTACCTCCATACCATTTATCACCGGTGGTCTGAAACCAACACCCTAGTAAAAAATTACCAACTCATTCTTACCTGTATTTTCACCAAGATCCACAAAGATATAGCTCACTTAATACAGATTGCATCGCCTCATCATCTCATCATCATCTCACGTACCTTTTTCTCATATATTCTTAATAAACATTAATCGCAATCAGCCATAATAGAGGCGATAAATCACCTTTCTGTGGAGTGCTTCTACACGCTAATTTTCTAGTGTCAGCTCAGTATACATAGTCATGTACTCTTACAAATCAACTGAAAAACATCTTAGTTCTAACCAATAATTCCATTAAGATAACTCTGACGGTTCAAAAATTTCAGGATTATTTAAAAAAAATCGTTTTAGACACATTGTTAACGTTCTCGAGATGTAATACAATTCACTACCCTAAGATCGTTTGGGGACTATGTACTCCATCAAATGGACTCGAAAACAGCTCAGCTCTAACTTGATTTCAGCAAAAACGTTTTGAAAGTTTCATAAATTTTATTTTTTTAATATTATTATAATTATAATTTTTATTATTATAATTATCACATTTATTTTTAAGGAAATCATTTCCGAAGGATTAGGTATGTTCATACAAGTTACTAATATTATTGTTGTTGTCATCTTGCCAGTTATTATAATGTATTTAAAAGGACATCTCTTCAGTTTAAGTAAGTTACTGTAAATATGAAAAACATAACATCAATAAATTTTTTTATTAATTAAAAAATAAATTTTAGTGGGTGCCTCGACTGTATGCTTCTTTTATTCTATATTATTCCTTAAATTATGGAGTTATGTACAAGTTAATATGTGGTGTCGCCAAACCTATCAATCTAAGCAATATAATCCCAGAAAAAGACGACCCAGTATCACATTAGCCCAATTAAGTATGAAACAATTTTCTATTTAATAAAATTTATTTATTGATCAAGAATTTATTAAATTTTTAAATTTCAGAGAATGGCCAATTAGATGAAGTTGAAGAAAAAGACGAAGATGTACCCGTTTTAATACAATATCCCGACAATTTAAGCTATAAGGATTTATTTTATTTCTTATGTGCCCCAACTTTATGCTATGAATTAAACTTTCCCCGTACTACACGCATACGTAAACGCTTCCTGTTGAAACGTGTTTTAGAAGTTGTAATTGGTGTTAATGTGGTAATGGCTCTATTCCAACAATGGATAATACCATCTGTACGTAACTCATTGATACCATTCTCAAATATGGATATAGGATTGGCTACTGAACGTCTATTGAAATTAGCGGTAAGTTTAAAAATTTAATAATATTTTTAATGAATAATTTTTAAAAATCAAATCAAAGTGTTAAATTCGGCTGTGACGAATTTTGTATTCCAATCATCTGTATCTAAGAAATGAGATCGAACATTTTTTTACATACATATATATTAATTAATATGAAACCGATTATCTTGCAGTTCTAATATTATTTGTTTTATTAAAAAATGTTTTTATAATTTTAATCACAATTGATGGGCGATTGTGTCTCGGCCCGTTCGGAATTAAATTCGTAGATACAATTTTCGTGGAAACACTCAAACAGGTAGTTCATCTCCGTTTAAAATCAACCATACATTTGAACACCTTTTTTGTGCTCGCCAATTCTCTTTTAACAAAAGCACAATATCTTTCCACTCCAGGCAGTTTAGAGCATTTACCTCTCTTGGTACAAATACCACATTATTGTTCTTGTACCACTCAAGGGCTTGTTTATGCAGTAAGAATATTTATTTAGAAAAATTGTCTTTAATTTTTCGTGCTCTGTTTTAGGTCGCTTTTTTGAGCCTTGTGTGTTTTCCCACCGAATGTGTTGAGAGCTCTTTTGAAAAAGCTTTGTATTATTTGGCTTTAGAGACGTCGTATGGACAACTCCATCTACTTGAACCAGGTTTTTTTATCATTGGTAACAGTTTGACGACAAACGGAATTTGTGAAAGTCGTTCAAAGCTGTCATATACGAATTCTGATCTCAGTATGCTTTGTTTGTATATACGAATATTCTTTCTTACATGCCTCGGTGGTAACTCTGAGAAGAGGTTAGATGAGACTGCATACTAAGCATTTTATTATGTTTCTTAACTGGAAGGAGCTTAATTGCTTCGTGTAGATGTTGAACTGAGGAAATTTGAACACAGCCTTTTATGATTTTTAAGACTGAATTTTTACAGTTGTGGATATTTTTTCCACTGCGTATCACTTAGCGATGGTCTCTAAACTGGTGCAGCATAATTCATCACAGACTGGCCAATCGTTTTAATAAGATTTCTTTGTCCATACTGTACTGCCGTTTAATGCTTTGAGAACCCCATTTCTTCTTCGCATCTTGTTCGTGATTGTTGTTGTAACAGCTCGGCTATTACGATAATTCTTTCATGGGGAAAGATATTTCGTTTAATAAAAGTTTTAATGAAAAACTCACGCTTTCGATCTCACGCCTTAGATTTTTTACCAATAGTTTAGTCAATGAATAACAAAATTTAGATTTTGAAACATGTACATAAAAATTTTCATTTTATGTAAGTTTTCATTTTGTGTCTGTAAATATGTCCGTGACTTATGACCTGGTCAGGTGAAGGGTGTAATAAAACAAATAATTTACAAAATTAATAAAAAATCTTCATTTCAGTTACCAAATCATTTGGTTTGGCTGTGTTTTTTCTATTTAACATTTCATTCATTTTTAAATGCTATTGGAGAAATTTTACATTTTGCTGATCGTAACTATTATAATGATTGGTGGAATGCGAATAATATTGATACATTCTGGAGAACATGGAATATGCCAGTACACAGGTAAATAAAAAAAATATTTTTTTAAATGAAACAGCAAAAAATTAATTAAAACTTTCGCAAATCGTTTAGATGGTGTGTTAGACACTTGTATATTCCTGTGGTACAAATGGGCTATTCTTCGAGACAAGCATCCACCATAGTTTTTCTAATAAGTGCATTTTTCCATGAATATTTGGTATTTATTAATCAAACATTTTTCAATTTTTTTTATTTCATAATTCTAATTTATTTCAATTTAGGTCTCTATACCTCTACAAACTTACAAAATTTGGGCCTTTCTTGGTATGATGGGCCAGATTCCATTATCGGCCATATCAAAAAGTGTTGAACGTTCACTGGGTCCACGCATGGGTAATATCATTGTGTGGGCTTCCATTATTTTAGGACAGCCATTATGTATTATGATGTATTATCATGACTATGTTATAACACATTTCAAAGATTCTTTAAATACCACCATTTACAATAAAATTTAGCTTTTTTGTAAATTAGTAATTAAAATACTTGGTACTTATGGCAGATAATTATTATATAAAAAAACTATTATTTTAATTGTGAACTGATTGCATTTGATATTGCAGTTATATACATATTTCCCCTCCTCCACTCACGCTTCTTTAAAATTGTTATTATATTGAAATTAAAATATGAATTAAGTAAAATATGTTATAGTTATAAAAAACGAAAATGTTAATTTCGCGATATTAAGTTAAAATAAAAACAATCTAATTTAAAAAATTTTGACAAAATATTTTTGTAAAATTTATATAAAATCTAATAAAAATGTAAATAAAACATAAATAAAATTTATTTTAAAAAAGGATAAATATTTTTTTTACATTTTTTTGAATACAATAAAATAACCATAAGTGCAATATGTGTGCAATAATATAAATTCAAAAACAAAAAAGTGGTGGAGCTAGAGGAAATTATGGACCAACCCTCGTAAAATTTCGCACATCGCTTTTTGCTTAAGTTTATTGTAATTTGTCCAGTTATTCATAAGCCCTTCAAAGTGATTTTTAAGGGATGTTATATGGGTTTTTGAGAAATAATAGACTGATCCTCGTATATTTTGGCACTTCATTTTGCTAAAATCATTTTATTACCACTATGGTGGTGTAGGGTATAAGTACAAAATGTAACTGAAATAACTTCAAACAAGTTGGTTATAAGAGTTAGCTACTTAAGTTTTTGTAGTTGTCATTCTCAAAAATATTTTTTAATACTAGAATTTGAAATCCAGAAAAACATGTCAAATACTATCTGAGCTTTTGACATCACCTGGTTAAATTCGCCTTGGCGTCTCCATTTTAAATCTTAAAGTTCAAAAAAATTATAATTTATAATCAAAAACGAGTGGATGATGAAATGAAATTTTCACAGTGTGATCCCAAAACTTCCTTACTAGACAAAACGTAGGACGGATAGGACATCCCATTCAAAGGAAATATTAATTATCGTATATCTAAATAACAATAACAGCGAGAGTCGTAAAATTTGCAGCAGCTATAATAATGTGAGCCACCATCACTAAAGACTGATAAGATCAGAGGGAGAGGTACTCTAAAGTTTACTTGGGGACAGCAACGCCCTAAAAAATTGGTTTTAGCAAAACGAAGTTTGTCAGGTCTGCTAGGTTTATTTAAAATAAAAACAATATGAGAATATTTTTTTGTATAAATATTTCGCTAGAAATGGTTAAAATTTTATATTTAATTTGTTCATTAATTGAACTGATGGTCAACTATCGATGATTTTTTAAGTGTAAAGGTGTTGCCAGTGTGTTTAAAGTAATTTTTAATAATCAATATGGCAAGGAGAACAAAAGCAATGTATACAACCACTGTTGACATATACGATACAATAGTACACTTTCGTGTACGTTTCTCTCTCTTTTTTGTCGGTTGGTAAATACATATTGTTAAAATAATTCTTATGTATGGGTTTAATCGGATAGAGAATTAAAAATTATATTATCAATTCAGTTACTTCTAGATATTAAAAACACTTAATTATTTTAAATAATAGTTTGCGTTCCATACAATAAATAAAATTATTTTGGTACCATTTACAATTAAAAAAGGACACATTTTTACGCTCATTGTTGGCATTTTGTAAACAATTTACTTTCCACCCCTGAAACAAACAAGCATCGCTGTCGCGTTTATTTTCCGCCGTCTGTCTGTGCAAAAAAATTGAGTTTCATAAAAAGTATTATTTTAAACAAATAAAAAAACAAAAAGAAGCTGAAGAAAGTGTATAATTAATAGATTTTATTATATACTATTAGAAAAGTGTAAAATTCTTTAAAAAAATTAACATAAAGACATTGAAAATATAGCGGCAAATATTTTGCCAAGGTGAGGTTAGAGTTTTTTCGCTTTAATTTTTTTCGGCTAAGTCGATATTAAACATTTGATTGCATCGTTAAAACAATTATTAAATTTTTTCCGGTTAAAATTGTGTTTGTGCAAGTATATAAGCATAAACCATCAAATATGTATTTGTTCTTATAAAAATATTAAACAATTGCAAAAAGTAGTATTCGTTTTTTATCGATATTAATAGAAAAAAAACAGAATTTGAGTTTTTCGCAGCTGCAGCACAGTGCGCAGATTCCCTATACGGAGGGCTTCAAATCTCTCCATCTTTTTTGTAATATTTTGAGGTAATTTGAAGCCATAAAGAATCCTTTTTTTAATCTTATTCTGTGTATTTGGTTTAGGCTCTGCCACTAAAGCTTGACGTCAAACAATGCCACAAACGCTGGCGGCATAATTTGTCAAATAAAATGAAAACTTAAGTTGTGTGTATGTGCGTTAAAAAGAACCTGAAAAAGCCTATAACCCAACAAACATGCACTTAAGAAACAAATTATTAATAGATAATAAAATTTTATTAAAATTAACTTTTATACCCTCTACTACCACAAGTGGTGATGAATGTATATTAATTTTGTAAATTCGTTTTTTACGCTAAGAAGAAACCATCTCAGATCCTATAATGTATATATATTCTTGAAATAAATCAAAATCTGATTATTTAGCTGTGTCCGTCTGTTCGAAATTTGGACTGAGTATTTGTTATATTCTTGAGAAGTTTCGTATTAGAAGCTAGCAAATCGGTTCAGTATATTAAAAGATATCTTAAGCAAAAAGTTATAGCGAAAAATATAACTAATTTTATAACTCGTCATTGTTTTACTTAAGGAAAACTTTTTTATATTGTATAGGTTTGCAAATATGAGTGTGTATGTACGGCACAAAACTTATTGACGATTCGGCATAGCCGAATATAGCATTGTTTTATTTGTGCTTAATACATAAAGTTTACTGGGTTATCGTATTGAGAGTTTTTCTCGCAGTAAAATGAAGGGAGTGCATGTGTTTTTGCTGAATGTAAAAGAACCGGCATAAAAAATTATTAAATTAAATAAAAAAATATTCAAAGTATTTAATAAAAAATGTTATTGATTTCTAGAAAAATAATACAACAATCAAAGCAACCAATAAATCTAAAAAACTTTTTGCCGGCTCCCGCAAAAAATTGTCAGCTTTCGCCTAATAAAAACTACCAAGTGTTACGGCAAAAACAACAGGGTGAATTATTAAATAAAACCTCAATTTCATCAGTTTTAGTTGCAAATAATCACGTAAGCTTTTATTTCCAAAAAATAAAATAAAAAATTTGGATTAGTTTTTGAATGTAAATTAGTAAAATTTCTTTAGATCATGAGTGGACGTCAACGTAGTGGTGGGAATAGTGGTCGTTATGGTGGAAGCGGTGGTGGAGGTTATGGCGGTGGATATGGTGGCCGTGGTGATTATGACAATTATGGTGGTGGATTTAATGGTGGCGGATATAATGGCAACAATGGAATGAATCCTTATGGAAACAGTAAGTTTAATATAAACAATTTTTTGTTCATTAAAGTTATTATGCATATATATGTACATACGTACAAACATGTGTATTTTCATTTCCATTATTATCAAAATATTAAGTACAAACATTGATATCACAAATCATTAGGAATTTCTATGAATTTGAGTTGTAAAATGATTGGTGAATTTTGTAACTCTTTTAAGGGCGAACTAAGCAAAATTTATTTATTTAATGAACGAGCTTTTGAATTCGCCTGACTTCTTTACAACTTTATTAAAAATCTAGAAACCAGGTTCTGAATGTGAAATAATTATTAAAAGCATGTTACAAAAGTAAATAGTAGGAAAATATACTGGTGAAAAAATAGTTCTTGCATTTCTTAACGTTTAAATTCTGACGGATTAATACCTGTTCCCTACGCTGAAAAACATTATATCTTAGGATAGTTTAGAAAGTGTTGATTTAATATCCAATAATATAATGAGAAAGAATACCACAACCAGAAGTAAATGGTTGGAATTTATTAGAGATTCTTCAAGATAAATGCTTATACAGAAATCCTAGCAAGTCGACGGTATTCACGAAATCTGTTAAAATCTCCACAGACGATGTAATGAAATATACTGGTTAACCACTTCTGTCTACGAGTATATAGACTAGACAATGACAAAATTAATTGCCACATTCTCTGCTTTCCCCGAATAATCGGCAGAAGCCGAATATACCCACACAGGTACATTGTGATTCCTCCTTTGTCCTTGAAAGCCTGCAGTCGGATCGGTCATTCTACTCAAAATTCATCCGAATCTTGAGATATTTTCCAATCTCCACAAGCAGAAATCATCATACGTATCATCGTCAACTCATACTCAGTCGCAAAAAACATCCCTGACTAATTCAACTTCATTACAAAGAACATTGTAGTGGCCGTATAATCCAACACTGTCTAATTTTATTAACGAATATAAGTCTTCTACACTGCCAAACAATATTGAATTTAATTTTATTTATTGTTGGAATTACTTGGGTTGTGGCTTAGGATTACCTCCATTGCTAATAACTAATAACTCCTAAGATCTTCGCTTGGAATACGCTTCATTCTCTTGGTAGATTAAAGGTTATTCTTACGTCATTAACCAGAACAAACGCACCACAGCCCTTACACATTTTTTTAAATATTCTATCAAGAAACCTTTTAACATCTAGCCTGTATTCCTGTATTTCCATCTCCGAAAAATGATAAAAGTATTCAATACGTCCCATTGTGACCTCGATGTTCCTGGTACCCTAATTCCCGCAGTATCACAGTGTGTCCTACCGTGCAGGAATAAAAAACAACTTGCTCGATTTTTTAAATAGACTCCTTGATTCCATCTTTCTTACATACCAAACTAACAAGAGGCGATTTCGATGTAATCTTGTTGATACATCTGAAATTGGTTTGATTAATTGTATGTCTTAAAATTGTTATGGTATGTTACCTAAAAATAAGTTATTAAAGGTACAAATATCGATATAGTCTATCACAAATATGGTAGACCTAAATACAATAGAACATTTGTGGAAACTACATTTCGTAACAATATTAACATAAGAATACAAATACTGGAATTACTTTCATTAATAAAATATTTACAAATTTCTCTTAATTTAGTGGCCAATAATATGACTGGAAATGATTTAATGCAAATAATGAATGTAATGGCCAGTGGTTTTAACATGAATCCACCTCCACCACCACCAATACGTATGGGTTGTGGTGATTTACGTGCTCATCATTCTGGCATGTTTGTAGAGCTTACAGGGCGTTTAATTAAAAAACGTGTAACACGTTTTATGGAATTGAGAGATCGTGGTAATAGTGCATGTCAATTAGTAATTTTAGAAGATCGGGTAAGTTTTTTTTAATTATAAATAATTCATAACAAATATATTTTTGTAAAACAAAATTGCAGTATCCACGCGTGGCTCGTCGTCTCATAAATATGCCCGAGAATACGGTAATATCTATTGTCGGCTTAGTAACAAGACGGCCTCGTAATTCCTGTAATCAAACTATGCCTACGGGTGAAATTGAAGTTGAAGTACAAGATATATTAAATATTGATTTCAATTCGAACTCTAAAAGAGCAGGAGATAAACGCTCATATAGTACAATGGCTCAACAAAATAGTACAGCAATTACTAGTACTGAATATAAAATGGCTAGTAAGTTTAGAAAATTATTTTATATAATGAACAAAAAAATTAAAAATAATTAAACTAAAAAATATTCTTTCTAGAAACTGAAAATATATTGAAATATTTTGAAAATCGTGATATAACTTGTAATGATTTAAGACGTCGTGATATTGGTAAAGATGTTACCCTTGTAGGCTGGGTTCCTACGGGCAGAACCAATAAGTTTATGCAATTAAAAGATGGTTATGGTCAAACGCAAATTATTATTGAAGATCAAACTGTAAGTTAAGAAATTTATATATATTTTTATTATATTTTCACATTTTACTTTGTTTTAGATGCAAGATACTGTTGTTAGTGCTCCTGAGGGAACTGTTATACAGATAACTGGAAAAGTTTTAGGAAGACCAAGACAAAATATCAACATGGTAAGTTTATGTTAGGAAATACTTAATCCATCTCCTTTATAAATTCTGAGCAAGGGAACTATACGATGGCTACTTCTTTTCAAACACTGGAAAATATATCAAAATCCTTATATAGACGTGAAAATGTAGAAGTTAATAATCCAATTTTCGAAGTGCATCTTTAATGGTTCAACAATACTTTTCGATAGAAGCAAAGGAACTTTAGAACTAGTGTCTAAAATCTACTTGTCCATGGTATTGGAATCTTTGGAAAACGTTCTCCGAGCAGATATTTCTTATATTTGGAGAATAATCAGATATTCTTAAAGGATTACCTAATTTAATGCTAAATCAAAACTGATAAATAATGTTTGTTTTAACTACTTTGCTTTGCGTACATGTTTTTTCTTTTTATTTTTCCAAAATAGAAATACGATACAGGTGAAATTGAGGTTATGGTTGATACAGTTAAAGTACTCAATCCGGAAGATCCTTATGATGGTCCCATTAAGGCTAAGGAGAAGGTCAAGAAACTTTCCATTAACGACATTGATGAGAGTGGCGAAGGTGAAGGTAAAAATGGTGAAGCCATGGAAGAAGATGGCACATCAAAATCCGATGGAACTGGCAATGTTATTAAAGTGGCTGATTTAAACAAATTTGCGAATCGTACCCATACTTGTGGCGAGTTGACTACCGATAATATTGGCGAAAAAGTCACAATATGTGGTTGGTTAGAATTTCAACGTATGGGTAAATTTTTCATACTTCGTGATGGTTATGGACAAACCCAAGTTCTCATAACAGACAGTACTACCGGTCTAGAGAAACAAGATCAAGGTATCACCTTGGAATCTATAGTAAGAGTAGAGGGTAAAGTTATACCCAGACCAGCAGCAACCATCAATCCTAAAATGAAAACCGGACATATTGAAATTGAGGCAGAGACTGTAGAAATCCTAAATGCAGCTAAAAAGAATTTACCTTTGAAGTGCGTAAATTTAATAGGGCTGGAGAACGTTTGCGTTTAACACATCGTTATATTGATTTAAGATTCTCGGACATGCAACATAATTTACGTTTACGTTCAGAAGTTATAATGCGCATGCGTGAATATCTTATCAATTATTTAGGTTTCGTTGAGGTCGAGACACCAACTCTATTCCGCCGAACTCCGGGAGGCGCTCAAGAGTTTGTGGTGCCTACTCGTAAAGCAGGACATTTCTATTCTCTTGTTCAGAGTCCACAGCAATTCAAACAAATGTTAATGGCTGGTGCCATAGATCGTTATTTCCAAGTTGCTCGCTGCTATAGAGATGAAGCTACACGCCCTGATCGTCAGCCTGAATTTACCCAACTTGATATTGAATTATCATTTACAAGCCGTGATGATATAATGCAATTAATTGAGGAAACGTTGCGCTATTCATGGCCTAAAGAATATACCAAAATACAAACACCCTTCAAACGTATGACCTATCAAGATGCTATGGAAAAATATGGTACTGATAAGCCTGATACACGTTTCGGATTACCGGTACTTTCTTTTTTTGATATATAATAAGAAAAATAAGGAATTCTAAAATAAATTAAATATTTTGCAGTTAACCAATGTCACTGATATCATATCAAAGAATGAACAATTTGTTGAAAAATTCAAAGATTTAGGAGCATATGCTTTAATTTTACGAGGTAATGGTGGCTTTTGGAATGGTACAGCCCGTAAACATTATGAAAGCCTTTCCAAAGAATTTTCTGGAACATTATTTGTTCGTAAATTTTTGGTAAGTTTTATTTTTGTTATTTGAAAAAATATTTGGTAATATGTTTTGTGTTCCTACTTTGTAGCAATATAAAGATGTAATGGATCGTTTAACTAATTTATTAACTTCAGATGTCGCCTCTGAATTAATTTCCAAATATGATATAGAGGAAAATGATTTACTATTTTTAGGTATTGGCGAAAAAGTTGAAACGGTAAGTTACGTTCATGTTATATTTTTTCATCAAACATATATGAACGAACTGAAGACAAAAACGTAAACCGTTCTTCTAAAAGAAATTCTAAAAGGTTAATTGGTAAAAGAGCCTACAAAAATTAATTTATTAGTGAAAATTGGTAGTGCAAAATATCCGTACTTTTTGCAATTATATAGTACCAACATATACAAAAACAGTTCATATGAAACTACTGCATATGTTGAAATGTTATGTACTACTGTCATTTTTATATAATGAAAAATTTGAATTTCCTGTTCCATTTGTGGTGTTATTAAAGAGCTTGTCTGTAAAATTACAGGTTATTAAGGAATTAGTTGCCTATACATTCCAACCAAATTTGCTCGTGCACTGGAAAGTGACAATGCAAATATTTCACATTCTCACAGTTGTCCATCCTACAAATATCGGAAGAGCTTCAGTGCTATTTTATCATCATCCCTAAATAATTAAACATATCTTCCTTAAATTAATCCTTCCGTTACCAAGAATTGCATTCAATCTGGACAGTTCAAATTCTGACAAAATGGTGCTTGGAACATGAAAGTTAAATCTTGTTTGCTAGGTATTTTGTAACCTTTTTAAGACCAATCCACTGTGGAATATGCAGCCCAACATATTCCGTTAGTCTTATTTTAATCTTACATTCTGTTACTATTTCCGAAGTCGCCAGGTGTACCCTGAATGCGTTCAGTTTCGCCACGTAAATAATTACGCAAATTCTTTTTTCTTGTCATGTTCCATAACCAGCTCGCAATAATCACAGAATGTTTGAGTGGAAAACTGCACTTGCTTTCTAAACTAACTTTTTTTATCCTTGGGTAATCAGTTAAGACTGCCTAGTATTAGCAAGATTCTTGCCGCTTTCATTATAAAAAAATTTAAAGAGAGTAGTTGAGGAATGCAGTGAAAGAAGCATCCAGAATAGATCTCATATTTAAAATTCTGTTAACCTTATATTTGTTAGGGGTTTGAGCCCCTAATACCCTATGGGGGATATATATTAGAAGTATGCATTGGGGCACTCTGTATTCCTCATATAGTTGGAGTATTTATGCCCTTTAAGGTCTGTAAATTATTCCTAACCTGAAAAGTTTTACACTTTGACGGAGTTATACAACACTGTCTTAGTTCTTTTAGATAAATAGTAGCGCCGTAGAATTTTGGTTAAGTATTGCGACAACATTGAGAAATGTTCATATAGATTGAGTGTAGAATTCGCTTTAACCAGTAGAATCCTCGTTATTCACACAAAGAGTTACTGCCATTCCTGCCTTCTTTAACAAGATTTTTAAAACCTAACACCTCTAAGACAACAATCAACAACTCAGACTACAATCAAGACTCACATATATCTCATGAACTCATTGTTAAATGTCCATCATCCAAAAATTAAACAATTCCGTTTTCCTCTTTATTTCTCTCTCTCAACAATTAAAGCAAAAATTATTGGGAAAAATACGTGTTGATTATCATAACTTTTTGATTGAAAATGGTGTGGTACGTAAAAGTTATGACAATAAATTTGTGTGGATAATTGATTTTCCAATGTTCGAAATTAATCCTGAAACTGGAAATTTGGAAAGTGTTCATCATCCGTTTACTGCACCACACCCTGATGATATGGAAGATTTTGTTAATTCTAAAGCCGAAGATTTGGTGAAAATACGCTCTCAAGCTTACGATTTGGTATTGAATGGTCAAGAAATTGGTGGAGGTTCCATACGTATACATGATCGTGATATGCAACACTTTGTTTTAGAGCAAATCTTGAAGATACCCCACGAACATTTAGCACATTTACTAAGCGCTTTAGAATCGGGATGTCCACCACATGGTGGTATTGCTTTGGGCCTAGATCGTTTAATGGCTATCATTTGCCGGGCTGTATCCATACGTGATGTTATAGCATTCCCTAAATCATTAAATGGTCGTGATCCATTATCAAGTGCACCAGTACCGATATCGGAAGAAGAAAAATCTATATATCATTTGGCCATTGTTGAAGGCAATAATGCTGAAGAAGAAGGTCATGCACAAGAAGATACTGATCCGGATGCAGAACGCCCACCTCCATCACCAACAGCTATGGATGAAGATGTTAAAATTGAAGAAGAGCCGAAGCAACAGGAGGAAGAAAAAATGGCAGTTGATGAAGAACCAGCCAGTGAAGAAATAAAAGCCGATGCTAAGTGTCCGCAAAAAGAGGAACCTGTTAAAACCAAACGTACCGTTAAGAAGAAGCAATAAAAACTTCAAAAAATAAACAAAACTAGATACACGTGCTTATATTTAATAACTTCATCTCAAATTATCATTTTGTTTGATAAAAAAATAATAATAATTTTGCTATATATATTAACACTAGTTTACAAATCATAATAATTTTAATAGATTTTGTAAATTAAATGCATGTGTACTGTACTACCTAATTACCAATATAATATTAAAGGAAGTATTTATTTTTTCCTTTTTCATTTAATTAATTAATTTTTTTAATTAATATCAAAAATATGTCTCTGAAAAGGTTCACTTGATCTTAGAAGTGAATTATTACATTTTCATTTGTGTTGTCTCAATAAATTATGGCAAAACTATATAATTACACACAAATACACTGATATAAACGTTGTATTGATTAAAAAATACATTTAAAATTAATTATGAAATGTAATAAAATGATTTTGTTTCTTTATTTTTAAAAATATTAGGAAAAACTAACTCGAGGTATTGCAAAATTCTGATAAATGAGATCGTAAAATTCTTAACACACGTCTTTGTCTAAAACTTTTAACCCAAGTGTTATTTAATTTATTACTTTTGTGAAACATGTTTCTTATTATGTTTGATGTTTAACAAATTTATATATTGTTAGTCTGATTAAAATGAGTGACCAGAAAAAAAGTGCGTACTAAAATAAATATTTTCAACAAAACCCAACGTTCAAAGATCTACTGTCAAATTATTTCCAATGTTATTAAACGGTACCGTTCATGTAAAACTTGCTTCAGATAAATGCAATGGTCCACATGATGAAAAAAATAGAAATTATATTAAAAGAGCTTCAAACACATCCGCAAAAAGTTCCTGGCAGGAAAGCTGCTTAAAATTTGGAGGCCAAAAAATAACAGAGCACGAAAATTAAAGCCAAACTTTCCAAAAATGTTTTTGCAGCATAATGGATGACAAAACGTATCTTTTGGCCTTTTTTTGTAGTCGAAATTTTCCAAAAAGTCGTTGGTATGGCAAGTAATATGTTGTTGCGGCTAATGAAGCCAATCATATGTTATAAATTTAGATCAAGGAATGTTTATAAAAAAGACTGCTTTCATTCATAAGACTTAATAATATATCCCCTAATTTTGTACGTGTAGTATAAACGTACGTGTTACTTGTACGTTTTAGTTATTTCGTTCTCACTTCTTAGTTGAAATTTCAACAAGTTTGAAATTATATGTGGTCAATGCCTTATTGGTTGTTGTAATAAAAAGCAAAAACAATGTGTAAAAACAAACTTATTAATTGTTATGATTCATGTTCTTGTTTAACTCCAGACCAAGAAGTGTCACCACTAATAGGATGAATAGATCACTGTAGCTTCTGCCGAGTTTGTCGGTACGGAAATATAACCCAATTGAACAACCAGTAGGCTTTCAGCATATTTCTTCATCCCTATCTTATGCTAGTGCTGCTCCTGTAGACCTCGGGATATATGCAATTCTATGTTTGCGGTAGGAGATAGGTGGTTTCTAAGTATAATAATCTTAATGTAACTTGATGTCGTTCACAGCTGCCATATACGATACTCTACTAAAAGGATTACTCATATATTCGAAGACCCTTTCTAACATGAATCGGGGGAACTCTAATTACGTGATATTGAATTTAGGATAATGGCACCGATAACACCCAAGAAAGAACAGTTCACCAAGCATTTTATTATATTCTTTCACCAATAAGATATTTGCTTTTAATGAAGATGTATTGAAGACATTTGTATATAGCCTGTTATGGTTCTTAACTTAATTTGATATTCCCTATTGCGTATCCCTAAGGGAAGTATACCATACTGGAGCGCATTATTTATCACTGATCGGCCATGTGTTTATAAGTTTCCAATCGGGTTTTTATTTTTTGGAAATAATGTTGATATTCGGGATACCAACATTTTTCTTCAAATAGTTTTTCTATATATATTTCTTTGTTTTTTTGCTTATTTACAGTTCTATTTAGTTCAAAAATTATATACCACATTAGTGATTAAATAATAACCATTGATATTAAAAATTATAACCTAAATTAAAAAAATATTAACTAACATTTAGTTCTTGGCCGCCACTGAAGCTTGCGCAGCTTTCTTAGCTGCCTTTTTGGCGGCTTTTTTAGCTTCCTTATTTTGAGCATCAATAACACGACGTTTCTTTTTCAACAACCATTCTTCTTTTTCCTTTGATTGTTTTTCACGAATTAATTTGCGGAAAAGATTACGATGTCTTGGCTTAACCATGCGAGCCTGTAAACGATGTTCATCAACTTCATTTTTGCGTAATAAACGTTTGTTTTCTTTATGGACTTTGCCGGATTGTACAGACATTTTCTTTTTCTAAAAACAAAAAGAAAATAATTTGTTAGTTTTTCAATTTGTAAAATTTTCTTATAAAGGTTTACCTCTTGTAAACGTAGCTTTTCTTTTTCGTCCATTTCTGTTTCACTGTTTTCTTCATCATCATCATCATCCTCTACTTCGTCTTCATTAACATCATCACCATTGTATTGTTCTCCTTCCATTTTTTCCTCTTGATAGGCTTGTTGCAATTGAGCATCTATTAAATTTTGATTTTCTTCATTATTTTCCATTTCTTCTTCATTTTCTGATGATTCAGCATCACTTTGTTCATGTGTTTCTATTAGTGAAGGATCATGCAAAGATTTCTCTTCTGGTGGTATGTAAGAATCACGATTGGCATCTACAAATGGAGACAAATGTGGAGGCAAGACAACACCCATAAAGTATTTATTTGTGGGTAACAATTGGCGTCTATTAACACAATCGAATACCCATTGAGGTTGAACATAATCTCTTGATATATATTGTTTACTAAGACTTGTACGATCTACTATTTGATGAGTTATAGTTTCATCAGTTTCATCGAAAGTTGCACCGGGGAATACAGTAGAATCCCATGAGACTTGACCACCAAAGGAACGTATTAATATCACTAATGGTTCACGGGGTACCTCACGATTTATAAAAATTTTAAGACCCTTAAAAAGTTTTTTAAGACGGGCAATTTCCTGAGCTTCTTGTTTCATTTTCAATACCCGCTTGGAATCACCATCTTGTTCCAATAATTCCAAATCCATTTCATTATCATCTTCATTTTCTTCTACTTTGTCAGTGCGCATAAGCTGAAAATTTAAAGCAGCAATGCGATCGGAAACAAATGTAGCTTCATCCTGTAAAGTTTCTTCGTTATCGTTTAAAACACCACTGGGAAATTGAGGTGGATAAGCAAGATTTATGCCGTGATACAAACGGAAATTAACAAAACCCAACATAACCGTATAGAACTCAACGAAAATTGACATGACTTTAAAATCCACCTCGGCTTTAGAATGTGGTTTAAAGGGATAGTAATGTGGTACTATCCAGGTTACTTTTTGTCCTTTTATATCAGCTTGGAAGTAATAACCTTTAATAGATATAAACACTTTTCTCAGTGACCGAGAAGCAATAATATAATGCAAAAATTCAATAGTCAAACGACGGCATAGAGCAGATTGTTCACGAGGTATCAACCTCAAGGAAGGGAAAGTACTGAACAAAAATAATAAAGTCAAACAATCATCCAAATCTTTGATGGCATCTATAAAAGTGGGATAACGTTCTTTCACAATATGATCAATTTTCAATTCAGGAAACTGAGCCAAACGTCTTTTAAGATTACGGAAATCTTTAATAGCACGATCACGTCCGGTCTTTTTTGCAAAGATCTGTAAAATAATGTAGAAAAATATTAATTCACCGTATAATTTATTTTTATTATAATTTTGAATGTTTTACTACTCACCTTATAGTCACGTAGGGTCCATACTACTGGTTCATGCAATAAAAATCTTATATCTTTGGCATGATATAAAATTTTAATATCTGAAGAACCTTTCTGAGCTCTACGACGATGTTTAGGTTCTCTGGGATAGACTCCCTTAATAATGCACAGACGACGGAAATCATTCAAAGACAATTGGAGTTTACGTAGTGCAGCTCGACGTGTGATATATTGCGTCGCCTCACCGGATTCATACTGCAATAAATTAATCGACTTTTAATATCATTTATTATTTTTATATTTATTATCTTATTTACCTTCTTGGGACGACGCATTTTTTATTTACTTTTATATTTTATTTGAGTTATAAATTAATTTAAATAAGAAAACACGTGTGTTGCCTTACAGAGTGTTTTTTATTTTGTAAATGCTCGTTTGTAATGGCTGTTCAAAAAGGTAGTTTTATCGCAAGACATAGTTGTTAATTTGCGTATAATATTAATTCGATAGATATGCCACATTTTTGTATACGCTTTTTGAAAAAAGTACTTATTTCGTAAAAAGTACCATTTATACCATACACAATTATAGCAGCTGAATGGGGCATATTGTTGTAGTGTGATCTGAAAATGAAATTTTTAGGTAAACAATTTTTCTGAATTGAAAACAAATTTAATTTTTAAACACAAATACTAAGTTAGGTCAAGAAGGGTTGGCTCAATCGTTCAAAAAAGTAGATTATGATAAAAAAACTAAATACAACTTTCACTTGGAAGCATATTTGATGTCTTCAAAGAATTACCCAGTTAATATAAGACGTAGAAAAAAGAGAGTAGAGAAGATTAGGAATAAAATAAAAATATAACAATTACAAGAGAAAACAAATGAGTTTGGAAGAAAAACAGCACTAGTAATAGAAATCCTCCTAGCCAGTCGAGACTTTTAAGGAACTCTACTTAAACGACCAAATTAAAACTAGCAAAATCTAGAAGCAATGATACAGCACGTGATTGGCCGTTTTCACAGTTTCCTCGAATATACGACAGAGGTTAAAGAAATCCCTATGACTAAGAGCACATGACCCTATGGTAATTATATTCCTCCTACCCGTGCTAATGATGTGGTCATTGACACCCTGCATTCACACTGTTTATGACATCCGTGATAAACCCAGATTCGAGCTTTCGCACAATTTTTACAAAGAAAAATCCACAGCAAAGTTCAATATAGTAGCCAGACACAAAAATTCTTTACTGACAAAATCTCATTTCAAAGCTTTGAGAGTTGACCTTAGTTTATCTAAAGTGTGTAATTCTGTAATAATACCAATAATAGTCATGTTATTCCGAAGAAGAATTTAATTATTATTATTTTTTCAATAATAAATGAATAGGTTTTAAAGCTTATAAAGCTCTTATGTATTTTCCTAATTATCCCGAATATATTACTAATAAAACGAATATCGGTCATTACTTTGCTTAAAGCTCCCTTTAAAGGACTCTTTCCGAAAGAGGATTTTAAACTTATAAGGCTTTTAAATTTGAACCCATATTATTGAAATTTTATATAATTATAATTTTAACTATATATCTTAGTTATAACTATTTGAAAGATCTTTTCGGAAAAGAGTTTAAGGCTTGAAGAATTTCACTGGAATTAAGACAATTACCGAATTGTCTTCAATATAAGTAAAAAATTTTATAAATTCACTGAAGAAAATATGTAGTGGGCAAATAATATTTTTATTAAATCAACTAAGACTTTATTTAAATAATTGTTAATTAGATGTTATTTGTTTTTAATTTTATTATTCTTTTTAACTTAATTTTAGTGTTTAACTATCACTTTTAATGTTATTTACCTTTAAACGCGCTTTAGTTTATTAGTCTCTATAGCATTATTAATAATGGTGAGGTGAATGACCTCAAAAATATATTGTTTGGTTTAAAAAAGTAACCGTGAAGTTGACTCTCATAAAAAGAAAAAGAGTAAATGCGTTTATAGGAATATGCATCAGTTTGTTCATGTAGTTAAACCGGCCATTAAAATCTATGATTACAAGTAATTTTAAGAATATGTTACCATATTTCAATGTAGTTATGGCCTACACCACCATAGGTGGGGAATATTATGCATTTGTCTCGGGCAGAAAAAATAGTTCTATCACCAATTTTAAGTAAAATAAGATTTTTGAACTTATTTTATTGAAATTTTTACAATTATTTTTTAACAATATTAATATATGTATCTGATTATCGGGCTATACTCTGTTTTAAGTCTTCCAGAATAAAGTTTTAGGTTAAAAAGATTCTTAAAAATGGAACAATTTCATTGAAAATATGGATCAATGCCATACTGAATTTATTAACATATGAAGCCTTTTTAACTCACGCCTTTTAAACTTTCGGCAGTCAAATTTAGCATTATTTTTTTATAATCTCCACATCAAATCAATATCTGTGTCGTTTTACCTATATTCGTGTGTCTGTTTGATCGTCTGTTGTGACATCCACAAGGATTGAAAGATCTCAACGAAATACGACCTGAATATTTGTTATAGTTATAGTATAGTTTCCTCTTTAAAACCAGCAAAATCGGTTCTATATATTAAAAGATACAGATCGTTATCTGAGGCAACCTTAAAGTTCAAGCGAAAAACTTTCTTAAAATTGTCAATTATAAATCGAGAAATTAGAATGATATTTTGCCATAAAATATATATGTACTTAATTACGTATGTACTTAATTAAGTTGTAACCAAAACTTTAACATATTTTATGACTGATTAAGGATTTCTTTTTTTTATTTATAAAAACTTTTATATATTGTATATGGTTGTACGTGTGTGAGGGTATATATACGAAACATACGTATTTATTTCACCCATTTGTGGTGGTGGGTACTAAAGATTCGGCATTACCGAATATAGCATTCTTACTTTTTTATTTTTTAAAATAATTGTAATTGTCAAAAATATTTTAATAAAACATATTTTGTCAAGAAATCAATATTTAAGGAAGATTATTTTATTCAAATCATAAATATTATGATGCTTAATTTTTTATTGGGTGTTTAAAAAATTACAAAGGAAATCCCAAACTATAAAATACTTTTATTGCTTTTACAATCGAAATTATACATTTTATACTCAAGAAATACTTTTTTAAAAATAAAATCTTAATTCTTATTTCCTGCCTACCTCTGGTATTCTAAAAATAGTATTATCTATAAAACCCTCAGTTAAATTTCTTCTATATTCTTGCCATTCATATTGTGGATATTGAGTACTGCTGTGTCCGCCATGTTTAATATGACCATTTTGATATTCAGTCATATCTAATTCTTCCACGGAATTATTTGTTATATCTGAAGTGTCTTCACTAAAATAAGTCCAATTTTCACCATAAGGATCTTGAGAGAAGGGTGTGGGCTCTTGGTGATTTAGATAATTAAAATTATAATCTAATTTAGCCCATTCATCAATATTACGCAAAAGAGGATCACCTTTTTGTGGTGGTGGTCGAAATGTCATTGAAAGTCCTGAAGCATTTGGAGACTTCTTAACACCTAATGTGGGTAAATCTGTCCATTTACCTAAAGCAAAAGGTGACGTATCATTGGTATTTATTAAAAACATGCCTCTGGTGGTTCTTTTAATATTTTCACCAGCTTCCACCAAATAATTCGTTGGTGGACACATGCCTAACAAATATGCAATATAAGAACTACATGCCCAACCCCAAAAACCTTTGGGAGAACGTATGGATTCTAAGAAATATGCAGTTGCTCTCTGATGGCTGCAAGCAAAAGGGTCTAAAAATGAGAAAAAAATAATAAAATTTTGATATATTTTTAGTAATGAGAAGAAAGAAAAACATACTTAAAGGATTATTTTTTGTACATCCGGGTTGTACTATGCCACCATTCATATAAAAATCGGCATGACCACAACGTTCTAATTTTCCCTGAACCATGGCATTAGTATGGATTACATCAACATAAGCAGCATCAGATGCATCCAATTTATCTCTTTCAGAGGCCGTGGCAAATAAAGGCATAGCAGGATCTAAACCTGTGATGAAAATATTTAACAAGAATTATTGAAAATTATATGAGATTTTTTATACACCTTACCAGTTATTCGGGGCAACTGAAAAGTACCCAGATTTTTAGCTATATAATTAGTAAGTTGTGCCCCTAATGAGAAACCAATAACATGTATGTCCGAACTTCCTAAATCTAAAATACGTTCCACCAATTGAGCAACACAAGCTCCCGCATGTTTAGTATTATGAACAGCACTCATATAACATGGACCCGGTGACAATTTACTCCAATCAACATAAAATATATTATAATCTCCTTTAGCTAAATATTCTATAATATAAACAAATAAACAAATTTTAAATTATTAAAAAATTAATACAAAATTTTTAATTTATTTCACTTAACCCATTTTCATCATTTGCAGAGGATGCAGAAACATATCTGAATTATAACCATGTATTATAATTTTACTAGGATGTTTACTGTCATAATAGGAATTCGATAAATTTGAACTACTTAGGTTTTCATCGATATATAGATATTGTCGATCTGTAGGATTTTTACGTGTATACAGATAAAAAGTTATATCATTATCTGGACATTTTCTATCAATTGCCCATGTACAGGGTCCAAGAGTTATATCACGATTTGAGGGTGGCGCTGCTGTAGTTGTAGGCATTACTTCTGTTGCGTCATTTTGTACAAGTGGTCTTGGATTTAGCGATGTAGGTTTTAAAGAGGAACTAAACGTAGCTTTGGCATTTATTAAACATGAACTCAGCAAAAAAACTAAAAAAATTAACACATAAAAAGTATTTATTTTAATATAAAATTTTTTAATATACAAAAACATTTTATGTTCTCAAAACCTTCATCAAATTCCTATAGTTTGCCGATTTCATTTCAGAACTTACAAACTAAAAAGTAATGTTGATGTAATATTTCTCATATCGCAGAGTTCAGAAGCCAAAAAACGCATTTTCTAAAGAGCTCTCAATACATCTGCTAGGAAAGTAGACAGGTTAGCTCACTGCTACGAATATTTGTTACGAAAAATTAAGTTTAAAAACATACAAGGCTCAAAAAGTTCCTGATAGGAACGCTGATAAACATTTAGAGGCCAAAATCTGAGTACAAAAATTGAAGTCATGTTTTCAAAAAAAAATATTCTCGTTGCATAATGGATGACGAAACATATGTTCAGGCAGATTTTTCTCAAATTCCTGATAAAAACTTTTTGTTGCTAATGCTCGAGGGAATGTTAAAGAAAAATTTAGGACCCAAAAGAAATACAAATTTCTCAAAAAGTTCTTGGTATGACAAGCAATATGCAATTGCAGCAAAAGAAGCAACTGCATATTGCTTGGAAGGATGCTCCATTAGAAGAGATCTTGTCACAATATATATGTATAATAATGTGACATTTGTGCCATGAAAGACAAATCCTCCAAATCAGGGGAAAGGTACCTCCACACAAAGCCAATTTTAATTATCGAATACTTAAAGAACTATCACAGCGAGAGTTTTACAATTTGGTAGCAAACACTTTCTTAAGGAACTATTTTACTGGACAAAATATGGGATTAGTAAAGAGGAAGAACTAATTAAGGAATTGTATTAAGATTTCATCCCAACTACTTTCACTAGAAACAGTTTTGCTGCAAAAAATGTCATAAAAGAATTTTTGTACAGCAAAGTGTACCGGGTAAAAGCTAGTATGCTATAAATGTTTTCGAGAGGACCAGTGCGAGTGGTACCCTTATACAAAAAAATACAGAAAGAAATCAATGTAAAACAACTGAAAGTATTTAATATCATACCCCACATTGTTGATTATAAATGTCTGCTACGAAAAATTCATGAACGACCCTCGTATGATTTACTTTCCTTATTATTCTTATACGTGCAATATATTATTATGATACCCACAATTATGTGAAATTTATGCGTTTTAAAGGAATTTTTTTTTGTAGAGTTATATGGGAATTAGAAAAAATTATGGAACGACCTTCGTTTAATTTCAGCGGTTTTGGCTTATATTTATCTATTATTTTCCTAAATATTTTTACAATACTTACATATACGTAAGTATATGTAAGTATTTTATTATACGATTTATGAGTTTCAAAGTGATATTTGGATGGTTGTATGGGACCTATAAGAAATAATAGACCGATTCTCGTCTAATTTAGCGCATCCTTTTAGAATATAATAAAACTTAGTTTTGCAGAACTTGATTAAAATCGCTTTATATTTATATTTTTTATGGGCTAACATTTCTATGGGAACTTGTGCCAAAATAATAAATGAAACGTGCAAAATTTCATTAAGATATCATACAAATTGTGGCGTGTACTTTGCGAACAAGCTTCACATGAACAGTCAACCTGACGGACGGACACGCTTAAATCGACCCATGAAGTGATTCTGAGTCGAACGGTATACTTAAAAATGGTGGTAGAATTATTTTTTTTTGCCCGTTACAAAAATCCGCACTAACGCATAAAAGCCCACCACCTATGGCGGCGTAGGGTATAATTAATTTTTTTTGTTTTTGCTTCATAGACAAAAATGGTTATTAAACATTGTTGCACAGTAAATACAGCTTCTTGAGAAGAATTTAGAATTTTTACTACTTGAAAGTAATTTTAAAAATTTATCGTTGTATATATTTGTTTTATATATCGAAATATTCTAATAATTAAAATAATATTTCACCATAAACGTAAAAACGTTCATTTAAACTAAATGAAAAAAATTATTCAATTTTAAATCTACTATGTTCAACGTTGATGTTATTTCATGTTCTTTTTTTTTGTGTATTTAGAACTATCACAACAAACCAAAATACCCTAAGTAAACTTTAGAGGGTCAAGAGCACCTAAACATGAGAAATTTCATGAAGATATCTTTAATATCTTTAAAAGAAACAGTACTATTTTCCAAAAAATCAATTTATAGGTTATACAATGTAACTATCACTCTTTGTATTTTAATATTCTAACAAAAATTTCTACAAAGAATTAATATTTATTACACTCTTCTGCAAAGAATAGAAAAAATATAAATAAAAATATTTAATTTTTTTTAATTTTTATTTTTTAATTATAAACACGTTTATTGTACCTGACCTATGTTTTCAATTAAACTACAAACTTGCAATAGTTAACTTTCTATTTCCACCAAAAACAAGAAAATAATATTAATAAATATTTATAGAAATATGTAAGTGAAGTGAATATTTTTAATTATTTACAATAAATAGTATAACTTACAATTTATTACAAAATAGATGAAAATGTAACAGTTTTTAAAATTTTTGAGAAAAATCATTATGGTAACAAGTGAAATTTGTTTATGATTCAATTTTTGAATAAATTTTATCACATATTTTCTATAATATTATTTTATTAATATTATTATTTTTGTTGTAATATTTATGGCACTTTATTTTTTTTTTAGTTATTTTCTTTGGATTTATATATTTTTTTATTACAAATGCAACACAATATAAAGTGATTTTTACGACCGTAACACACAAAAAATTTGTTATGAACACTAAAACGTCTAAAATACAACTAACTGCTGGGCCAACGTTAACGTTTTACATCGACGATAAACCCTCATATATAATCGATTTTTTTGGTAAAAAAAATACCAAAATAAACAGTTGTGGTCTTTATATGGCTTATTAAGAAGAAGTGAGAGTTTTGTTGTTGTTGTTGTTGTCAACTTGAACGTTATAATTTGAAAAAGTAAAAAAAACACAGTAAATATAAATTGTTATAGAATTAATTTTTTTATATAAATTTCCACAACCTCTCTCGTAGACATTTACAGGCAGACGCACAGTGGTCTCAAAATGTTTTTTTAGAAATAATTTTGTAACTTAATGGACAACCTTAGGGTGTTTTCCACTTGATTTGGGGGAGATGTTTCTAGTGGGTTCTAGGATCGGGTATGGGATCTGCAAAGTAGGTTACGATTTTTTAAAAAATCGCCAAAATTTTATTTATGATTTAATTGAAAAAATACTTAACATACATATACATATACATATATAAAAAATACGCTTACGCTTGTGTGGGATAACTCTTATAGTTTAAGAGATATTTAGACTTAAGTAAAATTTTGTCCTATTGGCTTTTTAGTTTTTAGTTAGTTATAGGGTACATTCGTGTCAAAAAAGTCTAAAATATTTTCTGAATTCTGTACAAAATTTTGAAATAATTTCTGAGCAAGAATCATATACCTATATGGATTTAAAAATATATTATTTTGAAATTGAAAATTTGTACTTGAAATTTAGAAAAGTTTTAATTTTTTCTAATTTTCTTTCAAAAAGATTTCGTTAATTTTCAAATATTTTTATTTAGTTTTTAAGGAGAAAAAAAAACGTCGAAGCAAAAATTTCAGAAAAGCGCCTTGAATATATATGCAACGTTTATAAGCTACCTACTCAAGAAATGTATTGGGCCAAACCTGTTATAACGGCAGAATCTGCAATTTACTGACAAAAGTCAGTTTAAAAACATGTTTTCCCCGAATTAGATTTTTTTGTGTTTTGAAATGAAAATGAATGAATATTTTTATAGTCCTACATTAAGGATAACTTTGTCCTACATTTATTACATATAATATTTTTTACAAGAGTACACCGAAAATAAATTTGAATTTAATTTTTGCTTTTTTATTACTTTTCAAGTAATTAGCTTTGCAACAATACTAAACACATTAAGAACCCTTCAAGAAATTTACCATTTAACATATTTTAGTGAAATTTCGCACAGTCCATTAATACCTTAAAAATAACTGGTTTAGAAAACTATTAGCTTCTAGTTCTTCTCAGGGAGAATAATTTTCTCCCAAACCATTCTATAAGTACCTTAGAAATAACTCTGCAAAATTCCACTAAAATAAATTTACAGAATTGTTTACAAAAAAACTATTTGGCACCACCGTGAGACGTTAGTTATCTTAAAGATTAAAATTGAAACTGAAAATTTTGAGCCACATTTAAACTTTAATTAAATCTTTCTTTTTTAAACTAGTTTTCCATTATTTAAATTATGTATCCGCAAAAAAACATAATTTTTATTTAATAGAAACACAATTTTCTCAATCGCTTTTATTTGACAAATTTCTTGAAAACTTTTAATCACATTAAATAAGTACGTGATGAAAATTAAATATTTATACTCATAATAATATTATTTTTTTAATATTGTAAATCTGTCAACAACTATTCAGTAACTATTTTGTGGCAGCAGCAGTAAATTAATGAATGGATTTTTTAATTAAAAATGCAAAATATTGTTGTTTTAAATGTATATTTTAATATGTTGTTGTATGGCTTAGTGTAAACCCAGGCTGTCATAAATTAGGCACTCGTAAGGAGAAAATAGTACTTGTATTGAAGACAATTAAATATCTGTTTAAAGTTTAAAACCGTATTCTAAAAAGAGGTCTTAACTAAATATGAACCGATATTTGTCAAATTATTTACTAAAGACAGATAAAAAGAAGATTGTGGCGATTAAATTAAATCAGCTTATATTTAGAAGAATTTGAAAAGATTTGATCCATATTTAAAGTTTTTAAGCTTAAAACCATATTTCCGGAAGTTGCATTATATGGGAGTCACAAAATTACCAAAGCATAACCTATATTTTTATTAAGTGAGATCTGAATATACATATAATTTAATAAAAACGAAGAAACAAATACCACATTATTATTCTTGTACCACTCAAGGAGTCCCAGGATGCCAAGTTAGGCCAAAAATAGGTGGACACATTAAGAAGTGTTATGAATGTAAGAAGCACTTTTTTTAATTGTATTGAAACAAATGATTGATTAGAGAAGTTTTTATTATAAATTTTGAGGTTGCCTCATATATAAGACTATATTCTTTTCCTGTTGAAACGATATTGTCCTTTGTAAATTGTAAGCTGATGACGACTAAAACAAAAATTCACACCAATCGGTTCTTTATTATGGGTGTGAGAATGTTTCGAACATACTGACAAACGGATATAATTTAATCGATTCAGTTTTATATGTTATGGGGCCTTAGATGATAACTTGTTAAAAGAATAGCGAGGAATAGGACACATATTTTCAGAACTAAAATTAAGTCCATTAAAGTAAGTTATTGAGGAATCAACATATTCGAGAGGGCCACCTTTAGAGGGACAACCACTAATTCGGAGATCAGCAAAGGGCAATATTAATTAAATTTTTATTAAATATGTGTTAAATTCGAGTGACGCTGAACTTGGCTCTATAGGGTTTTTTGACGAAATTTAAATTGAAAATTGAAATTTTTTACGTAAAAAAATTAAAAAGTAATAAAGTGTACGAATATTTTTCCGACAATTCTACAGAAACTTTATGGTAACATAGATGGAATTTCGTGCCATAATGACAAAGGTACCAAAAAATAAGTCATTTGACATCTCTGATTTACATTAAATATATGTACATTGGCAAAATAATACTCACACACATAGATAAAAATATTTTTGCAAGTGAAATGTTACATTTACAACGATACCGCCAGCAGTTATCCAAAATTATAATTCTCAATTTACAATTGATGGTTCAAGAGCAACACCGAGGAAATTAAAAATACTATGTGACACAAATTAATAATTATATTATATTTGCATTTGCATGAATAAAATAAAACAATAAATATTATCTTTGTAATTAATCTTAAACATTAAATATTTTCTTTTCACTAAAAGATATAAAATATTTTCGTGTGAATTAAAGCGATTTATTATTAAAACCTTGTACCAAATAAATATTTTGTTTTACAACTGAAGTTTTGTGTAATTAAAATCAATGGAAAATTTCGTCTGATGCTCTTAATTGCAGAATTTCTCTTAAGGTGGAGAAAATTGAAAGTGACATAAATGTACTCTTAAGGAAATTAGGGATTGAGATAGGAAAATTATTAGCATACATATTTGTCAATAAGAACGAAACCACTGAACTTATAGTTTCAAATTTTTATTGGACTGATATTATTATTACAATTTACCCATCAAAACTATTTATTAGTTTAATAAGTGATGAAATTTTGAACCTTCTATTAATGTTTTTATATTACCTTATGTCACTTTCATCTGCGTTTAAAATCTTTGTGCTCTTCAATTCTCTTTTAACATGAACCCAATATCTCTCCGGGCAGTGATAATAAGTGAAAACATTGTGAAGTATCCTTTTACTTTGTAAACATTCCTTGATGTAAATTTCGGTATTTATAGAGCTCGTTGTAACAAATGATTGGTTTCTTTTTCTGCAACTGGGTATTATTTGTCATACCAACAACTTTTTGGAAAATTTTGACTGCTTTTGGGTCCTTAACTTTTCTTCAATATTTCTTCAGGTACCAGCAACATACAATTTTTGACTAGGAAGGAATTTTTGGAAATCTGCCAGAACATACTTTTTCAATATGCAGCAAGGATATTTTTTGGAAAACTTCATTTCTTTTGACATTAAACATAATAGCTGACATGTTTTACAAAAGTAACTTAATAAAAAAATACTTTGGTTACAAGTTTTAATGAAAAATGTGTGTTAATAATTTTTCGATCTTACCCTTGTTATCTTTTAGTAAAAAAAATTTTAAACATTTAATTTTTTTAGTAAATATTACAAATAAATTTTTATTTGTTACATTTTAAGAACTCAATAATTTATTTGCCACTGTACATTCTGAATTTTCTAAAACATTGCCACAACAAGACCAATGGCGTCTACCAGGATGTCCAGCATGACCATGACCGCAACCGTTAAAACCTGGCATTCGACTTCCGCAGCCACATTTTATGCCTTTATTATTCTTGCTGGAACAAAAGGCACAACAATGATAAATACCACTGTGAGGGCGCAAAGTACTAGCTTGTAAACAAAATGGACTTCCCTTAAATTTAAGGTAAAATAAAAAGAAATATTGAGAATAGTCATAAAATATATGTATTTAAGACACAAAGATGTTTACCTTAATTGGTTTATCGTTAATGGTTATATTTAGTATTATAGCACCCTGAGAATCTGGTATAAACGAAATGATATAAGTACCATCGCGATTATCGGAAATCTTAAAAAGAAACAAACATTTAAAATTTCACATAAAATCGTTTTTACATAATTATGCCCTCCACCGTCATACGAATTGTCCAAAAACACATTGCGCCTTGGATTGGATTTTCTACAGGACATTGCCAAAACCACTATACTGTTATGTACCCACTTTCCAAACATCGATTCAGAATATTGTGTAAGAAAGATTTGTTGTCTTTAAAATGGTATTTCAATGTTGCTCTTCTCCTAGCTCTTCCCCTAATTCCAAATTCGAGTTTGATCGAAAATAACTTTAACTGTCAAATTTCATAAAAATATCTTTCAATTTATGACCTGTACTTAAATCACGGACTTTACGTGATCATCCCGCCGGACGGGTGAACTGACTTCGTTAAATCGATGCGGGAATCGATGTACAAATACTTATATTTGTCTTCTTGTGCCTAAAACTAAAGATCGCCAACTTGGCTCTGTAAACAAAAAAATGTAACTGATGGTGAATGTCACCTAAAAAGTCTCGAGACTATTTTTTAAAATCTGCTCCATTATCCGTTGTAAAAATAGTTGCAAAACAACTCAGCACAAACAACGTAAAATTGTGTTGAGGTCATCTCCTATTTTGACGAAACGAAGATTGTGTTAGTTAAGGAACCTTTCACTGTGCTTTAAAGAACAGTTCCTCATCGGATATCAACGTAGAGCAGACGTGTATATAAAAATAAAACGAGACTCGATTATGAAAGAATTAAAAAACCTTCGCAAAGACTCCAAAAATTCTGTGGTCAAATTATTGACAAAATTATGTGATCAATTGCTGCTAATAAGGAGAGTCTTCCAAGAATTGAATTGAAAATTTTGTATGCTTCTAACGCAATGTAATAAAATCGGTTCTCTTAAAAAATATGCCAATTATTGAAATAATATTTTAAATTTATGGAATTCATTTAATATAGAATTCTCAATAGTTTTTACCTCTATTGGTAATAATTTGGCATGATTATCCCGATATTTAATATGACATTTTATATGTAAACCTCCATGGCAAAGAGAAGCACCATTGGCATCCCGTGAAATTAATACTAATTCAGCTTTTCTATGAAGACGTAATTGTGAAACTCCTAAAAAGATATATCAATTGTAATAAATTCTAATTAATTTTACAACGGCATACTTACCATCCCATTGCAATGTGCAGAGTGATGGTTCCACAGTTTGCATGGTAATAATGCCAAATAAAGGTATATCATGTTGATTTTTAGCTGCTGGAGCTCTAATTTTAGGTAAAAAATGTAAAGTATCTGAAATCTAACATTCATTTTTTTTAAATCTTTTAATATGAATAAAATTTAAAAATATTTTACTTTAGGATCCACAGGAGCTTTAAACTGTTGGCAATATTCAAAACGTTTGAGAAGAATTTTAACAAACGATAAAATTTCTACATCTGAAGCAATATCGGTTAATTCCTCACAAAATCTAACAGCCTGTAAAGCATCTTGTGTACGTTTTTCTGGAACAAAAAAATTATTAAAAATACAATCTGAATTTATTAAATATTTAAACAGTCATACCCAAATCCATTTGCTGTTCTAAAATCATTTCAACCTTAGATTCCCTGGCTCTTTGTATTTGTTGTAGCAAAGTGTTTTTATGGGCTTCAATCGCTTCAAAATAGATTGTCATAAATTCTTCAACCTCCGCCTGAACCCGATCACATTTTCGTATTATATTTTTAGAAATTGTATTCAATTTTTCAATAGAATGTTCAGCATAATTACACAACGGTTTAGTTTGATTTGCCGAGTCCCTTAATATCTTACAAAAATTATGAACGGATTTTGAAATGGTTTCATGTTTATGACCTTTATGTAATAATATCAAACAATCGGAACAGGCCACTTGTAAACAAACCAAACAAAAATATTTAACATCAAATCCCGGATGCATATTACATTTTAATATAAATTTTGAATTATCTATAAAATAGCCACCATGTTCTTTACGAGATCTGCGTAATTCAATAATATTTTTGATGTTATGTTTGGTAGTGCATTTCTGTCGTTCATGAGATTCCTTACATAGGGTACATAAATTTAAGATGCATGTCAAACAGTGATAAGTGGCCTAATATTATACGATATTAAAAGAATACATAATAGGACCAAAATAAAACCTTAACTTACATTAGTTTCTTCATAACATAAACTGCACCAAATACGTGTTATCACCTCTTCGCCCACTTTAAAGCGTATCTCCTCAATTCTGCGTACCAGTAAAAAGTTTTGAGGCAATTGTCTTATACCTCCTACTGGAACTTTCGTTGGAAATTGACAAATATTACAGACTATTAAACGAGTCATATCATCTTCCCGACGTTGAATTGTAAGACTACTTTTCTGAGATGTTGCCACCGATAAATTATCAGATTTATTCTATTTATAAATGAGTTTCAAATGATAATGATTTAAATACAGATTTAAGAAAATATAATTTAACATTTTTACCTTAAAGGTTAAACGATCTGATGATTTCTTACGTTTAAAAGTAAACGATGATCGACGTTTTTGTAGTAATGTGGAATTGGTTAAATCGGAATTACTGCGCAAAGTTCGATTATCTGGAGATGCCGAACGTATGGTGGAAGAGTTGTGAACTAAAATAGTATAAAAGAATCAATAGAATAGATTTTTCCAAAAGCGAGTAGAAATTTCTGGTGGTAAGAAAGAGATTCAGCTGCAAAAAAATTCATATATAGATATTGCGAAAGGAGTAAGGAGTAATTAGTAGCTTCTCCTCTTTAAAGCCGTGAGAACTACATAATTTTGGAAATATGATCATGTGTGGTAAAATGGTAAGAGGGCAGGATAATGTTTATAACGAAATCTAGTAATTCATCTAGGTGACATAAGGCTTTTTAAATACTATGAACATGATCAGTGTTACAAGGAAAAGTGACAGAGTCAATAAGAATATATTTCTTTGAAGGCATCGGGACCAACAACATTCTTATATGACTTTCTTAATTAATGTTTATATGGCTGTAAAATGACAATGGCCAATAATGATGTTCGTACTAAAATCTGAACCTTTTTTAAAGAAAATATTGAAACTATTATGAAGAAATTATAAATATGTTTTTGCATCCGTATTAACATGCAGAAGAAATGCTGTTACCTCCACCTTTAAGTATGCCGTTCGACTTACAATCATTTTCCGATTCGAGTACGTTGTGAACAGTCTACAGGTCGCAATTTTTGTCATATCTCTATGAAATTTCGTACATATTATTATTTTGGCAAAAGGAGGGTGTCTATTGGAATTGACAATGTTCTGTTCAATATTTTAGTTACCTGCCACACAAATGTTCCTGCCGGAATGGGGTTTCTAAGTCCTATAATTATATAATATTCTATAAAAATGCGATGGTCGATCCATTATATCTAAAAGGTTCCATAACAGCCCCTTCTAAATATCGCTTGTTGTAGAAAAAACTGGTCAACTTTTTTCTAGCAAAATTTGCATAAATTTCACATAAATGTTAGTGTCGCAATAATTTACTGCTCAGTTAAGAATCAAAATCAAAAAATTAAATTATGCGAGGGTAGTTTATTAATTATTTTGTAACTAATATTTATAAGCAACATTGTGGTGTACGATATTACATAGTCAGGCTCCACCGACTACAACGTCCTTATTTGTTCATTAATTTATTTATAATTTATTGTAAAATAAAAGAAATGTTAATGTGTTCAACAAAATAAAAATAAGGACAACTTTCTGACAACTCTATATTTTCCACTGCAAAAGTGTAGATATCTCCTAAAATATTTTACGAAACCACATTTGCGGATTCATTCGGAAAAACGTAGCCACCAAATTTTAAACCAAAATCAACTGATGAGAGTACATTAACTATGCCATTCCGTGTGAAACGCACGGAATTGCACTTCGATGTACTTATAAAGTACATCGAAGTGCATTTAACAAAAACTGAATTTATTTAGCTAATCCCTTGTGTTGGAAACATTCTCAAGTCCATACTTATAAACCGATTCTAATGATATTTAAATCCGGCAATATTATTTCAGTAGGAAACAAATAATTGAGGAATATCTGAGGATACCTCAAATTTGCTTTTGAAACTAATTAAATCCATATTTATAGCTTATCCGTGTGTCTATTGGAAACATCCCACTGACTGACTAGGCAGTTTCCTACTTATTTAAAAGCTGAATCTGAATCCTTGAAAATTAATATACGTTAATAATTTTATTAATATAGTTTTATTAATACAGTTCTTATCAAGTGTTAACATTACAAATATATCACGAAATAGTCATTTCAGCTGAAAAATACTTTATTATTAAAATATTTCTATAAAATCCGCCACAAATAGCTTTGGCACGGTATGTTTTCCACAATGCTATATATTCTAATATGTAAATGAGGGAGACTATTTAGGATTCGACACAGCTGAATATAGCATTCTTCCTTTTTTATTATTATTTGAATATTTTTTGAAGTGTATTTACTCTCTTAACATTTAAAAGATACCGTTATAAAGAGTATAAAAAATATTTGACATATGCGCATTGTGACCAAAACAAATCCCGGTAGCTAAATATTTGCAATGTTTACAAGAAAGCAAAGTAAAAGAAAATAACAGTACATACCAAAACAGAAAACAGGAAACACATGGTCAATACGCATATAATCAAATATAAATAACACTACATACATACATACATACATACATACATACATACATACATACATACACTCTCCAAACGGCTGCCGTTGCAATGAGGGTGGTTGAATGAAAATCATTAGTTCTTTGAAGAAAAAAAAAATACAAGACAAAATCCGGAATAGAAAACAAAAAGAGACAAATTTGCTGAAAATTTGAATACCAACAAAATAACAATGAGTGAGCATCAATATAAGTGAAAATGAATAAAAAGTGTCTTAAAATTTGTTTAAATAATTTGTGGTGAAAAATCTAAAATGATTATAACGAAATATTGTAAAAATCCACGCAAATTTCGCATTATTTTACTTTTAATGATTGTAACTTTAATTATTATAACATTGTTAATACTCAACAATGGTCTACAACATGTCAACTCTGAACGATTAATCGATGAAAGATTTGTGGCACAAGCTTATGCAGGACCACCACAATTAAAGACTCAACAACAAAATGATGAGGGTTTGATTATTTTAAAATCACCCAGTAAAAATGGTGTTATACAACCGGAAAAGTATGATGAACGTAAATTAAAATCACGTCTAATAGAAGAGAAAATTCACAACTTAAAAGAGCAAACCAAACAGTTAATACAGGACCCGGAAGAGGAACACGCAGTGATGGAGAGCGTTACCACAGCCATACATATCTTTTATACTGCACCCGTTCAATGGTATAAAACACGTAAACCTACGGTGCCCAAAGAAATTTTTAATGATTTCAATATGACACAAAATGTCACCCAGCGACCAGTAGCAAAAATTTTGAATAGTGCTTTCTATCCGGCCATGGGTTTATACAAACCCACTTTTGAAGTTTTCGAAAGACATTTTCAAAATATACGTAATTGCGGCATTGGCGTATTGATTTTAAGTTATAATGGAAAATCTTCAGAGTTGGAAGTGTATAAGACAATATTTGAGGTAGCACCAAAATTCAATTTGTCCATAACTTTTGAAATTAGTGTAGCGGGAAATCAATCATTATCATTCCTACAACAACAATTGAAAGATATACGTAAATTTTATAATTCGCCCGTATTTTTTAAAGTATATTCCCTAACTCGCAATGCCTTAACACCGGTTATTTATATAAGCAATGCTTATAAACTAGTGGATTCCTTAGCTTCACAAGCATTTTGTAAATCAGCCACGTCCATACGTTTTATATTGGATGCCTTCTTTATAGGACATATACGGTGAGTTGTTATTATTTGTACTTTAAATAAAGATTTTTACATGAATTCAATAATTTATAGTTTAAAAAATCATGCCGATTATATAAAACGCTTATGTTTGGATGGTTTCTATAGCAAGTTACCTAGTAATGGGGCAACTTTTGCTAGTACATGGAAAAATTGGTCATATCTGAAATCTTTTGCCTTAACCTATAAATTGATTTTTGTACCAACCGTGGGTCCTGGTTTTGCCGAACGCAACAAATTTCCCAGACACGGTGACATACAAAGACATCGCAGTAATGGCAGGGTAAGTGAATAATTTGTAAGGAGTGAGATCGAAAAATTCTTATCATTCGTTTTTCATTAAAACTTTAAATGAGTGATCAGAAAAAAGTTTAAAGGATCCTAGATGAGTCATACAAAACGTTAGCCAAAAGTTAACAGTACTTCAAAAACCTTCAGGTTCAGGTAGAAGGAATGGTCCACGTGATCTTTTTTAACCAAAAAATAGAAAGAATTTTCAAAAGAGTACCCAACATATCCGGTTGGAAAGCAGTTAGGTTAGCATACTACTCGGACTACACACTACAAAAAGTAAAAGCTAGTGCAAGTTTAAAAATTTAGAGACCAAAACAGAGCACGGAAATTTAAGTCAGGTTTTATAAACAAATATTCTTGGATGACAAAACGTATGTTCTGACAGTTTTTTTTTGAACTTGCTGGTAAAATATTTTATGTTGCTGATGCTCGAGCGAATATTGAATCATTTGTTACAACGGATTCAATAAATAGCGAAATTTCCATCAAGAAATATCTACAAAAAAGGGTGCTTCAATTCATATGATTTCATAGTTTTTTTTTTGCCTGACTTGACAACCTGTCAGAATGTCAAACAAGCATTTGAGTGATACTAGAACAATAATGTGGTATTTGTATTCCTTCAGACTGCCGGAGCAAAGACCAATGAAGAAACATTGGGCTCCTTTTAAAAAGAATTGAAAAAAACAAAGTGTGATAGATTTTTAACGGAAATGGACTACCTGTTTGAGGAAAGTTATTGAATATATTGTAAAACGGTATTGGAAGGGTTTATGGAAGAGATTCAAAATTTCATTTCTAGTAATAAAAAATAAAAAAAAAATAAATTGTAATGGTGATTTCAGTTAAATAAAAAATAAAACTGTAAATTCAGTGGTTTTATTTTTATCAACACGTATGTAATATGTATGATAAGAATTTTTCGATCTCACTCCTTAAAACTTAATGTACTTCAAATTTTAATTAATTCATCATTTTAGTATTATGGTGTAGCTTGGCGTACAGCCATTTTAAATCATGTCGGTTTCATAAATATCGCCAGTTATAACAACTGGCCTGATGGTAGTCAAATTGAAGAAGTTATACCAAAAGCTGGTTTTCTCGATTATAATCCCGGTGCCAAAAGTAAATATTTAGATTTAACCACTCATTGGGTAGGTAACTTTATTAAAACACGCAATGAAGCTGCTACAGCTTCACTTCAAAGTGGCAATGGTCACCTAAGTTGTTATGAATATTTAAATAATACAATTTGTTAGAAAGGTCTTAGCAATAATGATTTTAAATCAAACTCAATACAGGCCAAATTAAAATTACTTTACAATTAGCAACAACAATTACTTTCATACTGAAACAAAAACAAAATACTATAGAATGTTATTTAATAATTTGTTTTATTTTTTTAATACTCGTATATATATACATATTAATATTTAGCTAGTTATAGACAATTTGCCAAAAATAAAAAAAAACAAAATAAACACCATATTTATTCATGAGAAACCAAAAAAATCTAACTAAACTATTACTTTACTAATTAATATATTTGAAAAAAATTTCAACTTTATCTAATACTTAACTCTTTATATTCAAATTATTATAAATTTTTAAGTAGATTTTTTTAAAAGTAGAAATTCTATACAATCGGTACAATCGTTATATCTTACATCAATTATTAATAATAATAATAATAAATTCACTTGTTAATTTACTCAAACTAAAAACAAATATATTTAAATATAGTATATGAAAATGATCTTTAAATAATTTATTTTTTATACCTTCCACCATAAAAAAGTTTTAAATACATCTACACAGATGGACAAAAGTCACCGTCATCTTTCACGTACAATGCTAAAAAACAATTGAAATATAAAAAGAAAGAATGCTTGTCGGCTATGTCGAATCTTAAATTCACTACAAATTCCTGTGAAGTAAATACGTTATTTTTTCTACATACACATTCACACATACACTCACACACGTATACATTACACAAACGTTTTTCTTAAATATAACACAAAGAAACCAAATGAACCGATTATGATAATTTTTGTAATGGCAATGAAGTTCACGTAACTTAATATTATGGCATAATAAGGCCAATTGAGCTCTGTCAACTTTTGTGTATGTGAGGAGGCCGCCCACCGCCCATTGCAGACAATGAACAGATTTTGCCGCGATCAACAAGAGTAGTTCTGGCATTACTGAGATCAGGATAGAGCAACAGGCTCAATGCTTTTTGGTCCCGTATTGACCGTGCCATCCCAAACCTATGTCAAGGACCACATGATACACGATATCTATTCAATTGCCAGTCCAATCCAACCTTACTCTGCCCTGAAAATCTATGGACACAGCCATTTGAGGTTGCCAGATTCCTAGGACTGGAGTTGAACAATAACAACAACTAAAGTTGATAAATGTACTATTTATTTCCAGCTGTTACAAATGGACTCAGAATTTGATTTTATGCAAAAATATATATACATTATGTGATCTGAGATGATTCTTCTTAGAATTACATACGGAATGAAAAAGTTAATATTCTTCACCACTTTGATAGTACTTTAAATATTCGATAATTAAAATTTGCAATTCATTCTATATTTTATCTTGTAAAAGTAACTGGGATGAATTTTATTGTTCGGTAGTTTTAGATACTCGAAAATCAATGTCTGCTCTGATCATCTCTATATTTTGACCAGTGAAACAGTTATCCTTAAAGACATTAAAATAAATATTTCCATCCATTACTTAATCAATAAAGACTAATTTCCAATCGCAGTCGCTCATATCATGACACCTGCACCATGCTTAACAGACTGCAAAGTCTCCCCTTCTTTCTCCATTTCAAAACATGTTCGTGTGATTTTTATATAGAAAATGCCTTTCATCAGAGAAATTTACCTTTTTTTCCTGAAACTCACCTGTTCAGCAATGGTGATATGTGAACCTACAAGCAATTTGCATATTTCAATGCACTGAAAATGTTCAACCAAAATTATAGTTTCAGTTCTTTTTCACTCATTTTTAATAGATGTGGCGTTAGCAAATTTTTAAAATTAAGTACCGTTGTTAAATTTTGGACAGATCAGTGTTAAAGTTACCATATTAGATTAAGTTTAGAGTCAATAAGATTGAGTTTTGTCGATAAGAAATATGAACTTCAAAAAAAGACTTATTTTTAAACTTAAACTTTTATATATAATTTGTTCTTTTGGGCGCAAAGGCCTTTCAAATTTACATAAAGCCAAGTTACGGTGACTTATGCCCATTGATATTGACTAACTATATAAAAAGTTTCTTCTGTCTATAAAATAAACGAAGGCTTTAAGGGTCGGTAATAGCAAAATCTATAGTACTTATTCTTAGAAATGTTTTACCAAAGAATATTTATATCAATGTAATATTGATATATTAAATTGTTACTGGTGGAGGGTATTTTAAATTCGTCATAGACGAATAAATAATTCTCATTTTAGTATAAAATTATAGCTTTATCTATTTATACATATATATTAATCACTTCTAATGACTGATTACAATAAATTTCATCTTAAATTTATTACACAAAAGTGAAAGAAATCTTTTTTGTTTTAATTCATCATTCTTAAGAAAGGAACAGTAAACTTTTTCGTGAAAATCCTTAGGGATTTAGGAAAATATCATAAGCCTTTTCTGTTTAAAGTTCTTTGATATCAAAGCCGTAATCAACTATAAGCTTTCCTTTTAAATCTGATTGTTTCCTTAGGAAAACATTTTGAACAACGTAAATTAGCAAATGGAGAGTTAATTATTCTTTGATTTGTTGGTGTGTCCATGTTTTCTGCCATAGTTTGCGGAAATTGTGTAAAAATTTTGTGCTGCGAATTTTTATTTTTCCCAAAATTTATGTTATTTTCGAAGTTGATTTTTCCCACACGTATCACTGCTGGATTCTTGACAAATACAATTATTATTTTAAATATTTCATCCATTTTGGGAAACAAAATATATCAACGTGTCTTCATTCGACTTCTACCCTAACAACTATTTAAAGTCTTTAAGACAAGTGCTATTGAATTTTCTCAATCATCAGCATAATACAGCTCCTACTTTCATTCAAGTTTTTAGGCTGCATCCAAACATTTTTTGATGGTATAATATCATTGAAATCAATTATATGTCCGATATATTTGATTTTATTTTGAGCAAGGTATTCCAATCTCTCAAATAGAACAATCAAATTACTACTGTTACTGTTTTTAATGGTTACGTCCAATTAAAATAATGCCTAAATGCACTACTCAACCAGAATTAATTGCTTCCAAAAATCTCTGGAATAAAAGCTACAATTCAGTCCCTAACAGGTGTACATATTACATCGAATTTTGTCTGTTAAAGCCGCACATCTTATAATGAGATTTCAAAGCCAAGCATTGTACTGTGACCATGGGCTTATCAGGATAATCGACAATAACTTATCAAAGATGAAAGCGAACCTCACTGATGAGAGCATTGATTGTCTTGAGAAATACAGTTGCAGCAGTATGAAATTCTCTAGAAGCTGTTGAAATGAGGGGGAGGAAACGACTCGTCATCTTCTGGCTTCAGTTAATATGGGAGAAATCCATCCTAAAATAAAATGATAATATCGTGTCCTAGGATTCATAATCTTGTGATATTAGCAGCAGGTCGGACTACAACACTAAACTTCTTTTATTATTTTTTCTTTCTCACTCTATTATTTACTTCTTTTTCTATATATATTTACTTTCCTAATGGAAAATATAACTTCTAATGTGTTTTTTTTATATTCCTTGCATCTGCAGATGTGACTGTAAATTTTATTAAATAAAATTTTATGAAATTATATTTAATAAGACATTTCTCATTATTAGAGAGTATTTCTATAAATTAAGGTAAAAAGGTTTTTGGATACAAGAAGTTGTATACCTCTTTATTATATATTGTTCCCTTACCATTATTATCATGTTCGGTAAATTGCTTTAGAGTTGTAGTCACTTGTGTTCCTTCCTGAGCTTGAGGCTGAGACCAAAATGGAATACTAGCATCTTGTTTAAAATTTTCATTGACAATACATTGGAAACAGAAGGAATGTAAACAGTTTAAACTTCTTGGATCCTTAAAAAGCTCATTACAAATATTGCACCGTAAATCATCTGGATATAGAGAAACTTCAGTTGGCACTTTTGGTGATATGCTACGAAGTGGTGAAGCAGAAGGACTTCTTTAAGATTTGAATAAATGTTCATTTTCTTAAACTTTTTTCCAAATAAATAACAAATCATCTTACCTGGTTCGATTCGATGCTGTTTCAAATGAATCTGAATGCGATAAATTACTTATAGACAACAGTGAAGCTGAGGCGTGAGTTCCCATACTTAAAGATTGTTGTTGTGGCGGATTTACGGGAGAATTTTGCGCAGTAATAATTTTAAGTTCCGGTATTTGAGTTTTTAATATACTTGAGGTATTTTGTTAAATTTTATTGGTGATAAACCCAAAGAAGGTGTTACATTATCGCAACTTTTAGCTTCATGCATTAATTTCTGTACATCCAAATCATTGCTACTTAGGCTACTGCTCTGTACTGATACTGAGGAAGCTCCACTTAAAATATTATCTAATAACGATTCCGGTGAAGTAGAACTTTCTGTTATGAGTTTGTTAATCTCAGAACCAGAAGATGATTTACGTTGTGATGCAATATTAATGGTTGATTTTAAATTATTGGAGATTTTAGGCGTATTTGATTTTAAAGCAGTTGTTTTTGATGGAACTGGTTTTATAGAAATTCTTCTGGATGAAAAGGAAGTTAATTTTATTTCCGGTAACTTTCCTGCAGTGCTACATTCATCCATAGTTTCTGTAGGATTTTGTGATGATACATTTATTGGAACAATTGTAAAATTTAGAGGAGGTGTAACAGAACTATTGTTATTGTTGTTAGATAATTTATAATTTTTCCATTGCACTTTGCTGGCCCCACTTTTAGTTGTGGTCGTGGTAGTAGTTGTCGTAGTATTACCATCATCGGTCATTGACCTTATAACGTCCGCTTCCGTATTGATTGGTTTATTGATTACAGCTTGCGTTTTATTATAGCTGTCATTGTGTTGATTTGTAGGCTTTAGTGCAATTTTTTCCGTACTTAAACTAATGCTTAAAGTTTTTGTATTTGTATAAGGTTGTAAATTCGAAACTTCTGACAAATTGTTAATATCATCTTTTTTTCGTTCTTTGTCATCTATTAACTTCTCATAACCATCAATCTGTTTATAGAAATTATCAAAACTTTCCTCGGGCACTTCCCAGATATCTTCATCTTTTGAAGTATCCGAAAGATTGGAATTTTTCCGTTTACATTCTTCAAAATGTTGCTCAAAATCTTCAGTTTTTCGTTGTATTTCATATAAATAGCCACAACTCATAGTTTTTTTTTAAATTTTTAACCTTTATGAATTTTATATAATATTTTTTCTACATTTATTTTTTTAAGTTTAAAATTATTTTAATATTGAATGAGTACTTTTTTAACGTTAAAATTTTTTAGCATTTCGGCCAATGTTCGAATGTTAACTAAATGTATGTTAATGTCTTAAATATATTTCTGGTTTTCTTTTCCAATTGTTGAAGGCACTTGACATAAAAACCATTCTATGATTCTAGCTAATCCAATTACTGTTGATTTCAAAACACTTTTTCCATTTGTTCGTACAAAAATCATTTGTCTCAGAATGCAGAATACACTTTAACACCACAAGTGGTATATTAACTTTGTCATTCTGTGGGTAACGCTAAGAAGGAATCATCTCATATATATGTTCTTGCATCGAATCAAAATTTGAGTCGAATTAGCTATGTCCTTTCTCTGTTGTGGCACACTAAAATTTGGCCAGAGTATTTGCTATAGTTCTGAGAAACTTCCTATTTCCAGTATATTTAAAGATAAAGAGCGATATCTGAGGCAACCTCTAAATTTAAGCGAAGAAGTTTTGTCAATTATAAGTGATAAATTAGAATAAAATTATGTCATATGCCAAAAATGATTAAAATCGGTTGAGTAGAAAAATAGTTATAGCTAAAAATATAACTAATTTTATGACTCACTAAGTGTTCATGTGTTTTATTTAGGTAAAACATTTGTATAATGTATACGTTTGTGAGTGAATGTGTGTTTGTATATACGGAACATAATATATTTACTTTACACGAATTTGTGATGGAGGGTACTGGAAATTCGGCATAGCCGAATAAAACATTCTTAATTGTTTTTGCTTGTGGTTCGAAAACAACATGTTGCATTCAATATGTCATGTCTTGCAATAATGTGAGAAATGTGAATAAAAGAAGCCGGTATAACATATTAACAGTTATTGTATTATAAAGTCAAGTGATATTACAGTAATATACACTTATACACAATTTAAGACACTTCAATAATACTTCTATACATTTTTTATCTTGGTTAAAAACATTTAAAAATAATTAATATTGGTAATGAAATAAAGCGAACTACATTGCACTGCACAGTGCGACAGAAATGTTCTTTTTTAAATCTGTAACTTTTAATTTGCAGATTGAATCTGCATGTAATTGAAACTTTGGCAGTATGGACAAAACTGGGATACCTCGTATATTCACCTTTTTTACGGGTCCAAAATTGTTGTTTTTCATTTAATTTCATTGACTTTAATCGTTTTGTATATGGTCCAGAAATATGACTGGTATTATTGAATTAAAGGATTTTCTTAAATACTCAAAAATGTGAAGAAAAATCAAAAAAATTAAGAACATAGAGATTTAATTCAAATCTTTGAAGTCCTATTGTTTTTTTTTTTTCGATACATTAAAAGTAAGTCATTCTGTGTAATGAAGCCTTTAAGATAAATATAAATTTGTATATATATTTTTAAAAAATTTTATTTAAGATTTTAGAATACTAGTTCTCAAATTGGTCTGCCATGCATGGTAGAGTCAGACTGGGTGAAAGAGCATGATCCATACTTAAGGCTGCTTTCGTGCCTTTACCTATCGTATCCTATGTTTTAATTATCGTGGCAACGGTGTTGGACTTGTTAATGGGAAGGAGACATCATTTGTGACTTACTCAGGGGTTGCGATTCATGAAACCATTTATACAATGTAAATCATATCCACATCCCTGGTGTCAAACATAATCTTTTATTAACAGATCTTAAAAATGCATCAAGTAGATCATGACAGATACTTTCCCATATACGCCACTTGGGGACGTACTCGATGGAAGATAAACAACTTAACACGAGAGTTGTATCGTGATCTAAGATCATTATTTATTAAGCTTTCGATAATATATATATCTCCATTTCTGTCAGCAACATAAGAACAAGCATATGTTTTATTCGTATGGTATTTAACTAAAAGGAACGTGTTAAGTTCTTAGATATCATTGAACTAACTACGAATCTTTTGAAAAAAACTTCAATAGCATCCAGAAAGTACAGTTAATAATCTGTAGTTGTAGCTTTAGAACAAGTTTTTAAAATCCGAACTAGAATTTTGGTGTCATGAAATTGAAATTGAAGAACTTCAAAAGCCATTTTGTATTGAATATTATATTGAACTTTTGTGAATCGTTTAAAATTTTGTAAATTTTATTCAGTATTAACATTGAAAATAAAAATTAAAATATTATTTTCTCAATTAACTTTTTATCGTATCAAAGGAAATTTTATTGTTCAAGGCTAAATTTTTAAGTTTATAATTAAAAGTAAATTATTATTTTTTTAATTTAACTTCCAAAATTATGATTTTTTATAGAAAAATCTGATTTCCTTACAATTTTCTGGCAACGCTGGTTGTAGATTTTTTCATTGGCATTCATAAAACAATAATAACAACACTAATCGAAAACAATGTCATATGGTTTGTTATATCATTCTAGACTGAATTATATACTCATGAAGAAGAATGTCAAATAGTTTGTTTACGTTTTTTAAGTGCACGTTGTTGTGAAATTTTAAAAAATAATGAATAATAATCCATTTCGTAGGAAGCCTTCGTCAAATATTAAGAAAAAAGTTGAAAATTGGGGAAAAACAAAATTCAAACCAACTAAATTTGCTAGTGATGAGGGTAAAATAACATTCAATATAAATCAGGGTGTGCGAACAGGCGGCAACAAATCTTTCAATGGAAAATTTGACAAACGCAAAGGAAAGAATTTCCATAAAAACAATGAAAAATACAAATTTAATCAAGTAGCTAGAGACGCGAAACCAGAAAATGCTACACCTTGGAATAAATACAAAGATGAAATCGTTTTCAAACAACGTGAAGAGGAACAAGCAGCTTTACAGGCCAATATGGAGAGTAGTGAAGCAAAAAATATGTTAAAACAACGTGAAATTAACTATAGAAAATTGCTCATCGAAGAAAAGAAACAAGAACCCACTAAATGGGAAGATTTTGAAGAAGAAGAAACAAACAAAAAAGAGAATAATATTATTGATAATTCTAAATCGGCAGATAAGAAAAACAGAAAACAAAAAAGTTCAGAACAGAAATTAAATAAGCAACCGAAAAGAATATTTAAGAAAAATGTTTTAAATTCCGAAACTAAAACTGATGTCAAAGAATTTATCTCCAAGAAACTATTGGAGAATTTTGATAGTAAGAAGTTGAACTATAAACAAAATAATAAATTACGACGTGCTATTACAAAAGCAACATACTTAGCCAAAGGTGGAGTTTCGATTGACAAAGTTGTAAAAGACTTAAAAAGAAAGAAAATACAGCAGCAATTTAAGGAGCAACAAAAATGAGATATTCGTAATATTTTTACTTTGGTTTAATTTAATTACACATTTTATTATCCATAAAAGTAAACCAATAACTAAATTAAAATAAGAATAATAACATAAGATAAAAACTATTTTTAGTTATTTTTATGACGTTTGGTTACCATTTTGGTTTTTGGATGATGTTTTTTTCAAATTTGATTGTATTCCTTACAAGACCGCATAATTTGTAAACACTACGATCCTGAACAATTAACAATTTTTCTAATCCCATATCTTCGGAATTCAATACGGGTATATTTATAAAAGTTCGTAGTATTGTTTACAAGTTTTAATATGAATGAAAATATGGACATATCGTAGCATTTTTGTATATCGTAACTTTTTTAAAAAATGAATGAAACAGATCTTAATGCGTAACAATTAAAAAAAATATTCTTTTTTTAAAATCTCTTAAACCTAAGCCAAATTTTACCCTTAATATTAAACAAGGAAAATGAATTTGTATATCGAAACACCCGCTCCCTGTATCGCGGAAAATATTTTATCTTCCATTGTTTATTTGAAAAATTCAAAACTTGCTTGACTTTTTCTATATTATTTAATTTAAATTAATTTTACCATCTCTATTTAATCAAAAAGAATATTTCCGAACACCTCCCAAAATTCGGTAATAAACAAATACATGTATACCAATGTCAAGCACTTCATTGTATTGTATGATTATTGTCAACAGTTTTGAGAATAAAAATTGAAATAAATTAAATTTTTATTTGAAAATTAACATTTCATAATGTTGTTTATTTATTAAAAATAAAATAAATTAACATTTAATACTTTTATATTGACGGCGTTACAAAAAACTACGCCGGCTTAACTTGTCTGAAGCTCTGGAGTTATCAACACGTGCAAGTGTTTTATTTATTTTCTTATTTACAAAAATATATAACTTCATTTTTAATATTTCATAGAAATATGAATAATAAAAATAATGATAATCGAAATAAATGGAGAAATAATGGCCGAAGTGGTGGAGGTGGTGGTGCTAGATGCGGTAGCGGGGGTTGGAATCGAAAAAGAGGTCCTAAAAATAATAGGTCACATTTTCAGGAACGTAGAGGTGAAAATCATTTTCCTAAGTTTGTAGACGATAATTATATTAACAATGACCCAAACCATTGGCCAATCAATGAGCAAAATCAGTGGCCTCAAAACGAACCAAATCAGTGGAACCAAAATGAACGTAATCATTGGTCTCCGAATAATAGTTTTCGTGGTGGCAATGATTCTAACTCAGGTGCAGGAATATTTCCTTGGATTAGAAAAAATCCATGCAATCCTTTAATTTTGCCGCCTCAAGAAGAAATAAATGGAGAAGAGCATCAAGCAAGTTATACCTTTCAGGAAGAACAAAATAGAGAAAACCTAACGGATGAAACGTCTTTGACTTCTAAAAATGGCAAAGAAAAATCTGTATCCAGAAGTAGGAATAATTCTACATCTACTGCTAAAGAGGGTTCCGTATCAAGGAGTAGACATGACTCTGTATCTACTACTGGCAATCCAGTAGCTGAAGCTACAGACACTAACCCACCATTGGAGCAAACAAATTTAAACGTTAAAATAAAAACGGAAAAAGATTTTGGTATAAACTTAAAACAAGAAAGAAAATCTTCAAGTTCTTCATCGTCTTCATCATCTAGTGAGTCTTCTTCAAGCGAAGAAGAACCAGAGACTACAAAAAAGTCTTCGGTAGCAGTTAAGCCTGAGCCAACTCGCAAACCACCATCTTCTCCACTTAATATTAAACTGAAGGCAAAAGTCAATCCAATTAATTCGACTCCGGAGAAATTAAAAGAAGTTCCAAAGCCATCTTCTTCATCATCATCCTCATCTTCGTCGTCATCATCATCATCATCTGAGGAAGAAGAAGAGCCTCCAACACCACCTGCCAAATTACAACTTTCAAAAGCTGAAATAAAATCAAAAACAGTGAAGAAAAAAAATAGCTCAGAAGATGATGTTGTTTGTATAGGTAATTTGGAAAATAAAATCGTTTTAGAAGATGAAAGCGAAAGCCCAGATACTGATAAAGACGAAGAAGTTACAAAATCAACAAGTTCAAATAAAAAGTCTAAGAAAACCAAGAAAAAAGAAGTGGAAAAATGCATGATTTGCGATAAGAAAGTAAGTATTAAACTTGCTTGGTAATAAAAGGGTTAAATCAAGAGACAAATCGAACTGATGTTTGTTGTATTCGCTAATAAAAAAAAAAAAAACAAAATTATGGTAAAACTTTAGCATTTTAGAGAAATTTTGGCTGCTTTTGTGTTCTAAACTTTTCTTCAACATTTCCTCGAGGATCAGCAACATAAAATATTTAACTAGGAAGTTGGGAAAAATGTGCAAACGTCTCGTTATCCATTATACAGCAAGAATATTATTAAAAAAACTTTCATACACTGCTTTTAGAAGTGTTCCTTCCTGTCAGAAGCTTTTTGAGCCATATGTGGTTTTAAACCTGCATTAGTTTTAACTTCTCATACCAAATAGTCCGAGCACTTTGTTAAATGGGATATTTTCCAGCGAGCTTTTTTGCAAATGCTTTCTATTTTTTCCTACTTGTGCCAGGTTTTCTGTCAAATGGCAAGTTTCATTTGTTTGGCATTAAACATAATAAGATCCATGTTTTACAAAAGTAAAAAACTCAAAAATTAATTGAGTTTTAATAAAAAAGTGTGATAAGGAATTTTCATCCCACTCTTTAAATCATAGACCAAATATTCTTCTCTAAAATAGAAATTATCGGGTACTCTATAAAGTAAACCATCGCATATGGATATAAATCTGCAACTTCCGAGCAGCTAGTCTGATTTCAAATTTCGTATATTTGTGGACCTAACGGTAGTTGGTTCCAAAGTTGGCGAAGTTTTTATGCTATAGCGCATTTTTTTCAATACATTTCTATTTTATTAAGAACTATTGACTAAATTTTATAAAGAAAGATTTTGAAATATTTTCATGGAATTAAGAGTTAAAAGCCTTAAAATTAGAATTTTCAAAAATTTTCAATTTTTCGTCAATTTTTCGCCAAAAATTATATTTAAACTATTTTCGACTTTTGAATTAACAAAAATCAATAAAATTAATTTCGGTACCACACTGTACGCCCGCTTTAAAAATAAATCATATTAAAACTTGCATTGATTTTTTCTGTTTTTCTCCTACAGGGTCACACATCATTTCAATGTCAAATGATTTGTAAAAATTGTTCTGCTCCTTATCATGGCTATCGCAATTGTCCCCAACCGGCCAACTTAAATACAATGCTCCAATTATTTATGGAATTTTGTATGCAACAATTGCAAAATTTCAGCAAAGAAATTGATACACACTCTAATAATGGTATTCCTAAACCACTAATAGATTCGGGAAATTTAACAACAGTCGGCAGCAATATTAGATCGAATAAACTCAAACGTAAACAACAAAAAGCAAATGAAGCTCATGGAAAAACTAAAACAACAAAAAAACGTAAATTATCAGCAAAGAAGAAATCCTCTAAAAATGATGATTCGAGTGAGAATGATGATGACGACGAAGATAATTCCGAAACATCTTCTACAGAATCCGATGAGGAGGAATCATCAGATTCTTCTGCTGAAAGTTTAGTTTCTTCTAAAAAGAAACATAAATTGAAAAGTAAAAATGGTACAAAATCTTCACACAACTTATCAAATTTTACACCAAATCCTGTAAATATACCATTGGTTTTAAATGGTTTTCCTAATTTAGCGATGGGTTCTACTAACGTTCAAAATTCTAATAACTCTTCAAATGCTTTAAATACGTTATTGTTAACGCAAATGTTTCAAAATGCCATTAGTTCTTTAAAGCGATAATAAACGATTGATTTTGGTATAAAAAAATATTTAAAAGTTTTCAGTGAAAACTAAAAAAAAATATTAAAGCAGAATTTACAATTAAGTTAAATAGATTTAAATAGTATGTAATGTAAGTGATAAAGTTATATGTATATTTTCATTTTTTAATTTTCCCATTTTGTAAAATAAACAAATTTAAACAAAAATTTTCTTTGGTGTTATCTAAATTATTTATTTATTTATATATTTTTTACTTAAAAATGTTTTTTAACAGTTTCTATGCATTTAAAATGTTAATGCAAACATTAAAGTTTAAAATTGATCAAACTTAAAATATAATGAGAAAATAATTATCCTTTTAATTGAAAAAATTTAGACTGACAAAGTTAATTCAAAATACATTTTATATTTACATCTCACAGTGATTTCAAAACGATTTTTTTTTTTTTTTGAAATAATTCTGTAACTTTTCAATCGTTTTATGTATCCTAATAAATAAGTTTGTCGTTGAAATGCATAAAATATAACCAAATTTGAGTAGAAGCCAAGTTTAGGTTGAATGTTCAATGAAGGGATTCACTTCATATTAGGGCAAGTAAAAATGCTATAGTCGGTCAAGCATGTCAATGTAATACCCTACACCACATTGTTGGTTTTAAACGACTACTCTGAAAATTTTATAAACGACCCTCGTATAATTTGCTTTTTTATGTTTATATGTGCAAAAGATCAAAAATAGTAATAAATAATTGAGAGTTAGGAAAAACTCGCATAATTTCGGACTGCAGAATGGGATTATATTTATTTTACAACTCATAAATCGCATATATACGTGTGATTTTTTAGTTTCAAGGTGATATTTGGAAGGAAGATTGAATGGGACCGATGAGAAATAATGGACCGATACTAGAATAATATGGCATATCGTTTTAGAATGTCAGTAGACTTATTTTTGCGAAATTTGTACGGGGCCTTTGTGAAATAATGGACCGATCATCGTAACTTTAATAGACATCCTCCTAGTATCAAAATTATAGTATATTATAGTGACAAATTTCATTAAGATCTTTAAAACTGTACGGACGGACATCTTTGAATTATTTTAGGAAGTGATTCTGAGTCGGATGGTATACTTAAATGTGATGGTAGCGCCAATTTTTTGCCCATTATAAAAAGTGGAATGTCATTTGATGTCAAAAATTTATAAAAAACTTAAAATTTTGCATTTTGCTCCTTTTGTTTTTAAAAATAAAACCAACCACATGTCTCCGAATCAGAAAATTAAAAAAATTCCTCTTTTCCATATAGAATACCCAAAATGCCAATCCGAATAAAATTTGTTTAAAAATCACTTTTTCAATTCGTTATCCGTCCCTGACAGTAATTTTTTTTCGGTTGGACGAAAAAAGTTAATATAAATTTAGACATCATAGTCCATGAAGTACAACTTCAAACAATAAACAATCTAAAGACTTTTGGAGTTACTTTGACAGCTTATTCACTTCTTCAGCACATGCCAATACAATCACGCACAAGATAGAAAGAAGAAGAAAGATCTTACTTCTTTAGCTGGCAATAACTTATTAGCTACATATTAAGAGATGAATTATGCTGCTCTAGTATCGGCACCATCGCTAAGTAATACATAGTGGAAAAAATCCAAAGCTGTCAAAATGCAACCTTAAGTACAGTATTCACCATTTACAAGAGGAAACAAAGATCCTCTTGATTCAGTTAAGGAACATAATGACATGCTCAGTAAGCAGTTTCTTCTAGGATGTCATCGGAAAAGCATCCTAACTTCATTATTACATAATAATTACATATACATAATAATTACATATACATAATAATTACATATACATAATATTACATATACGAACAAAGCATACTTAGGTATGTGGAAGATCCTTTGGACATAAACGCCCCAAATTTCTCTGTTTCAAGTAACCGTATGAATATCGGAGCAGTTCTGCATGTGGCAATATATATATACATTTTAACGGATTCATTTATTTGTATAATTATGTAGGGAAATTTGTACCTTTTAAAAAAACTATATTGAGTTTGCTTACTTAAAAACAAGTAGAAAGTCATAGTCAGTCAAGCACTACACCGTATTTTAAATTTACAAAATCTATCTAAACACATATTACTAATAATAAATTACTTTTGTCTAAATTCATGTACTCTTCCAACCAAGCAAATTCGATAATATTTCAATTTGAAATTTTATTAAGATCTCTAACGATTCAATAGTTACATAATTATTGAAAAGAAATAAATTTAGAAGCACTGTACTTCTACAGTTAGATTAAAGTAAAATTAAATTAAAAATAATTTATTTTATATAAAAAATATGTCCTTTGTTGTCACTTTGTTGCTCCATTCATATCCGTTGTTCTCAAATCTAAATTATCGGTCTTCTCGCCTTTTATGTCATTAATAAAACTTTCAACTCTTGGATTTCTCACCAAGGGAGGTTTATTAAAGAAATACTTTTGTATAAATGTCCATACATTTAAAGATTCATGTGGAAAACTTATATTGAAAAAAAGATATAAATTAAAACATAAAATCAAAGAGTCTTTATAATTATCACAACTAAATCCCGTCGAATCTAAAATAACTGAAAAATGACTATAGTCCTTATTTTGACCTACAACAGCTATGTATGGTTTAGCTTGTATATTATTTTCAGTACAATGTTTTTTACGTTCAATAACAATTTTTTTTAAATCAGATAAATCGTTAACCTCAACCGTAAACTTACGTTGGGCATCTTCTACACTTTGTAGTTTACTATTACTCGGTCTTAGAATGACATGCAATATTTCAATAACTTTAATGGCAACATAATCTAAAAACAAGAATACATAAATTATCACTTACTTCAAATTAAATTGTATGTAAAAACAAAATATTTACCACCATGTGCACTTGAATTTTCCATTTCAGTTAGCTGATCATATAAAATTTTTGATTTTGGATGTTTAATACGATTTATAAATATTGATGGAAAATTCTCTATAAATTCATTCCACAAAGTGTCGTTAAATTTTAAATCTGGATAAAGAGTTTCCAAATCGGATTCAATCTATTTTTCAAAGAATTTGTTTAATTAATAACTTTTAAACATGTAACATGTAATTAAAATAAAAACTTACGAATAGTGCATAATTTTGCTGCTTACAAAATGGATACTCATCAAAATATAATTTCCAATTGCTAAAATATCCCGTTTGCAATTGATTTCGCCTAAAAGCAAATGATTCTTTCCATTTATCCAATAATTCTTTATCGTTTTTTAATTGTTTCAATTGTGAGCACATTGCTTGCATATCAGACCAATTTGCTTTAACCAACGAATTATTATCGCAAACATCATTTGCTATAGAATCAATTTCTATTAGTGAGGAATTCATTTTACGTAATGCACGTTTACGCGTCTGATAACGATCCCAAATTTTTCCTTTGGGTGGCGAGTGTTTATATTCTTGCACAAAATAAAATTCCTTAAAAAAGTAATGAATACGTTTGTATTATTAGTAATAAAAATTTTATCACAGAGATCATAAACCATCGACAAATCATCTAATGAACAACCTTTGTATAAACTATTTTTATTACAATACCAACGTAATACCCTTACCACCTATTGCGGCATAGAGTATTGAAAATATTTTTATAGCTTTAGTCAATAGTGATGAAATGTTTAATCTCTTTACGGAAACTCTTGCACCTTTTTATGCTCTTCAATTCTCTTTTGACAAGAGCGCTTGTCAAAAGAGAGTGACTGGATATAAAACCAAGTTGAGTTTTTTTCGAAAATAGGAAATATTTCTAGTACGCACTATTTTCTGGTTACTCATTTTAATCATATTTAAAATATATTAATTTGTTTGACACTATACATTACAGCTGACATGTTTTACAAAAGGTTTCTTGATCAAACAAAATTAAATAAAACTTTCTTTAAATTTTACTGAAAACCGTGTTTTATGAATTTTCAATATCATTTTTAAAATAATCGATTGCTCTATAAAATAGATAATTTGACTGCAAGATAAAATAAATCATCAATAGCTCTATAAAATAGAAACTACACTTTAGTGTAAACCATCGACAGCTCTACAAAAAAATGATCTTATGCTTTAATATACACAATCGATTGCACTACTTCATTGATCACTAAAAGTTTTCTTAGTAATTAAATGTACTGAAAGAATTTCAATTCAAAAATATTTACTTCCTAAAACAAATATAAAATTATTAACTCACCATACTTTCTGTTGGAAATAGTTCAACTATCTCTTCAGCTAATTCTCTACATTGAGCAACTGTTAAACTATGATTATTACGTAAATGGAAGTCAATTACAGAGCGCACAATATCAATACGTTGATTTGCAGTCAACATTCCAGTATCATCATATTCATCAAATAATTGTTGACCCGATGGTAAAGCTAGGAGAATATCCTTAACGCTCGTATTCTTAAATATATAATACAGATATTTAAAGTTGATAAATTAAAAATATTCTATGATTGTTACATACCAATTTTCTTCTTTTTGATTGATGTGATATGGTTTTGTCTACAGATTGATTAGAAGCGGAGGTATCATCCGATGTTTTCATAAGCTAATAAATGTAATATATAAAAAAACACACTTGCTTTTAAATGAATAACAATAATAATTATAAATTAATTTACCTTGCTGCATGGTCGTGCTGTTTTAGTGGGTATTTTATCAGGTATAATTGTTTCATTTGCACTACTATTCGGTTCAACTTTAATTTTCTTCAATGGAATTATAGCAATGGGCAGTTCACTGTTAGGCTAAGATAATTACAATTGTTATAAGAAATATTACTCTATTTTATAAAAATCATACCTTATCTACAGTTCGCTTTCTGCAAGTTTGTTTAAAATCCTGTAGTACTGTATTTATAGTATTCCGTACAGCATTTGTTAATAGCTAAAGCACAATTTATCACATTTATTCGAAATATAAAAATAGAATTACTTTATAGTTAACTTACATTTGCTAAATGTTCAATATCCATATCACCAAAGACCTGATCAAGAGAAGAGTTTAATTGTTCCGTCTAAAATAAATATAAAAACAATATAATAGTATTTAAAAAATGTATAGAATTATTTACCAAATTTTCTTTCTGCCCATTTGTCATTGTCGTTATTTTTTCGTAGCTATAAGTACAGTTTTTATTTTGCCATTCCTTTAAACGAGATTCAAATACAATTTTTGTACCTAAACGGGTACCTTTAAATAACTCATCTATATGACGGGGCTGCATATTTTTTAATGCTTCTTCGGTTATACCTCTAGCTAAAATTGTAAATTATTTAAATGTTTATAGAAACAATTAATTCTTTCTTCTAAAAATTCTCTGTATAAAGATATCAAATTTTAGGGTATTGTGGTTATTCCACAACTGTATTATAATTGGCATTATGGGTGGATAGAAACAGAGGGAGAGGAAACCCTCATACAATGCAAATTTTGATCATATAATATGTGAAGAACTATAACAACGAAAATTTTGTCCCAATAATTTGTTCAAGAAACTTTTTTACGAGGCAAAATGTGAAACGAATAGGATCAGAGGAAGACGTAGCCCCCATGCAAGGCAAATATTGATCGAATATTTTAAGAACTATAAGAGCGAGAGTTTCCGAATTTAGTCCCAAACAAGTAACTGTTTTACTTCACAAACTACAGGACGGAAAGGATCATGGGAAGACGTGTCTCCCATATAAAGAAAATGTTGATTTTTCGAATATCTAATAAACTGTAACAGCAATAGTTCTCAAATTCGACTCCAATCACTTTTTTAAAAATTTGTTTTACTGATCAAAATATAGAACAGGTAGGATCAAGGGGAAAGGTACTCCAACTACTTTCCCAAGGATCTTTTTTACTATCAAAATGTAGGACGGATAGGACCACGGGACGCACTTTATATATTATAAATTTTATGAGCTTAAAATACCATTTCGGGAAAAACATTCGTATGGGGCTAGCAGAAATACTAATTACCATTGGCATCATCCTTAGGCTAACGTAATTTCGTCAAGTTATTTTTAAACCAGACCTGGAATGTTCACATGAACAGCCAGACGGACATCATTTAATAGACTCAGAAAGTGATTCTGAATCAAAGGGAACACTCAAAAGTGGCGCTATCACAGTTTTATCTTTCCTTAACAACTTTTGCACAAAACTTATAGCGGTGTAGGGTATAAATATTATGAATTTAATTGTCTACTTACTTTTCATTAAAACATATAATTCATCATAGAGGTTAAGTTGTTTAAGCGCTCTAGCTAATGGATCTTCACCTGTATGGATTTTAGAAAATGGAAGCCTAGCTGAAGTTGAAGTGGATGATTGTTCGTGTAAAACAAAATCTTTATCTGAATCTTTTCCATCCAGTTTTGGTGATTCCGGCGAAAATTCTATATCATCATCCGATTTATAACGATTGTTTCTAATACGTGTTCTTTTGCTACGGCGACGACTGAAAGAAGAGAAATTGTGTAGCATAAAGTTTTAATATTTCTAAGGAGAAAGTGAACACACCTGTTATCAATATTTGAATCGTCCATAATTTCTATGTTATAATTTCCTGAAAAAAATATATAAATAAATTATGTGTATAGGTATATTTAAAATAATCTGTAATAATAAAATTCTTTTAGTATTAAATGTAAGAATTTTACTGCTGGCCCTTAAATTCTATGAGGGAATATATATAAAGGAGAAAAATAAGACATATTTTTAACGTTGCTTAACTATTATTTATAAGGTTTTTAATATAAATCCAATTTTTGTTTTTTTTTTAAACAACTAACCTGATGTAGACTGGTTTGTATATGATGCAATATAAATTTCTGGCTCATCTTTTGAAAATATAGATTTTTCTTCTGTGTCTCCCTGACTACAAGTTTCATCCATATTTTTGTTTAGTAAACTTGAAAAACTATTTTACTTTTTTATATAAAATATCCAATAGATCTTTCTGAAATTGGAGGGATCAACAAAACAATCTACAATTTTAATTTATTTGATAGAGATGACATTATTTTTAGGAATGATAAATAACCATAAGCAATGTTACATTAACGATAACAATAACAGTTTGTAATCAAATTAGTGTTTGTAAAAAAACAACTGTCAAAAAGCTTTTAGTGAAAAAGAAGTTAAATGTACGTGAACTATTTTAGATTCTTGAAATATATGTTTTTTCATAATATAAAAGAATATTATGAACACAATTTATATAAAAACTAAAACAAAGTAATCTTCAAGATATAAGAATTCGTTTTTTATGATACATAAAATATAACATTTTTGACTTTTTACTATGACTTTTTCACAAGAGTTCAAATATCTCAAAAAACTGCAATATAATGGTGTTTTCATTCTTTGAGACGTTTTTTCATTAACAGGAAGTTATTATGTAAATGAATATTATTTAATTTCTATTTCATTAAAAATAAAATATTTCATTAATAATAAAATTATACTGAGGTACTTCCTACTCTGTAATAAATAAAAAACAGTCCCCACTAAAAATTTGTAATGTAAAGGAATTACATTATTATTTATTTAGTTTTTAATGAATTAAAAGCATGGTGTATAGATCTTATTTAGATTTTTATCCCATGCTTCACTGAGTGTTCGTAAGCTTGTTTTTCATAATATTTAAAAAAATATTCGGGATCAATAGCGTAGGGATCTTCATTTAAGCCCAGAAGAGATGATCTATGATCTATTGGATATTTTATATTAAAAAGTAAAATAGTTTTTAAAAATTAGTTTTTAAAAATATTGATGAAACTTCACACATGAAGAATTTTTTCTTGATATTTGCAAAAACATTGATAGCTATTCATGGAATTTAATTACTTCGTGTAAAATTAATGAAGAACAAATCATTGTATAATATTAAAGTGTGAATTTGGTGGCACTTTTCTGCATAATTTGGCATAACTAATCATAATAAATAATTTGATCAAACAGCTGTGTCTACTTAATATAATATTTTTAGCGCCTTTTAATATTTAACTTGAGAAATTCAATAATTTTTAAAATGAATTCACAAAGTTATTTTCCTAATTATTATGCAGTAGAAGATTTATGTGTTACACAAGAAAAAGTTGAATGCAAAGTAAACACTAAACTTTTGAAGATGGGTAAATTGAGATTTTAAAAATGTACAAAAGGAAGATTTTTAATAAACTATTTCATAGGTTTCCTGGACTCTGGTGCCGAAACTGAAGATCTAAATCCAGGACGTAATATTAATTTACCTTTATGGTACATAAAAGAGTTGAAAGTAAATAATCCTTATTTTACGGTTATTGTTCCTGATATCTATAAAAATGTTCATAAAGCTGTGTGTGAGGCAGAAACTACACACATAGAACTAGGAAAACTTCATCCTTATTTCTATGAATATGGTAGATATTTAACACCTTATGATCGTAATCACGTGGTAGGTAAAATTGTATTTGAAACAATGCGTCAACGTGTAAGACATTTGTTGGATATTTCGAAAAATACTACAGAAAGTGGTAAACCAGAACATCGTTTAGATGATATTGAAAGTAAATTATATGAAGCGGGTGTAAAAACAAATACATTGGTAAATTTTAATGGAATGTTTATATATTTTTTATTAATATTTTGTCTTATGTTTTCAGTTTACCAATTGGTTACAAATGAAATCTACAAACATTGCAGTGTCGGAATTAGTCCAAGAGCATAGTAAAAAGCGTAAACGTGAACGTACCAGTGATGCAAATGATGAATCGCCAGAACAAGATCGTAAACGTCAAACATTGTAGCTTTTAATTTTATTATTAATTATTTATTTTAATTAAATCTACATATATATTGGAATTTTTTTGTAATCTATTTCTTTACGAAAAATGTTTGTTTCTCATTGAATTTATAATAAAACTATTATAAATTTATGTTTCCTATAAAAGAATGTATTTGTTTAAAGATAATATCTCAATGTTACTGCAAAATTTTCTAACTAAATTGATACATTTTACAAAGTTTAAGGATGACCAATGGAACTTTTTTGTCTGGCCAAGAAAAGATTCAAAGAAAAAGTGGTTCTAAAATTAAACCTTCCGAAAGTGTGGTGTGTAATTTCTATAACAAAGGAGATAATTAAGATGTTCGGAAACTTACCAAGGAAAATACAAACTTAACAAAATGACCAATAAATCTCATAAAATAAGAATCAACACGTAACAAATTGAATTCAACACAAGTAAAGAACAAACTAAAACTTCCCGTGACTTCTAAACACTTTGCTTACATTTTACGAAGATATAAATATTAAAAAATCGTTTAAAATTTGCGTGAAAATACATGAAGTGGGTAGAATAATAGTGAAAAAAGGTAATTTTCTTTGAAAAAAGAAATGTAATATAGACGACCCTGACTCATACTCATGTTATTGGGTATTTAGGTTTGAGTTTACTTTCTTTGGATAAAATTTATATTCCTTGTTTTATCAATACTACGTTAGGATTTATTCTACTACCTTTAAACTTAACTAATAAAACCCCTTACGTTTTTTTAACTTTTACTCGTTGTTTGAATGCTATTATGTAATATTTAATAGTATATTTAATACAAATTCAAGGTAATTTTTTAAATAAAGATAAGTTTTATTTATTTGACAAAAATAATAAACAATTAACACGCAAACAACTGGTTTAAAACTGATTTAAAGGAATTTAGTGAAAGCGGCTGATGAATTTTAGAGTGTTTATAAAAAATACCATTAAAAATGAAAGTTAAAAACATAATATGATATATAAAAAAATTTTTTGTTAACATTTTAAATGAAGACTTCAGTAGTGAGAAAAATTCTTAACATACATATATGTTAAGAATTCAAAACTACTTAATTTACAGTTTTTATTTTATTGAACATATTATTACAATTAACAAAAAATATATTTTTATAATCACAAGCGATGAAATGAAATTTTCCATTAACGTTTTTATTGTGCTTTCTTTCACTTTGCTTGAACAGGTCGTCTATCTTAGTTTAAAATCTATCACACTTTTTTACACCTTTTTGCGCTCTTTAAAAAGTTAGATATTATCCACTGATTTTAGTTTATTGGTACAATTACCAAATTATTGTTTCTGTAATAATTCAAGAGCTTGTTGACCATAGGGACAGTATGCCAAATCAGGCAAACAAAAAGTGGACATAATATGAAGTCCTATGAAGAAAAGCAGCTCGTTTTGTAGACATTTCTCAATGTAAGTTTTGCTACCCATTATGGAGCAAGAGTATTTTGCTCTGATTTTGGGTTTTAAATTTTTAGCAGCGTTCCTGTCAGAAACTTTTTGAAGTTGTAAATTTTGTCTAACTTTTGTAGTACCAAATTGGATTTTGTTGAAAATATTTAAAAATTTTAGTACCCACTATTTCCCGGACACTCATTTTAACAAGATTAACTGACATGTTTCAAAAAGATTGATCAAAAAAGTTTTAATGAAAAACGCATATTAAGAATTTTTCGATCTCACTTCTTACTATGTAATTCCAAGTTATTCTTATTGGATTTTTTATAACTCTGCGCTTTTTAATTTTAAAAATATTTATACCCTACAATACTATACTTGGTTGGGATATTATAGGTTTGTGTTGATATTTGCAACTGGCCGAAAAAATAGTCCTACCATTTTAATAATATACCGTTCAGAATCACTTCTCGAGTCGATTTAAACATGTCTGTCTGTTTATGTAAAGCACAGGTTTTAGTTTTGAAAATATTAATGAAATTTTGTAAAATTATGCGAGAGACGTTTATAAATTTTTCGTAGCAGTCATTTACAACCAACAAAGGTTGGTGTAGAGTATTACATAGTCGGTCTTGACCAACTATAACAATTTTACTTGTTTTTAAATTAGAATTTATAGGTTGTTTCATACATAGTTCTGTTACTAATAATCCTATCGAGATTTAAAATTTCATTTGTTAGTTTTAAATATTTTATTTTCTTATTCAATAAGTTTTTTTAAACGTAAAATTCGTCTAGAAAAATTACATGAAAAGCACTTTTTTGCTTGTAAACCACATCTTTGTGCATTATTTAAAAACAAAACTTTAAAATTGATGAACTTTCAATGAATAACAGTTTATTTTTATTTCTTTCTTTATTCACACACGAGCCCTAGAAACCGATTTGCTTTTCAAATATCTTTTTTTCGCCAGTCTTATGGCTTCCCGTAATTGTTGGTCTGCAGATGGAGTAGACGCTGTTACTTCAATAGAATCAATAACAACATCATAAAAGTTTCTTAAATCTTTTAAACATAATTTTCCATGCACGCCATCCACATTATATTCATTTACAATATCTATTGATAATAAATATTTAAGATTTTTCTTAATTCCATTAGGTTTAAGTAAAGCTTTGACTGTGTTTATCTAGAAAACAAAATAGAAAAATTGAAATTTTTGAATAACTTGTAAATCACTGTGTTTTAAGATGATTTTACATATGATTTTCTATTTTCTGGTGTAATATCGTCATTTATTTCTTTAAGTCTTTTACATGTTTGTATGGGAAATTTTGAACGCATATCCTGTTGGCTATCTAGAAAACTGCGTAATAACATATTTTGTTCCTCTTGTGCTTCCATTATTACATCAATTTGAACTTTAAGTTTACATTGAAATAATATTAATTTATTTTGTTGAATTATCGTTCAATTTTTTATTTACCTTGTATATGGTTTAGCCTTTGTTCCATAAATGCTGCAATGTGTAAATATTATTTCTTTAAAAGAAAAATAAAATACTGGTAAGGATAATCTTACCTCTTAGAGCATCAATTTTTTTCTCACATGTTGCTATGTCTGAAATTTTAGAAAATTTTGAAATTATTTACTTAAAAATCAGAATTAAAAGAGAGAGAGAGAGCTCTATACAAAGAAAATATTAATTATTGAATTATTGGGTTATAATTCGACTCCATACAATACAAAAAATATTTATCAATTATCCATGGATCTATTACAGCTAGATTTAAAAAAGTTCCCAATTACTTTTTTTAAAGAATTGCTGCAGTGAAAAGATTTAGGGTTGATAGTTCCATACAATAGAATTCTAGTTGAAAAAGTCTAGACTTTCATCAAAGACTGAATCTATTAAGCTATGTCTGTCTGCAATTTTAATCTGATTCTAATGCAAAAATGGGATTGATGTTGCTTATATCTTATATACTTAAAATCAACAATATTGGTTTAGTAGAAAAAAAGTTGTGGACCTCAGATATCCGCTACCCTAAAATTCAGAAAATTCAGAATTTTAAAATTTAAATTGAATACTAATTGGATTTTAGCTGAATTTACTCATAAAGAAAAGCTACGAAACAGATACAATTATTTACTCAAAAAATTTGGTAGTGCTGCTTTGACTTAGCCCCAAATGAAACCCTTTTTCGGAATTGGGTTTTTATTTTATCAAACTCTTAAATATGAACTTATTCTATAGAAATTATTTTTATAACTTAAATATATGTTAACTATTTGACGAAAATCTATATTTTGCTAAAGTTCTCATGTAAGGTCTTCTCGAACTTAATCTTATAAAATTCTTAAATATTAACCAAATTTATTGAAACTCTGTACAATTATTATTCTAAAAATTAAATAATTAAAGTCATCTGTAAGGTAATTAAAAATTACAATCAAGCTTCATATCTAAAGGTTCAATATTATATATTATATTGTATCAATAAAAAAAAGTTATTGGTTGATATCTGGGACCATCTATATACATTTTACAATTAAAAGTGGAGGAGGTGGAGACTCGTCAATACAGAATAAGGCATTATTTTATGTATAGTATTTTACTTAAAAATGGGTGTTTAATGAATGTCCCTTTGTTTTTAGTAAAAAAAAAGGATATTGGGGTGAAGTGCTGAATCTTATAAGGTTTTCCAGTAATATATATTTTAGTAATATTTTAAATTTAAAAGTTTAAAATAATGTCTATATTTCATACAAAACATTAATATGTTTACACTATTTGTTATTATCAATTTTGTTGTAAATATTAACTTTATATTATATTACCTGATTCCTGTTGTTCAATAATAACTTCTGGTTCACCAATTGGTTCTGTTTTAATAGACATTATTACATCATCTGGTAATATACTCTCCTTTCCATACATATGTTTATATTCCATCTCTTTATATTTTAATTATATTTATTTTGTATTTTTCCTCTTTAGCTACAAGCAAATTTGTTTATTCTTTTCTTAGAGAAGGTAGACTCAGTCAAATAAATAATCGATAATTATTTGTGGAAGGGATGTGAATTATATTTTTTACACAATTTACTATAAATGTTGCCAACTATTTGTTACAATAAAATGTAAAAAATATAATGTGTTATTTCAATTTTTAAAAACGATACTTTTAAATGTGTTGCTTTTGAATATTTTTAATTATTAAATACTTTTATTTCTCTTATAATTCTTCGATAAATTAAAAATATTAAATAATTAAAATTAATATTTTACGGACTTATTAAAAATTAAAGGATACCTACTGATAAGGCAACAAACGTAAGCATCAACTCCGAGTTGGAATATGACATTCGCGATGTACTTATGACGGACGAGCTTATATAGGTCATTTGTCGAATGCAGTACTGCAAAGCTTTTGGGAGATTTATCTCTTGAAAATAAATAAATTAATCATTACCATCAATACAGGAGACAGCAGAGTCACAGACAGGCTCTTTGCCTCACGAAGAGAGCACCGCAAAGGTTGTTCTCTAGGTACGCCTAGAGAACATGTCACCTAATCAGACCGAACTATAAAGAAAAATTTAAAAATGGTATCAGAGCCTCCATTGGGTATTTAAATAAGATGGCGAAAACAATCCTGCACAATTCTCCAATAAGTTTAAAAATATAATAAAGGAGCACTGGAAAAAGATCAAGAGGTTTGAAAGTTTCTATGATTCGACTAGTGCTATCCTTGGAATAACAAATACCGCGTGTAATCTCAAAAAATGGGTCACTAACTATTTAAAAAATAGAGTCCACGACGGATGATGCAAGGAAGAAGTCTACAAGGGAACGTAAGACTGACTTGCTTGATGAATCTAAAAAGGAACTCACTGAACAACAAAAAGGTTCAGGTACACAGACCGATTATCGTATCGTTCCTAGGAAGAACTATGAAGGGAATAAACCAGTGTACATCTCCACCTGACCCGAGAGTGAGAAAATTTGAAAACTTTAGATGAAATAGTTCTTTAGATATTCGATAATTAATATTTGGTCTTTAATTGGACAGCTCTGTTTCTTTCTATGGTGGGTCCTATTTTCTACTATGCATTTTCTCGAGGAAATTATTCGATCTTAATCTAAAAATTCTAACTGTAATTTTTTATTTTGTCCCCTTAATCCCATCTGTCCTACATTATTTGTAGTTGTTCCTTAAGAAATTTTAAAACTTTCGCTGCAATGGTATTTGGCAACTAATATTTTCTTTGCATGAGGGGTAATGTTTGTCCTTATACTATCGATTTTTTTTGTAGTCTACGTTATTTTCAGATATATTGGGATCCTTATGTGTAGAAAAACAATTGCACGGAAACATTTTTTGAAATAATTCTGTAAATTTGAATTTGGAACTACTGAATATTTTTATATGAAATAAATATTTTTGAGTTGTTTTGCAATCGATTTGATTCTAGTGGATCCTGGGAATGAGAAGTAAATTTACTAAGTTTGTCAACTCATGAAAAAATTGCATAACTGTAGTCCTGAAATTTATTCACTTTTTCCCTTTTAGTTTAGCTTATTTTTAGACTAACAAAATTTTAAATCCATTTTTCTTTTTTATTTTCTTCACTTTAAAATTCATTATTTTTTCTGAAAGAATTCTTAAAGTACATATATTATTAAATACAAAATCAAATGGAAAACATCTCAAGAAGTCTCATGTGAAATTTCATTAAAAATATTTAAGTTTTAAAGTTACAGAGTTATTAAAAAACGGTTTGAACTACTGTGTCCTATATTATAAATAGATATTCTTTATTTTATGTTACCTTCTTTTCGATAATCGTGTAAAAATGTTTCAATTTTTTAACGTAATTCAACTTTTTACAAATGACTTCTTCAAACATTTCCAAAAACGAATGTTTATTTCCTCTAACATTAAGTTACTAAAAAATTAATACAGCATTATGAACTATTATTTTTTTTAATATCTGTTACATTATATTTAATTATGTATTTTGCATATCTCTTTAAGAATGACTATTTGTTCTATTAATTTTATTATAATTAATTTTCAAAGATATAGACTGAGATTTTCTTTTGTTGCACACAGTTTTTTCTTCAGATATCGATTCGATTTTGTCATCTTCTTTACATAAATCAAGTTTAATGTCTTCGGTTAAACTTTCTTCACTTTTTTTAGAACCTGAATGGGAATTTAAATTATTCTCCTTAGGTTTTTCTATTTCACCCCTTTCTTTGTGTCTAAGTAAGTGCAGTTTAAAATCTTTGGCACCTACTAATTTAGAGCCGCAAATTTCGCATGTGTGTTTAACTCGATCAATATCGTGTGTGTTCATATGTGTAGTTAGACCAAACTTTCTGGCTAATATTTTGTAACATATTAAACACATATTTCTAGGCCATTCGGAGCGTGAGTGCTGGTTTTTAATATGTTCAGCTCTTTGATAATCCGTTGATAGAATTTCCGAACAAATTGGACATTTAAAAGAACCACTAGCGAAATGTTTTCTACGATGATGACCGTACAGTATACCTAAGGAGTTAAAACGAGTATAGCAAAGGGAGCACATGAATGACCGATACGGCATGTGAGTAAGTTTGTGTCTTTGTTGTTGAATTGTTGAGGTACTTAACGTCATTTTACATGTTGTACATTTGAGAGAACCATCCGTATCTTTAAAATACATATTTGATTTTTCAAAGAAATTGTGTTTTGTGGTAATATGTTTACTCCACTCTTCATGTTTTAAAAACCCTTCATTACACTCGGGACAAGCAAATGTTATAAATTCTACAAATTCATTAAGTACATAAGAATTCGCAGATGATCTTCCTACACAAGATGGTTCGTTACTAATTTCTTCTTTAGTTTCTTTATTCAGAGAAATATCAATTTTTTCGTTTGTCTTCATTAATTGATTTAAAGGCTTGGCATAGTGTTTATAAATTATATGATGCTTGCAAATATTATAACTGGTGTATGAATTATCGCACATTGGACATTTATAGAACCTCTTATCAAAGTGCTGGTGTATATGGTCATAACATGTTTTTTTGTCATATTTTAAATATATATTGTTACACACTTTACAAGATCTGGAATTATCCGCATGTATAATAAAGAAATAATCAAAATTGTTATGTACTTCTTCCAAGTGTTTTAATATACTATTAGTATTATTAAATTTTTGATTATTACAAAATGGACATTGTATCACAACTTCCATTGGAACATTTGATTTGCTTGTTGCAAGATTTTTTATATCTTTATTCTCCTTATCATTACAACGCTTTAAAATGTGATTAAGAGCAATTTTAAACGTAGATAAATTAGTCGAACAGTGTCGACATTTATAGGGATTATAAGGTAAATGCTGAAATCGATGGGCATGTAATTGTTCTGGACAATTTGTTACTGTAGTATGACAAATTACACAACGTAACTTATTGTTGTCACTTGTAATTACTTTCATTTCTAAGCCTTTGAGTGTGTCAATTTCATGCTGATTTCTTAAATGCTCTTGCCACTTCGTCATTTTATCAAAATCTTTTCTACAAAACGGACATATATGAAGTATGTATTCTTCAAAATCTTGTAAGTTTTGTAATTTTTGTTTCTTTTCAAGAGAGTTCAAACCAGTTTTTTCATCATCGTTTAACGGTTTTTTAGACCCTCTTCTTTGTTGGGCATAGTAAAGCATCATTTTTATACAGGTATGACTATTATAACAGGATTTTTTGAAAGAGATCTTTTCATTACAAAATTTACAACACCAATAGAAATTATTATTATGTTCCAAAAAATGTTTTAATAGTTTATGGGTATCATTTTCAAGGAACACACGATGACAATCTAGACATGCCAGATATTCCTTATCATCAAAAATTTGGCGAAAATTTAATAAACTCCAACAATTTAATCCATGTTCTTTAATTAAATGCTGGAAATAAAGCTCTTCACTCTTAAAATCTTCGAATTTGCAAAGATGACATTTGTAAATATATTTGTAATAATATTCTTCAGGATGTTTATCCTTCATGTGATAAGTCAGGTATATATACTTTTTATAAGAATTATCACAAATTGGACATACCAAAATTTCGTTGGTTCCATCCGACCTTTTGAATTTATCTACTATATCTGAATGCATTTCCAAAAAATGTAGTAGTGTAATATGGTTTTTATCTGATTCAAAATTACACAATTTACATATATTTACATCCAATCTGTGGCTGTCTCCTCTATGTCTAAGAGTGTGTGAAAGACAAGCAAATTTTGAAACTAATTCTCGATTGCATTTCTTACAGATGTGTTTCTTATCATTTTTTAAATAATTCATGTCGGATTCTTTAATTAATTCTTTATGGACCTTTAGTATATGGCGTCGCCATTTATCGTAGTAATCAAATAAATGTTTACAGCCGGGACATTCGCGTTGAATATAAAAACGTAATAACCATTTATGAAAACTCTGTTTACAAAAATCAATTTTGAACACAGATTTCTCTTTCATCAAAGATTCACTAGCTTCAGCCTGCTTCTGTATATAGTTATTTAAATCTAAATTATACTCAATATCCACACTTTCAACTTCTTCAGTTCCATCGCTTTCTTCATCATCATCGTCTTCATCGCTATCATAATCTTGATTTTTATTTATATATTCTATAGTATAATGTTCATAATATGGTTCATTATCATTTGCCTCCTCAAAATATCCATCCTGTCCATTAGAACCTGCAAAATCTTGATAATATTGATTTTCTTCATCTTCGTATTTTACTGGAAGCCAATGGTTTTCCTCCTCAATTAATAGTTCTTTTTCATGTTTTATTTCCACTTTAATTTGTGTTTCTGATGCAGAAGAATTTGGAACTTCCATCGGTTCCAATTTTACTTTAATATCCATTCTAACAAAATAAAACAATTAATAAAACAGTTTAAGTAAAATGTAAATACACAGATATTTATTAGAGATGGTATTTAGGAAGCTATTTGTTATCGATAAAAATAGTCTTTTATGCTAAATATGTTGAAGAACACAATATTTTAAATTCTCTTTGCAAGTACGTTAACCTAGTTTAAAATTAAATAAATAAAAAATTTAACTAAACATAAATTTAAAATTTTCTTAAAAAATATCCCAAGAAATACATTTACAATAGTCAATAAGACTTAAATCTAGATGCCTACGTTATACAGTGGTTCTAAAACGAGTTATTTTTAAAATAATTAAGTTACTTTTGAATCGTTAAGTATAAATTAATGAAAGTTTACATGGGTCAGTTGGACACTCTGGCCACGTCGCACAGTGTGTACAAATTGATTTTTTAATAAACGTTTGAAAACTTTGAACTTAAAGATTCAATATTTTTAAAGAAAGTAAGTAAATTGTCGTTTGATATCAAAAATTTATTTAGAACTTAAAAATTTTATTAAATTAATAAAATTTACACGAATAGCAATTTTTATAAAGCTTTTTATATAATGTATGTAAACTTGTTAACTAATCAGGGAACTAAAAATTTAACTCCTGCAGGAAATTCTTTTTGGGTTTTAAAAATAAGAGTTAAAAATAAAATCTGAAACTTTAAGAATAAATAAACTCTTTATAGAGATTTATAGGATAAGATTTCTTAATTCATAAATGGATACTTTTTGACATTAAACGAGGAACTGAGCCCTCGACCAGATAGGGGTCTGTACTTCTCTAAATGAACACAGAAATACTCTAGCTCTAAATATGTGAAATTTCATTAAATATCTCTAACGGTTCCAAGTTAGAGGGCTTAATTCAAGTAATGTTAAATTTTTAATAATCCGAATCATTTAAAGTTAAATTGTTACAAAATTATAACTTATAGTAAAATATTTTTAAATGCACGGTATTCAATAATGAATTTAAAATTCAAGTACAATCTTATTTATGTATATGAATTCGATCTTTTTGTGAATTTGGTAGCCCTTTTGAATATAAAAAATCTGGCATCTTAATCAAAATTGTTGTTTGCTTTAATAAATGTTTTTATTATTCTGTTTTCTTATGTAGATTTTATTTTTTGAAATTAATAAAAAGATAAATAATAACACAAAGAAATAAAGAATAAATAAATTATGCCTACAATAATAGCTTTGGATACATCTCTGTCAATGCAAAGAACAATACCTGGTCGCAGTGAAGAGAATGCATTAACATATCATCAATTGGCACTGAAAGGCATATCCCAACTCTTGGAACATTTAGCAGCTACTTCTAAGTTGGAATTTGCCGCATTGCTAACATATAGCAGTACATGTGAATTAAAAGTAGATTTTACACGAGACTATGATCAAATCAAACAGACTGTAAAAAAGGTTGAAGCTGGGGATAAGTTATGTTTAATGTCATTAATGAAGAGTGTATCAACTATATTTACTACCAACTGGGGTACCCAATCACATTGTCAAGTTGTTGTATTTACCGATTGTGGATTGGGTTTTGGAAGTACGTCACTCAAAACATTTCTACAAAATTATGTAGGCAAAGAACATGAACAGGAATTTTCTTGGGTAAAAGTATTAAAGCCAGTTAAATGGAATTTTATTTGTTTAGGAGTCCATGGAGATGCTTATTTTACTCGTGCTATTACAGTATATCAACAGTTATTGGATTTTACTGGTATAAAAGGTAATGCGTTTTAAATCCTGAATATATAAATCTACGTATTATTATACTACATTCTTTAAATATCATTATACATTGAGTTATTGAGCACAAATCATATTATAATATTATTCCTGGTAGAGTATGCAACAGTTATTTACTCTATCGTACACACAGTAGGGCAGGTTTTATTTTAATGGTGCCTTATATAATATTAATGAAGATTTAGCAGTTTTACCATTTTATAACAAGTAAGAATGCTATACTTGGCTTTGTAGAATCTTCAAAATACGTTATGTTTCGTACATACAGTTTACGTTTATATACACTTTAAAACGCATACAATATATAAAAGTTTTTCTGAACTATAACAAAGAATTCATAAAATGACTTTAATTTTTGGCTATAACTTGCTATATTTTTCTACTGTACCGATTTTGTTTATTTTGGAATATCAATGAAGTACATATAGCTTAATCTTACTGCAAAACTTTAAATTAGTCAATTTATTATTAAAAACTCTATGAATGATCTCTTGAATTTAGAGGCTACCTCAGATATCGATCTATATATTTTAATATACTAAACCGATTTTACTGGGTTTAAATAAAAAACTCAGGACAATAACAAAAACTCAGGCCATATTTCAGTGAGCTGGATGTGAGAGCCAATCAGACGGACATAGTTAGATCGATTTAGATTATTATGGGGTCTTGATTTAGATTATTATGGGGTCTTACACACGTTACAATGACAAAGATAATATTTAAAAGGGTATAAAAAAGTTTATGAAATTTTGAAATACGTACTTTCTTCCAAAATGCATTTTGTTATATTTAAGTTAATTATATATATTTTCTAGGACAACTTTATATGACTAAAGCACCCAAGGATATTGATGGCAATGAATCTAGTATTATTGAGCAACAAAAAACAACTTTGCCGGGACATAAAAGTGAACTGGGTCGTACGGCAATGTTTGAGATGATCGAGAAATTATGTGAAACTAATTTTAAGCCCTTCGAAGTAATATTGAAATGTGGTGGTTACTTTCGTTTGGAATGTCCGGTTTTATTGTGGCCACCGCCACAACCGTATCAAGGACCAGGCTCAGATAATGAAAAGTCACCCACAACTTTGTTAACTTTAGCTAATAAGTTGGAAATTTGTGGTTATTTAGCTTTAACAGATATAGGATCTCCTTCTTCGTTGAGTCGTCATTTAATTATACCCAAAGTTGAAAGAGAAAAGCCTAACCGTCGTTCATCTGATAAATCTGGAACTACAGCAAAATTGTCGAACGAAAAATCCTCAAAATTAGATGTAAATAATGTAAATTATGAATTTGAGAAATTAGAACAGGATATACGGGATTTCTACACAAAAGAGGCAAAGGATGTTGAAAACGAAGCCACAACGGATGAAAATGAAAGTAAGATATCTCAGGCGCCGGCTGTTTTAAGTGAAATGCAAAAAGAATCCATGTGTGTGCTTTTGCATGGTGCTTTAAAAGTAGAAAATCTAGCTGCCTTGGTATTGCTGAATGATAATTGGTATGGATTCATTTATTCGTATGCCGATACCAAAAAGAAATCAAATTTAATGTTAAATATTTTACCACCCGGTAATAATGTAATACCTTGGTTGGGTGATTTACAAATGCTAGGATTTGCTGAGGATTTATTACCAGGCGAAACAGCTGCCTTCCCCGTTAAGGCTGATAAACGTTCATATTCACAAAGTTGTGTTGTTTGGATTAATCGCATTAGTTTACAATCGGATATACAAAAAGTTCTTAGACATGCCAAGAAAATGCCCGAAAAGACTCAACATTTTTATAAAGAACTAAATCGTATACGTAGAGCAGCACTTTCTATAGGTTTTATAGAACTTTTAGAAGCTATGGCAACACTTTTCGATAAAGAAGCTATAAATTTGGCATCAGTAAATGCAAACCCTGAATGTACCATACAATTAAAACATGCCGCCATAGAGTTGAGAAAACCTTCAAATAGAGATCTTAAGATTTCCATAGTTCCTGTCCCAGTTCAAACAGTAAATCCAACAGCACAAGGTGTGGCAGCAACAAGTGCTACTGGAAATTTTGTTTATTAATTGTTTAACATTTATTGGTAATTGTATATACTTTTAAGATTTTCATAAACCTTATGGTAGAGTCATTTTCAAAAATAAATATAATGTTTTGTAAACACATATAAAACAAACAATTAATATTGAAATAGGAATATACACTAAAACCGTTGCTTAAGTATTTATGGGGTCTTGTTGTTGTGACAGCTTGTCTGCATCTGATAATTCTTTCTTGGAGAAAGAACTTTCGTTTAATATAGATTTTGTTGGGTTTACAATCTTTGTCCGAGTGTGACTTTGGTCGTTCTGCAACGGATATACAATTGTCTGGAGAATGACGGGGTCTTGCCATAACTACATCTTGAAACTCCCAAGAATAGATATCTTAGTCGATGCAGTCCAAAGCCCACTTTGGAAGGTTACATTGAACCATATACTAATCTCAACAGTTCATACTACTGGAATCACGCACGTTTAGTGTGTTAGGAATTTTTTGTTCTCTAAGGATCATTATACGTCGAGTTATGGAGCACAAATCAGTGAGATCGAGAAGTTCTTAACCCACGTTTTCCATAAAAAAACTTTTAACCTAAGTAATATTTCATCAAGTTACCGTTGTAAACATGCCAGTAATTACGTTTAATATAAAAAGAATGAATATATTATTAGTCTGAATAAAATGAGTGATCTGAAAAAAACTGCCTTCTAAAATTATTAAATATTTTTAACAAACCCCAACTTGGTTTAAAGGTATGCCGTCAAATAGTTTATTATTTAACAGTATCTGAAGAACTTGTCCGTTGATAGAAAACCTGGTTCAGGTAGAAGGAATTGACAAATAATGTTTCTGAAGCCAAAAAATAAAAGGCGTTTTCAAAAAAGTTCCCAACACATCCGTAGGGAAAGCAGTCTGGTTATCTCAATGCTCGAACTATTTCGTACGAAAAGTTAAAGCTAATGGATGCAAAAAAACATGCAACAAAACGTATGTATATGGTGCTGTTGCTCCTGGAAATGTAGGAGCAAAATTTGTGGCTTAAAACCAGACAAAAGAAGCCAATCATTTGTTACAACTGGCTCTATAAATATTGAAATTAGGTATGAAAGACAAAACCTTAAGTGGTACAAGAACAATAGCCAAGAGAGGCAAATTCTGCAAACTGCTGGGAGTTAAGGCCAGTGTAGTGAAAAACGCAAGAAAGGTGTGCAAAAATTTGGTAGATTTTAAACAAAGACCTGTTCAAGAAAAGTTACAGAAAGCACTATAAAAACGTTAATGTAAAGGTTTCTGAAAAAGGTTTAAAATTTCATCTCTTGTGATTTAAAAAAGCAAGTTAGTTAGTTAGAAATGAAAAAAATAACTGAAATTGGGATGGATCAATATGCTTTGAATAAGACTTACAAATGATTTCCCGTTGTCGAAAAATTTAGATATCTGTAATACATATTGAGAGCTCTTAACGTCACACATGAATTCAAGTTACAAATTTCAAAATTAACGGTAAAAATAAATTTTATTTCATAATTCGTGGAATTTTTATTATGTATGCAAATATTTTACAGTGAATGTCACAATAAATAAGAAGAAGTATACAACAACGCTAACTGCATTCAGTGATTAATTTCGTTTACCAAAAAATTTGTAGAAAATAGAAGCAAACGCGCATTAAAATACAGAAAGTTTATAATGGGAGCTCCAGAATTACCTAATGATCCAGGAGATGAAGATTTGAGCACCACGCATATAGTACACCATGTACCAGCGCCCAGTGATGATAGTGACAATGAGTCTGTTTTAGATGCAGGTGTCTATGAAGGGTATCAACCCTTGTCAATGGATGAAAGTCATATTGATTATGGTCAACATATGCGTTTAGGTGATAATGATGATGACGACGATGATAATGGAGATTTACACAGCCGTGAGGGGTTTACAAGAATTCCAGAAATTAGTGACTTAAATGAAGTTGAACCTGAAGATGTCACACATGGTGATCCAAATATGCCACAAATTGAACCAGTAGATATTGAAATCGAAAGAGAGATTTGGAGTCAACCACGGCCCCAAGAGCTACAGATTGAATTGGATAGCAATAAGACCCAACAAGTAAGCTATTGTTTAAGAAAAGTATGACAAAATTAATGAAAATTACGACCACTTCCATTCCAGATTTTAAATGCTATGGCCAATTTTCAATTACCCAATTTAGCAGTTCCTGATTGGGCTGCTGGTGTGCCTGAAGAACGTTGGAAGGAAGAATTGTTGCAACGTATTAGGCAAAAAAACCCTCAGATGATAGCTCCAAAATGGAGATGGACAAGGAATCGAACTAGATTTCAATGTCATTTAAGTTCTACACATTTGCATAAATTAGTTATTATTGTCATAGATTAATAAAATATATATCTTGTAATATATGTTATCGTATTATAACTAATATTCGTTTATATTAATCAAAAATAAAATTTAACACAAATTAAAAAATCAAAACATGCTTTTTATTTGATTATTTAACTGATTTTTGTTAATAATATGATTATTATGTTAAATGTTTAGAATAAAAAGAGGCATAACATTTATTGGAAAAGTAATTTTTCTGATCTGAAACACAAATTTAGAATGCCGCTAGTAATGCTGAGCCAGCAGAATTTATTTTGGCAAAGACACCCGCCTGTGGTGTATTGGCTAGTTCTCTTAATTTATCCATAACATAATCAACCGATATGACTAAAGCTGAAGCCTCTTGGCCAAAAGGTGTTGTAGTTAAATTACCTATAGCTTGCATGGAACGATAGCAAGCCTCCAAATCTGTGGCCCATTTAAGTAATTCAATTAAACCTTCTGTGGCCATGCGACATTTCTCACCATTTGCCACGGCAGTTGTCTGGGTAATGGTAAGATTTAAATAGAACGTGGCAATAGCAATTTGTAAATTATTACTGCCACTTTTGATGCCATTTATATGTTCAATCAAAGGTGCCAAACGTTTATCAACTTGTTGCCTGCCTGCCTCATGTTTCATAATATTGGCCAAACAACGTATGATCATTAGTTGATTGGGTGCTGAGGTGGTTATATGTTGTAGTAAAGCATCAAGAAAATTCATAGAATTTAGAACCGAAAATACCGCTTCACTACGTACGGCCAAACGTACAATATCAATTACGGGGAAGAGTAATTCTGTAATTTGAAAATATAAATTATGTAAAGACTTGTTTTGTTTTTGACATCTCAAATATTTCTTACCACTAGGCCATCTTAACAATATTTGTAAAGCTTCTATTGCTGTTTGGTCAACTTCTGGAGAAGCATCTGTTAATCTAATTACTGACTCCAAAAGATTATCAGATACTTTTTCGTTGGTTGCTGGCAGTTTATTGTTAAATTCTCTATAACATATTAAAGAAAGTTTTTATTAAACTTTTTTATTTGTACTTAAGTATGCAATAGATTATAATGTGAAATTTATGCGTTTTTAAAGGATATTTTTCTGGAGGATTATATGGGAGTTAGAAAAAATTATGAACCAAACCTCGTATAACTTCGCAGCGGTTTTTGCTTGCCTTTATCTTAATTACAATATCTACGTATATCTAAGATTTATACGTTTAAAAGTGATTTTAAAAAGCGAGACTGATCCTCGTATAATTTGAACGTGGTTTTAATATAGGACTTGTTTTTACAAAATCTGATTAAATCGTTTATTATTCAGGGTAACTTTTGTATGGTACCTTTATTAAATAATGCACCAATTATAACTAATTTCAATTGGTATCGTTCTTAAAATCTAATAATACGTGACAAATTTATATTGACAGTGGCACTATTTTTTCCGCATAACGCAACCACGAACGGTGGTGTAGGGAAAAAAACAAGTAAGCGTGTAATTATCGACTAAGTTCGGATGTATAATACATAATAAATTTTAATTAAGGGTGGATTTTTGTAGAATTTTGACTGAATTTCAATTGATTTTCGGAAGAGGAAATTATATGAACCGAATTAACATTGGTGGTGTGGGGTATAATTATAAGTGACAATTTTACGAGAGGTCTTCGTTATTACTAAGAGTTTGCCTAAGAGAAACTAAGATTATACTGGTTTTATAAGAAACTTGTCAGGGCTATAATATATATTCATGCCAAATTTCATTGAGCACTGTCAATTATTGTGGATTTTGATTTGAAGCAAAAATATATACACATTATAGGTCTCAGATGATTTTTCTTAGTGTTTCACACGGAATGAGAAAGTTAATATACCCTCTTCAACACATGTGGTGGTGGAAGCTTTAAAAATACTTAAACTTACTTCAGTTTTTCCAAAACTTTAGTGGGATCGCAATTATCAAATGATAAATATATGCTAACAGGAAAATGTTTATCACCTTTAAACAAAAGAAATATAACTATTAAATTCAAGCAAATAAGAATTACAACAAACCTTTGACAAAATTAACATCCACTTTTTGTGTGGGTTGATTAGCGGATGCAGTTGTATAACTAGAACCGCCAGTAAATGGATCAGCATTGCCCACCGATTGGAAATTGCTATTACTTGTACCGGGCACATAACGATTTCCACCAGTAAAAGGATCTTGATAAGCTCTAAAAAATTATTATATTTAATTAATTATACTCAAAATGCGAGCGCTCCAAATTTAATAGAAATATTTGGAGTTAAATATGTAATATGTCAATTTACCCTGTGGTAGTAGTTGCTAATACCGGCGCATTATCTGAGTTTTTAATAATAAAATTTGCCACCTGATCTAAATAAACTTGAGGTAAATTGTTGCGATGTATAAAAGCTTGAGCCGCATGCCAAGGATCTTCACCACGGTTATAGGGCAGTTTTAAAGGTGGCTCAGTATCAGAAATATCCACAGAAAAAACATAATCATATTCCTAACGAATGAAAAAAATCATTGCCTTACACATCATTAAATTATGATGACGATAAAAACTAACCTTCCCTTCATAAAGAGATTTGCCAGATGAAGCTTGTGAACCACCAGAAGCTCCAGTAACATCGCCCACTAAATTCCATTTACCCAACTCCCAACTATAACATTTAACTGAACCATCAGGATGTCTCACCATTTTAGTTTGACCTTCACGTGTGCCATTGGTAAGTAAAGCTTCAGGTCCAGGCAGACTTTATGGAAAAGAAAACGTTAAAACATTAAAAAAAAAATTAAAGTTATATACTCAGTCTTTTTAACTCCTCCCAATTCTTCTGACATTTGTTGCTTTCTCGTTTCTACGGCCAATTGATAGGCTTTTAGCACTGGTTCACTGGCCATTCGTTGAGGATCTTTGGTAAAAACTCTTACCACACCATCACTACCACCTGTTACTATGTCTCCATTACTTAAACATGCCACAGACCACACAGATTGAGCGGGATGAACAAGGGGTGCTCCTAGCTCTTGTCCTGTTGCAATATTCCACATGCGTAAAGTACTATCCTCGCCACAGGATACTATACAATCATTAGATACGGCTTTTTGTTGGGCCACAGCATAAATATAATTTGTGTGACCACTCATTTGTTGAATACATTCGCCATCTTCGTTCCATACACGTATTATAGCGTCATTGGCACATGATATTAGGCGACCATTGCTTAAAGCCAATATCCCTCTAACACAGTCTGTATGACCTTTGAGAATGCGCAACTTTTCCCCTTTGGCATTCCAATAAAAAATATTCTTGTCCGCTGAGCCAGTAACATATTTTTTACTCTCAATCATAGTAGCCACAGCCCAAACAGCAGCCTCATGTCCTTTAAGCTCTACAAATTTAACATCACCCGACTGATCAATTGACCAAATTCTAGCTGTTTTATCCCAACTACCAGTAATCAAAGTTTGACTTTCAACACCAGCTGCTATAGAACACACAGTTGATTCGTGACCTTTTAGTATGAGTATGGGTAACAAACTATTTTCCTGATAAATACACACTGTAGCATCATTACTGCCCGTGCACAACCACTTTTCACGTTCACAATAAAACACACAAGCCACAAAGTTTTTATGATCCTGCAAAGTAACCGCTTCAATAAAACCTGCATCCAAAGGTTTCCACAATTTTGTGGTTTTATCTCTGGAACCGGACACAATCATTTGACCACCTTCAGACACATTGGCTCCCGTAGCCACGGAACGCACATCCATGCTATGACCCAATAGCTCACAGCTTAATTTATAATTGTCTAGACTGTAAGACATTTCCTTATTGAAACAATACAACTTTTTGCAAAATGAAATTTGTATTTGTACACTGAAAAAACTGTATGTCTTTTATCTTCAACGTAACAGTTTTTAGAAAGAATAATTATTTTATGAATTTAACAAACAAAAAAATAAGAATGTGTAAAAAATTCTCTTCAAGATGATGCAGCGGCAAATAGTCGCAAATAAATGTCAAAATCTTTGTTTTGCAATTTTTGTAAACAGTGTTGCCAGATATGTGTTTTGCAATAACAAAGAAAGGAATAATTGCAAATATTATATCTCGGTATTGCCAGGTGTCAAAATTAAGTAAAACTCATTTAAAGTTATTTTATAGAAAAACAAAGATGGCGCTGTATACAATAAAACGTTGCTATTAAAAATTATAAGAAAATGAACAAACAAAGATAAAACGCATGAAATTTAAAAATATCATTTTATCATTTATAGATATAAATGAATAATCTAAAATGAACAAATGCCAATTTTTCAATATTTATTTAAGATTTAATTTCTTCTATGCTCTTTTTTAGAAAAAAAAAATGCAAATAGTTTCAATAGTAATCATAGATGCGTATGAGTGATATCAATCAATTTTATAAAGTATACATTCTGGCTAACAAATTAGTTATTAAAAAACTCGGAACAAAATATTTATCCTCTTTTATTTTATTTGCAATTATTGAAGAAATAAAACTCCTTTTCCTTTTATTTATTTATTTATTTATTTATTTATTTATTTATTTATTTATTTATTTATTTATTATTTTTTTGTATTTTACTCTTCTTTAAGTGAATAATAAAAAAACCGTAAGTTGCATTTTTTAACTCGCTAAAAAATGCGAAATGGTTGAAAAGGGGTAAAAATAATAAAATAATTAATAAAATAATTAAAAATGTACTTTATACCAGCTTACAAAAAAGTTTCTGCAATAAAACTTGCTGTTGCTGTTATAGCCTCCACCACCACAAGTGGTTCTGACGCTGATATTTTTAAACTTTTTTGATTTCTATCTTTTTTTATAATTTTTTATGTTGATTTTTTATTCCTCAAACAATAATTTATAGATTTAAGATAAATGAATAAGAATGTTATTATTTGTTAAACCCGGACATGAATTACCTTTATTAGTCTGATTTCTGTTTTAGAGTTATTCAGGTCTGAAAGACATATGAAGAAGGTTATATGAGAAATCATGAACCGAACCTAAATGCAGTGCCATAAAGTGAATTCGGAAATTCGGGAAGGGGTATTGTATGGAGGTTCTAAAAATTATTGACTTCTTAGAATTGATTAGGAATATCACAAAACTTATTTTTGCAAGCTTTCTTAGGAAACCAACACAATCTACAAACGTAATCACACATAAGATCATTAAGCAGCTTTATGCACATGCCGGAAAGATAGAATCTAATGGAATGTACTCTCAGTGAATTACGTACTGACTGACTGTCAACATAAATTGTCACACAAATTTTCATCGAAAATAATAACGTCTAGAGTCTAAACTGGAAAACACTGTTTATTTAGACTTAATATCTTATTCAAATCCACATCTAGGACACAAGCACCTGAACCGGTCCACTTATATGCTTTGGATCCTTCCGTTAATATAATGTTATGTTCTTTTGTTACTTACACCTTCATCGGTAGTTACCTCTCAATGATATCAAGGGATGTTTGAAAGTTGTAAATCCAGTTTATAATTCTCAGTTTCTATTATTAGCTCCTAATTATGAAGTTCCTGCACACTTATCCTTCTCTGACCGTTTTTTCTCCATAGCAATTTAACATCAAAGTAACTCTCAAATATTTTGACCTATCAGAGAATAATTAAATGCATGAAATCTTATTATAACCATTTTCTACTGATGTAATAATAGTGAACCTATAGTCTCGAGTTTCTAGCATTTTTCTAAACCGATACAATAGTCCGCCTACTAAACATATGACAAATCTATGCATACAAAAGATTTTGGACCCCTTTTATTGTTGTTGAAAGTTCCCTCATATCTAAAATGGACGCTAGAACATAGTCCTTAAACTTCATAGTCTTCTTCACAACATGGAGATGTCACTCTGGAAATTAACCCTTATGGTAAGCATGCTGAGACACATTTGATAACCATTACTAAATTAAACTAAATCTTCTACGGTAAGGGACAGTGTCTTCATATTATCGGTGAGGTAAATTGGACCTTTGAATTAAATGTCTTCCAAGATCATGTTAATTTGCCTGAATTTTTGGAATTCTTATATCTGTGGAACTTCTAAATCATGATTGTTTTTATTTATAGCGGGAAATTGTGTTTCATGGAGTTCCCCTTATGATCCTAACAATTTTCGATTGGACCCACTGTAGATGATCTTTACTCTATACTTACTGGCCATTCCCTATATTTGAATATAATTAAGATTTAGTTGATTCAGTTTTATATATTTGCATATCTATTTTTTCCGGTACTTGACTCTGGAAATGTTTCAAGAGCCGGAGAAGTCAATCATATAAAGTCATGGATGAATTTATTAATATCTTCTCACACTCAAATTTGGGTGGATGTGTTCTCTGGATTTAAGCCAGTTTCTTCTGGATGCTTTGGTTGAATACTTGCTTCTAAGATGCGCTTTGAATACTATTCACACTAACCTTATTGAACTGCAGTCCTGAAACTTTGATACAAAGTAAATTTTGATCATCGGCATGTCTAAGGAACTATAACAGGGAGAATTTTGAAATTTGGTCACAATAATTTCTTAAAGGAACATTTTTTGCGGGGTAAAATATGAGACGGATAGAATCAGGTGATGAAGTAATCCTCATACAATCCCAAATATTGATCATCGATACTGAAGAACTATAACATCGAGAATTTTATCATGGAACTGTTTTACCATACAAAATGAAGGACGGATAGGATTAGAGAGAGAGGTAGCCTCCATACATAGAAAATTTTGATAATCGAATATCTAAGAAACCACAACACCGAGAATTTTCAAATTGAATCCCAATAAATTTTTCAAGTAACTGTTTTATTGGACAGAATGAAGGGCGGATAGGATAATGGGAAGATGTGTCCCCCATACAAAAAAAATGTTAAATATCGAATATCTAAAGAACTATAATCGCAATATTTCTAAAATTCGATTCCAAATAATTTCTCAAGAATTTGTTTTACTGATTAAAATATAGGACGGGTAGGATCAAGGGGAAGGGTACTCCTATACAAAGCAAACAATAATTATCGAATATCTAAAGAACTGTAAAAAATGAAATATTGAAATTGGTTCCAACTGCTTTCCAAAATATCCTTTTTACTGGCAAAAATGTTGAACGGAAAGGACCATGGAGATTTGTACTACCCACTTTAAAAGGGCGGCAAAGCGCACCGGTTCTTAACTAGTAACTAATATAACTGCAAATTAACTACTTAATAACTTTGCCTAAAACATAAATGATCACAATAATTGTAAATCATTTGTACGTGGTCATGGTCACAAATTCTTTTTGGCACCTCTTTAACGCTGCCATTAATATTTATGGACCATAAATATGCTGACAACAATTTGCAAAAAATATTTATATTTATTTTGGCTGTAAAAATTTTCTTTTCCCGCTTAATTAAACTTCAATGTCATTCACATTCTGTGGTAAAATGTAATCGTGACCAAACAAGTTCAGAAAAAGATCTTAAAATATTTTAACATTGAATATAAATTGAGCAAAGGTTTTGTCTTCGCTATAATTAAATAAATCGGGTCAAGTTCTTTTAAATTTGAGAAATTTATCAAAAAATCTTATTTAAAGCGATTTCTTTTTAATTTTATGGTATTTAGAATTCATTCATTTATATTTTACGTATTACAAACTCGTTGATCTCTCCATAACTGGTAGTCATTGTCCAAAAACCAATAGAGAAAATACAAGTTTAAATAACGATGTTGACAGTTTATGTTATTTTTTTAATTTTGTTTTTGTTTTAAGCCAAAGTAAAACAATAATAACTAAAAATTGTTATTGTGTTACATGAAGTTATGTTTAGTGGTCCCAAATCAAATCACCAACTTGTTCTACATAAAATGGAAAAAGAGATAAAAACAAAATGGATTCTTGTCATCTATCGGGGATGTAAATTGCATTGGATACAGGAATAACATTAAATCGAACAAGAACTACATATTAGATAATATATTGGTTTTTAATTTCTAAAACGTTTTAATCGGAAATAATTCTTCAACTTTTGAACCATTACATAGCGTTCCAAATGATATGAAATAAATCTGCGATTAGCTAGTCCTATTTCAATGAAATTTTACACTGTTAGAGCCAAGGTAGACCTTTCGAAGCTAACACAGATCGCTATACATACATTTTTTGATAATTAACCAATAATTTTCTATTTGTATTTCTTTTCTTAAAAAATAAAAAAAATCCTTAAAAAATATCCAAAAATGTTTATTATTATACCATCAATTCCATTATTCCGTGTGTAACGCTAAGACCGTCCGTCTACCTTTCTGTATGTCTGTTCGTCAGTTTTTGGCACATTCTTATCCTCAATAAATGATTGAATTCAATGAAATTTGGCCTAAATGTTTGTAATTATTTCCTGAAATACCGGTTCAGTATATTAATAGATATAGACCGATATTTGAGACAACTTATGAATTCAAAGGAAGAACTTTCATAAATTATAAATAAATAAATGAAAACCCTAAACCACCATAGATGGTTGTGTTGTTTTTACTTAAGTTTGCAACGCACAGAAATAATATTGTTACCATCACTTTTAAATATACCTGAATCACTTTCTGACTCCATTTAATGCATTAATACGTCGTCAAAGTCTGTCAAAGAGTAATATTTACAAATTCAAATTTCACGTTGAATATTCTGTTCTCTTCAAATGAATCAAATTGTCATTTGATTCGATTTCAGCTAATTACACATATTTCTGATCCCATTAAATATATACAATTTCTTTGGAGATTTAAGAAAATTGTCGGCTCTAATTCTTCTGATATTCAAATCCTTGCTTTTCGTGTTATAGTTTCAATTTCTTAACTTTAAAGTTTTGCAAGAGATCATGTATTTTTTTGCTTCCTTTGATGAAGCATTACTTTCGAGATGGATGTTGCTTAATTGATTTTGATTTGATCCAGAAATTTTTGGAGGTTATAAACCGAATTAATACACTTTCCATCTCTGATTTGCATTCACAGTGCAATCGCAACAATATCAACTTTTTAAATGTTATCGAGGGTAAAATTGCTGAACAAAAATATAAAAAACTAGAAAAAATAACAAAAAATTGAATAGAAAAACATAAAAGTTAATCAAAAAGTACAATTGAAAACACTCAATCAAATACACACAAACAAATTATGGAAAAATAAACAAGTATGAATGCTATATTCGGCTATGCCGAATCTTTAATACCCTCCACCACAAATTCGTGTGAAGTCAATACGTTAGGTTCCGTAGATATGTATATACACATACATACACTCACAAATGTATATAGTATATAATACAGAGTCATCAAATTAGTTATAATTTTGGCTATAACTTTTTTCCACTGAACTACCTTTTTCTACTATATCAGATTTCATTGAGTTCAGTAAATTTTTGTGGATGTGAGCAGACAGACAGCGTTACACACATAATGACAAAGTTAATATACTCTCTTTACCAGTTGTATTGTGAAGGGTATAATAACAAAAATATGCTTGTTATAAGCTCAAAACTGTTTTCCGGGAAGGGGTCTTATATGGGAGCTACAGCAAAATTTGGACTGATATAGGGCAAATTAATATAATATCTTCAGAACAATTAGAAAATTTGAATAGAATTGCTAAAAACTGCTTTCGGTGAGGGTCCTTATATGGGAGCTACAACATAATATGGACCGAGATTTTTTTTATTAAAAATATATATTAAAAATAGTTAAAAAATGCAATGCACCGAGTTCCAATGGAATTAGTTTTTATTTAATTGTTTTATAAGCTCAAACCCCTTTTTCCGGGAAGGGGCCTTATATGGGAGCTATATCAAAATATGAAGCCATGTTAATAAAATGTATAACATATATTTAAAATAGTTAAAAAATTAATTGTGCCAAATCTCAATAGAATTGATTCAAATTTTAAATTTTTATAAGCTATAAATCATATTCCGGGAAGGGTCCTTATATGGGAGCTGGGTCAATTAATGATCCCAGAACAATATGACTTCTTTGGATTTATTATTGTATCAAAATAAGTAAATGTGACAAATTTCAGTAAATTATCTTAAAAATTGCGACCCATATGACACACAGAGTTTGGGGTGTATCAAAATTTTGCATATTATAGCTTATAACTTTTTTCCTGTTTATCAGATTTTGATGATCTTTTGCACTATGATGGAGCACGTAAAATTGAATGCTAAAATTAATTTTTTGTTTAAGTCCAATTAGAAGAGTTCTTTTTCGGAATTTTGATTTTAAATAGCAAACTGCTTAGGACAATAAAAAACGATCTGGCCAAGTTTTATTGAATTCAGACAATTATTTTAGGCGTGAAATGATTCCAACAGACAGACAGACGGAGATACGGACATAGCTAAATCGACTCAATTTTTGATTTCATGCAATAATATATATACATTGTAGGGTCTGAGATGATTCCTTCTTATCGTTACACACGGAATGACAAACTTAATATACCCTCACCACTTGTGGTAGTGGAGGGTATAATTTTTTTTTGATATGATAAAATTAAAGTTTCCAACAAAATATTTAATAAAATTTTATTTGTAATCATTATTTTAGCTATAAAAACAACACAGTGGTGAAAAATTTCTATATTTTATGTTATTTTCTTCATCTTAAGCATAAAGCTCGTAAATTCTGGTAGAAACAAGGAGTTCCTATCACCTGTGAGAGTTCTCAAGTTTGGTACCAATCACTTCCTCAAGAAATTGGTTTAATGGACAGAACGTTCAACGGATAGAATCAGGTAGAGGGTAAAAGCTAGTTATATATAAATATTTGGTATTAGTGAAGAAGATAAAATTTTAATTATAAAAATATGTTCATAATAAAGTATTAATATTCTTAAATAAATAAATAAATAAATAAATAAATAAATAAATAAATAAATAAATAAAACAATTTTGTGAAAAGTTTATTTATTATTTGATCCCTACTTAACACCATATGTAAGATATTGAAATGTCGAAGCGATTTCAATGTTTAATAAAAAACATTCTTTACTGCTACCTACTACTTCAAAATAATTTTTCGAATTATTTTTGTACTCTTTTTGGATTTCTCTCTGTTTGATTTTTATCTTTTTTTGATTTTAAATATTTCTTAGAATTAAACTCTTTTCAAAGAGCGATAAAAACTCTTTTTTTAATTAAGATAAAACACTTTAATTGATCCAATCTTTTGAAGAGCAAAAAAAGTGGCGAAAACTATACTTTGCTTAGAATTTAAGCCTGGTTATGTTTTGAACGAAAAATTGCAGGTTTTCATCAACAAGTGCCTCAAAATTAATTGCAAAACATTCTAACCTAATGGCATCAACAACTTAAATCTATTTTTTGGAAATTAATGTTTAATTTTGATCAGCTGAAAGAATTCGCATGAAATTTTATTTAATGATAGCAGAAAAGCATTATAATCTAATCGGAGCTTCATAGGTGAAGTTATGGAGGCGCTATGTGGAGTGCCACATACATTCAATTTTTTATTAAACGTGTGCAAACGATACCTTATAGTCCCTGACGATACCTTAAAAATATATTTACATGTCCATTTTATCTTTAATAATTTTCGAGATAATTGCACTTAAATCTTCAATTCTCAAAATCTTGAGTCTCTTTACGATGTTTATCCGAAAGTATTGTCCGATTTTGTTAAATTTTTATGTTAAGTAAAAAAAAAAAAACAAAAAACTGATTCGGATCAAATTACTTTAGAAGATCAATAGGTTCTCAAAAGGGTTTTATTTTTAATTTGATGGTGAAGATTCACCTACCTTTTCAAATCTGACCCACTGTGTCATATGTTTTTTAATGTATTGAAAATTTGGAAAAATTTAATTTTGTTAAATAAAAAATATTTTAAATTTCTTTAAAATTGCAAAATTTTTGATATTTGAACAACATAATTTGTGCAACATTTTACAATTAATAAAAACAATTGTGAGTCAGTTGCATGCCCCAAAATAAGTGGCATCTTGCTACGTAAAAAATGCATTAAATGCAAATTATGATGGAATTAAATTTAGAACAAAAAAAGAAGGCGTGAATAAAATTTATTTTAAAATAATCATTTGTTTACAAATAGAATTTGTTGGTATGAAATAAATTATATTTATAAATATTTAAATGTTTTTTTTTTTGTTTTTGCAAATTACATATTTTTCTTTTAAGTGAAAAAAAAACAAAGAATTATAAAAATAATACGAGAACCTTGTAACACTTGTTAGGCATCGTTGGATAAAGAAATAAAACGAAATCTGTTTATGGCAAATTAACAAAAAAAAATCATATGAAAATTAAGTTATAATAAAAAATAAACATAAATTTAGGATGAGGATAATTTCTTTTTTCTTAACACACGTTAAAAGAAACTTTAGACCCGAGGATTATATGATCATTTTTAATCGAGATGCCTTTGTAAAACATGTCAGTTGTTGTCATTAATATCTAACAAATCGTTAATTTGATTAAAAAAAAGTGACCAGAAAAAAGTACGTACTAAAATATTTAAATATGTTCAATAACACCCAATTTGGCCCTACAAAAATTTGGCCAAGCATTCAAAGTTCTGTCGTCAACCTTTTTCCAGTACCGGGATAACTTCTCTGTCGATAGAAAACCTGGTTCGTGTAAAAGGAATGGTCCACATTATGTTTCTAAAGCCAAAAAATAGAAAGCATTTTCAAAAGAGTTCTTAACTCCTCCGGTAAGAAAGCAGACCGGTTAGCTCAGTACCCGAACTATTTGGTGCAAAAAGTTGTAGCTAATGCAGGTTTAAAAATATACAAGAATCAACAAGTTTCTGACGGTAGCTCTGCTTATAATTTTAAGGCCAAAAACCGATCACGAAAATTTAACTCAATATTCTCTTAATGATTAAACATTCAATATTCTCACAAATCACGACGTGTATTAAGAAAATCATGGAATGGATTTTTCCCTAAATCCCCAGACCCCGTTCGTTTTAAAAATAAAAGGGGGTACCCCTACCTCTGGTCCTAAATTTTTTTCATTAAACAGATCCTTGAGACAGAGATTGGAACCAAATCAAAAATTCTCGCTGTTATATTTCTTTAGATATTCGATTATAAATTTTTACTTTGCATCTTGTTTTATCTATTCTATATTTTGTTCAGTAAAACAGTTCTACAAGCAACAGATTGGAACCGTTCTATAGACACTCCACAATCAATATTTCCTATATTGGGGTATACCCCTCGCCCTTGTTCTATCCAACTACATTTTGTTCAACAAAACAGATCCTTTAAAAAGTGATAAGGATAAAATTTGATATATTCGATAATTAATATATGCTTTGGAGCACTACCTCTGCTCATATTTGATTTTTATAGTGTAGGTTAATTTCGGGTAAATTGGGATTATGCTGTGAAAATTTTAGCACATTCGCTCCAGTTTAGTTTAGCTTTTTTTAAGTTTAGTTTAGTCTCAAACGAAAATAGACAAACAAACAAACAGTGATTCATTTTTATACATATAAAAATGTATGTTAAGAATTTTTCGATCTCATTTCTTATAAAACTAAATAAAAAACCTATGGAAATAGTAAAATAGTTTAATAAACATTTTTCAAAAAACATTAAATCCCTAAAGTATGCTTTACATTTTGTGTAATTACTTAGACTGTGTGTATGCTATGGAAATATTATTAAAACCTTGTAATTTTGATAGGGCTTTTGTTAGCAATATTTTATCAATATTTATGACCTCAATTAACATTTTAGATTGATGGATGTTTTTGCTCTTTATTTTTACTTAAAATATCTTTTAAACGTCCATCAATCTTTGTTATTTATAAATTTTATATGAGAAACTTACAAAATCGATAACATAAATAAGATTTTAACCAACCAGACTTTATTGTTGTTTTAATATGACAAAAAAGTCTCAAGATATAGCATAAATTATGGATGCACTTAATTTGCCTTGAAATTTTTAGTGTGAAATTTTGGTTTTCAAGAAAAGAGAAAAAACAACCTTAATTAACCTTGAAAATTTATACGCGAATTAAATTAAATGGAGATTAGTAAGAATGATATATTCGGCTCTGCTGAATTTTCAATACTCTCCACCACAAATGCGGGTAAAGTAAATATGTTATGTTTTATACATTCTCACTCACACATACATACAAACAAATACAATATAAGAAAGTTTTTTTTTTAATATAACATAGGAACACTAAATGAGACAAAAGTATTCATATTTTTGGCTATAACTTTTTTCTACTAAACCGATTTTTAATGGTAATCAAGATATTATATTTTATAATATGCTAAATAGGAAATTTTGAGGACTATACAGGTCAAATTTCATTGAGCTCTGTCAATTATTGTCGATTTGAGCGTGTCAGCAACAGACAGACGGACATAGCTAAATCGACTCAGATTAGAATTTAATGCAATAATATTATGGGGTTTGAGATGATTCCTTCTTAGAGTTACACGTTAAGTGACTACTTGTGAATGTGGATGATATAAAAATGTTATAAAAATTTTTTAGGATTCCTTTTTATTTGTCTTCCCATTTTATGCTTTAAAATGGGGAGTAAGAGATATTTTTGAACTTACGTAGCCCAGCACAGTGTTTGAAATAAAAAATGGAATGGAAAAAGATCAAAAAAATTAATCAATTAAATAGGCAAGGAGTCGGTGAGTTAAAAGCTTCACAGGGTTGTGGGGACAACCAACGGGTCAAGGAACTGGAAATCCTTCCATTGACGGTTTTATAGTACCATCTGTTAGTTTTTATAGTACTTTCTGCTCGAACCGTTTGTCCATTTCCGTTTAAAATCTACTACAATCTTGGACACCATTTTTTGTTTTTCAGTTTTCTTTCAACATTCCGATTTTCACCAAGTTGATCATTGTGATTTCAGAGTATATATATATCATAGTATATAATTTTAATGAGAATTTGTATGGGGGCTAGGCGAAATCGTGGACCGATTACAACTAAAATATTAGGATTCATTTATTGATTACCCTTTCAAGAACACAACCTTTCATAACGAATGTATTTTAGTAAATTTGGGCCAGGTTTTCAGATACTTTACTACAATGTAAACCGCTGTAATTTTAAATATATTTTTTTGAAATTTAGTAGATTTTAGTTGTTAGACCAAAAACGAAGTTTAAATCATATTCGGTTCATTATTTCAGGTAGTTCACACACAAATGTTCTCTCGGGATGTGGTTTATTTTGGATTTGTTTGATTATTTGCAAAATTTGATTTATTCATTTCCGATTAAGATTTTTAAATCTCACTTTTTTAAAATAATCAATTAAAATCAAAATTATTATTTAAACTTTGAACTTCAATAATTCAATACATACTTACATACTCCTCAATACACATATATTTATTGATTAAAGTTAAAAGTATACACAGTCAAATACATTTGGCATACAAAATTATACATATAAAGGATATCGCTTTCTCTCTCCTCTCTCTCGAAATAAACAAGGAAATTCGATAAAAATATTTGTATTTTTTAATAAAATCCGTTTCGTATAAATCAATATTGTTAACTGTTATTATTGTAAATATGTTGTTATTTATTTTAGTATTTTCGACTATTATTTTTTTAGTTATTTGTTTTACTTATACTTTCTTTTTATTTTAACCATAAAATTTATGGTTATTGAAAGACACACTTTTTGTTCGTTAACATCATAAATAACAAAATGAATTTTGGACAGTGTAATATCGAAAATTTTATCTGTTAAAACAAATTATCAACTGGTGGCTTTTAATGTGAATAAAATTTGTGTAGCGATATACAAAAAAAGATAATACGAGGGATGTTGTTAACAGTTTTTATTCAAAGTTTATTGCAATTCCATTAATTGTTGGGGATTAACTTTCCAAAAATATGAAAAAAGTCCCAAAGAAGGATTTTTTTGCGATCTGTCATTAATTTCATGATGAAATTCATATTATGGATATTCTTATCCACTTTAATAGGGCACCATACTGTTGGACGGGTTTTATAGCGGCGACAAAAATTCTTTTCATCAATCTGGGGTTCAAAACCAAGGCGTGTACACTTGATGAGTTATTGAAGAACAATATTCATCTTAGATTTAAAGTATAACGCTCTGTGTGCACAATGTTTTTTGTATCTTTTGATCGACCATTTCTGACATATTTTGCAATATTTGCAAAAGATTTTAGTCACTATATGCTATTTTATAAGGTGTAATGACTCTGTTTATGGACCACTCTGAGGGGAAGGTCGTATTTTTAGAATACATCGATATGGAGTTTGTAATACTCATTACAGCCGTATATAGTATTCATACTTGTTATACTTGTTAGAATTACTTGTGAACCCTCGTTACTTGCTTAGTTTTTATTATTCATTTATTATCTGTTTTAGTAAATCTGTATGTAAAATTTGTTATGGGTATTTTTAGTGCTTAAGACCGCATGAAAGTGGTTGAAATAAACAAATAAAATGTACGAAAAAACCAATAAAATTTAAAGTGGTTTTAGGTTCGTGGCGAAAAAAGTACAAAACATTTTTTTCGAGGTTTTTGAGATAAATCTCGGCAAAAAAAAAATAATAATAATAATTTGACAAAAATATTAAAATTTATTTGAAATTCTATATTTTTACTTGTTTCGATTATGCTGAATCTTTTACACCCTCCGCTACCCATAACGATGCACCATACTACAAAAACTACGTTGCATGTAATATGTTACAATTATTGGATGGAGTAGTTTCTGAAGCATACGATATTAAAACTTTCGTTCGTAAGGGGGCAACCACTCTTCCGTGCCCTATCCAGAAGCCATTATGGTCACAAATGTCCTAAATATAAGGCGATTTCAACAAAATTTGCCACAGGTAAGTCTTATAACATATAACCATGTGCCAAGTTATTACTCTTTTATTTCTTTATGTCCCATAAATCCCCCTTTCAAACATCAAATAATCATAAATATATGTGCGAAATTTTACTAGGGTTGGTCCGTAATTTAATATATAAAATATCTGTCTACAATTCCTAGCTGAAGTTCGTCCATCATATCGCAAAGCTGTAATCATTTTTAAATTATTCCTAATAAACAAACAAAAGTTGGAATCTTTTTAGTTCCCTAGTGGACAAGCAAATATGTTGTGCTTGTACAATTAATTTATGTTTAAAATATCTGGACAACTTGGTAGAGTCACTGACCACGCCACTGACCAGATTGGGCGTTTACTCTACCAAATCAGCTCGAAAACACCTCAGCTCTTTGTAAAACTTTACCGGTTTAAAAGTTGCAGAAGTATTAAAAAAGTAACAAGTAAGAATGTTATATACGTCTATGCCGAATCTTCAATGCCCTCTATCAGAAATGCGTGCGAAGTAAATACGTATGTTTCAAACATACACACTCACACACACACTCAAATTAACACTTCATAAGTTATAAAATTAATTATATTTATTGCTATAACTTTTTTCTACTGAACCGATTTTGATAATTTTTGAAATGATAATAAAGTATATATAACTGGTTATTATGGTAAATTCTAATTTATCGATTTATAGTTGACAATTTTACGAATGTTCTTTGCTTGAACTTAGAAGTCGCCTCAGATATCGGTATATGTCTTTAAATATATTGAACCGATTTAACTGAGTATAAAAAATATTTTGGATCCAGTTATTTAATACTTATTTTAAAAGTAATTTTTACCTTTTACTTCTTGTGATCAAATTTTAGTATTTTTTAAAACTTGTTTTAAAAATGTTAACGGGTTTTTATGTTTTCCTATTTTGTTAACATTTTCAATTCAGTAAATATTTTATAAAATATAATTTGTTTTTTTTTATCATTTAATGTTTTTTAATTCCTTTCAAGCTTGTTTTCTTGGGTTTAGTTTGTTTTTTTTGTCTCCCTTTTTGAGAGATTTTCAAGAGAAAAAGGTCAAGTTATTTCTTTAAATATGAATTGTTTACCAGTAACTTCACTTTTCCTCTTAACGGTATAAACAAACAAAATGGATGAAATATTGAAAATATTTAGTGCACGTAAACCTTTACAACATACACACACAATGATAAAATTTATTCTCGTATTACAAGAGACGTATTTTTTGTTTGTTATTTAATGTTTCGTACTAAAATGTGATTTTTTATGAAAAAAGAGATTTTTTAAAGATGAAAAATTCTTGTGCAAAATCTTTTCCAAAAATTGTGGTTATTCATTCTTGATGGTGTCATTGTTATTTAAAATTCATTCAATGATATCACAAGCTTAAGTTAAATATTGATGAAATGATGTGACATTAATTCTCTATTTGAACATGAAAAAGAGAACGTAAAAAATGTTTGATTTTAAGAAAAAAACAAGTAAAAATGTTATAGTCGATCAAGCCAGACTATTAAATAGCCTACACCATATTGTTAATTGTAAATGTCTGCTACGAACAATTTATGTATGACTCTCGTGTAATTTGCTTTCCTTATTATTCTTATGTTTGCAACATTTTATTCTAAAACTAACAATTATGTAAAATTTATGCGAATCCTTTCTGTAGGGTTATATGTGAATTAGAAAAAAATATGGATCATACAGCGTTATTGACTTATATTTATCTCTTATATGATTAAATAGATTTACAATACCCACGTATTTGTGCGACTTATGAGCTTCAAAGTGATATTTGGAAGTGTGGGAGCTATAAGAAAAATGGGCCGATCCTCATATAATTTGCTATATCCTTTTAAAATATAATAAGCCCTACTTTTGCAAAATTTGGTTTAAATATTTTGAAATTTTATGGGGATTCCGCGGGGATATTATTATGGGACCTATATGAAATAAAGGCGATCATAACCAAATTTAATTGGAATTTCCCTTGAGCCAAAATAATAGTACGTACCAAATTTCATTAAGATATCTTAAAAATTGCGAACCGTACTATTCGAACAAGCTTCACATGGACAGCCAGGCAGACGGACGGACGGACATGATTAAATCGATTCAGGAAGTGATTCTGTCAAACGGCATTCATAAATGTGGTGGTAAGACTTTTTTCAGCCCGTTAAAAACATTTGCACAAACGTATAATACCACCTACCGTGGTATAGGGTATAATGATGATTTTTATATTTTTCTTATGGTTCAGAGAAAATATTATGATGAAAGCTTGCTATATTTGGTTGTACAGAATCTTTAGTACTCTCCACCATATATACAAATGTGTGAAAATTTTTGTATTTCATAAATAAACAGTGCACAGTGTTTCAAATTAATATTAAATGGAAATAAAACTTCTTAATCGTTAGTTAACTTCGTTAAATATAATCGAGTTTATACAAATTTTGGACTTTGCGAATCTAATAAAGGCCGCACTATAGGAACTCAAAGTTGGACACCTCGAGTCATAAAAATATTTAAAACATTTCAAATTTCCTATATCTATATCGATTTAAAAAAAATTATATGAATTAAGCTATGAGAAATCTTGTCATATAAATAGGTTATCTTCTATAGTTTAAAAGATATTTAGCTACTTTTTGCCAGACCTTGGCGAAGTTTTTATCCGATTTTATGCAAATATCCCTTATTTTCATTTAGAACTTGTAATAAACATTTGTAAAGAAAAATTTTAAAAATACCTTCATGGAATCGAAAGTTATAAAAAAATCGATCTTTTGCTTCTTTATTTTTAGCAAAAAAGTAGTTCACTCATTTTTAGTTAAACAATTTCTATATTTTTTCCGAAAGATTACTTTACACGCTTTTGCTCAATGTAACATTAAAAATTTTAATAATCTTTAATTTTGGGGACCAGTGTTTACCGAATTCGATCTATTTTTTCATTACACTTCAATTTTTAACTTAATTTCACAAATCTTAATACAAATTTCTGCACCCCAATATCGGTTGGAGAGATAAAGCAAAAAAATAAAAACATGTTTGAATTGTTAAGATTTTTGAGAATTACGGGAATTTATTTTAATAAATGTAAATGTTTTAGTATAAATAGTTATCAGTTAAGTAATAAAAAATTATAAATTAGCAAAATTTCATTAAAAAGTTTGACTAAGAAAAATTTTATTTGAAAACCAAAATTGAATAATTACAAAAATAATTATTTAACACTTTCACCGCGCTTTTCCGCATAAAGCGTGCAATGAATTTTTTTAGTGTTTCTATTTCATTTTTCATTTGAAACTCTGTGTCGCATAAGTGGTGGAGGGTTCAACTATGTTGTCATTTGTTTTTCATTTAGTGTCCGGATTAAATGTTCATTGTAATAATTAATCTGAGAATGACTTCGATAAATATTTTGATTTTTAAAATGGAATCTTTTTTATTTAATATTTTATTTTTATTTAATATCTTAATGTATTTATTTTATATACCTTATATACTTGCAGAAACTTTAATTGCTGAATACAATTTAGATGGTGATTACTATTTAGCTATTCACTTTTTATACCCTACACAGTTGAAGGTGGTTGGGGTATTATACGTTTGTGCTGATATTTGTTGTATGCAGGAAAAATGGTGTTACACCCACTTTCATATATATCCGGTTCGACTAAGAATAACTTTATAAATCGGGTTAGCGATGTCGGTCCGACTGTCTGTCTGTCCTTGTAAAAGTTGTGAAACAGTCTTCAGGTCGCCATTTTTGAAATATCGCTATGGAAGTACGCCGTCTTTTATAGAAAAATTTCACAGTTATAAAGTCGTTACACTTTACCCTGAAATTGCGATGGGATTCTAACAATTAGTGATAGCTGAATTCTAACATTGTATATTGTATTAAAATCTTGCGGGATATCCAAAAACATTGCCGAAAAATAATTTTTAATTCAAAAGATTTTCTAATCTCTCTAATTAAATGGTTTACCTGTTCAATAGTTCAGTGAATTTCCGACAAATTGGTGCAAATACTTTTGATAACAGGGCAATAGACTAATAGGTCTATAGGATGATTATGTCGTCAAGTCTTTTCCAGGTATCCGCATCATTATAATCTGCAAATTTTTCTATATTTTGGGAATGATTCCTATTCGTATTATCGCGTTGAAAATTATATATAACAATATTATTGTCACATTAGGTAGGTTTTTAATCATAGTCGGTGTTACTAAATCATATCCAGGCGATTTTCTTATATTAACATTATGTTAATTTAAATATTAAATTAATACTCCCTAGGATAATGTTAATTGTGTCACTATTTCGAAAAGGTAGAAAAATTCGGTTGAAAAACTTTACTTAAATAGTATGCAAATAAGTTTACTTTTTCTCATGAAATACGTTAGTATACTCTTTACCGGAGAATCTTTTAACATATTTCGTATTTTGACGATCACCATCCAATTCAATTATTTTTTCAGTTTTTTATTCGAAAGTCTCAGCTTTGCAGCAGGTGATCTCTTGCATTGCCATGTATGTAAGGTAAACATCACAAAAGTCTTTTTAGCCGGGCGACTGATCATTTCATTGAATAGTCTTATTTGTATAAATGATTTATTCGGATTTAAGATTTTTGGTATTTGTTAGATAATTTCGAATAAATATCGTTATTCTTTTAGATTCAATTGAAGTTTTTGATTTTATTAAAAAAAAAAGAAAACGAAATTTTAATTTTTTCATAGTTTTTTTGACATCAAATGACATTCCATTTACATTTTCTTTATAAATTGTGAATCTTTGAGTTCTAATGTTTTCATTGATACCAATTACTTGTGTAGAAATTATATAACTTGACCGAAAATCCAACCTTAACAAGACATCTTTTTGGCAAATTTATCTTTACATCAACTCGAATACACCTCAACTCTGACCATGTGATAAATATTTAAGGATCTCTTACGGTTCAAAAATTTTAGAATTATTAACAAAAGTTTGATGTGGATACACTGTGCCCTCTCAATATTATTCTGTATGTAACGTATGATTAATATTTCTTTAATTAGAAATATACAATATTACGTATACGTTATGTGCTTCAAAATTTTCACGGTGATGAAGAGTGTAGTGGAAAAAAATGTCTACTCATGGATGTTGACTTTTAAAAAAATTTTAATATTATATAAATTCAATAAAATACTCAAAAACTTTCTAAATAATTAGATCATTTTGAAATAAACACTTAAATTAACTTTAAATTTACTTTAAGACACAAAATAAATTTTTATTTTTGGAAATTTTTTCATTTGATTAAGTTTTTCTTATTTTTATTTTCATTTTAAATTGTTTGTTTTTGTAACCTACGCCTATAGGGCAGTAAAACTTGTACTACAAGGAAAGAATACCGTTCGACTTAGGATCACTTTCTGCGTCGATTAAACGATGTCTGTCCGTCCGTCTGGCTGGTTGTACATGTACAACTTGTGAACAATTAGCAGGCCGCATTTTTAAATATATCTTAATGAATTTGGCATGTGTCATTATTTTGGCCCAAAGTCAATACTTATTGTAATTGGTGACGATGGTGGTCCATTATTTCAACTAACCCCATACGAATGTTTCTCTCGGAATGGGGGTTTAAAGCCATAAAGGACCTAAATATAAAACAATGTTACTGAAATTTTGCTCAAATTAGTTTTATGATATTCTAAAACAGTGTGCCAAATTATACGAGGATCGGTCCATTATTTATCAAAGGTCCCATACAACTCCCTTTCACATCACTCTGAATGGTTTAAATCTCACATATACGTTGGTATTGTAATGAGAATTGGTAAAATCAAGACAAATATAAGCAAAAATCGATGTACGAAATTTTACGAGGGTCGGTCCTTAATTAACTTAACCTCCTATATAACGTTGACAGAAAAAATCCTTTTAGAACGCACTAATCCCACATGGATGTTAGTACCAGTGAAATATATTGTAGTTTTAATCATAAATTAAAAAATATATTTATACGAGGGTGGTTGATTAATTTTTGTGGCTACCAACAATGTGGTGAAGGGTATTAAATAGCAGGGCATGACCGACTATAATTTCAAACTTGTTTTTTTTTGTCTTTTGTTGAACTTAATTATATTTGTTTGCGCTGTTTTTATGTGTTTAACGAGAAAAATGACAAAATAATCAAAATAAGTATTAAATAATTTATATTCATTTCGATTGACATCAATATTAAGTATTAAGTCAATCTATCCATTCATCTATCATTATTATAATGATACAAATTGTGTGTTACATTTTTGATCATGATAAATCGGAATATTTTCTTTGTTTTTTTTCTTCTGTCTTCTTTTCAATACACTTGATTTAATCCACTGTCTGACTTTGTAACTTGGGTTCATAAACCTTTATTTTTGTATTTTTTTAAATTTTTAATCAAAACACTGGTGAATGCATTTGTTTAGGCGTTTTCTTCTTTTTCTCTTCTATTAATTTGGTTGTTAAGTGTTTGTTTTCTTCTTATTTTGTTATCAAGTTTAAGGTAACTAAGACATTGAATAATAACAACAGCAATATCTAGAGGGAATGTATTGTGTGCTCTTTCGCGCTTCTTTTAATCAAACTGTTGTTAAATAAATGTAAGTCAAGTCATGACTTTGTTGTAAAATTGTACATAAACACTTGTACAAACATACTTTGATAATAATTGTAATTAGTTTAGTTTAGTTTAGCCAAGTTTGAAATGTGTGAGCTCTACACCTAAACGTGGTATTATTAGTTTCGATAGACAAATAGACATTTTAAAATTGACTCATATTATGATTTTATTTTAAACTCAAAAATCACTAAGTTACATAAAAAAATCAGGTCCACTGGCTCCTTTAGTTAAAGATCTTAACGGGATCCTAATTAAAAAATAAAAAACTGAAATTTAATTTATTCAATATTATCGGCCCATGTTAATAGATAAATTTTTATTATCTACCTTCAGCATGAGAGAGAAATTATCTTTACTATGGGTGATCACATTGGATCTTCAGAGACATGACGGGGTTTAATAACCTTTGTTAACAGTCGAAAATCTATCCATCCATTGCCTGCTTGTATATTATGAATACCTGTAGAAGATAATGTCTATATTTTTCATAATAGTTTTGACATGACTCCCAATGTTAAGATCGGCTACAATTTTTTTAATCTGCAAACATGCCCGCCAAAAGATTCTGGTTTTTGGTTAAGGTTTGCCAATCTCACTCTATTGTTTACCTTTATCTACTGACTTAGTAAGAAATAGCAACATCTTAATCACCTCTTTGTCTAATCAAAACTAAACTTAGGATGATTCTGTTCCTTATATTGAGCGACATCCTAGTTATTTATCTAAAATATAAGTTATAAGTGAGCACAGAGACATTAGTAGGGATACCATTGCACATACCAGACTTTGCCAGCTGGCAGAGCTGCAAATTCAACGCCCAGTTTTTGAATTAGACAAAATAGTCTAAATTCAATACAATTTTTGATGCTAAAAGACAATCTACGTAAGCCTTGGCGATGAAACGATTTCGACTCTATTAAGAACAGTGATGAACAAGCGTTCACCGATACGTCAAGTTGTTGGATTAAAGTTTAACAGTTCAGGAAAAGCATTGTTAGTGTAATCATACCTATAATAACTGAAGTAATGCTTAATAACACTGTTAAGGTGGTTAATCAGCTCAGACAATAACAGATTCTGAACAAAAAGGGAAAACTATCATTATGAAACCAGTTATAAGATCCAAAAAGTTGTATACCACAAGATCGAAAGAGTCCCGTACATAATTGATAACTTATTTGAAAGCGATCCCTTCAACAAGCCAAAGAAATTAACCGTTTAAAAGCTTCAATGAATTTGGATTGGTCCGATAACGTTTCGACACTGGTTTGTAATTTTGAATCATTTCAATAGATATATTGAAAAACCCAGCTAACTAGGCAAATAACCTCCAAAGTCAAACATTCGTATTCGCCTGAGACATATTATAAAATTCTCTATTCTGAGATCTAAATCGAAGATTTATTTAAAGGCAGATGACATGGAAAGACAATCAGAATATTTGGCCAGACTGAAAGCTAAATTCTTCAATAAGAACAACACTTGATCTGTCAAAAACTAATAGAGGAAGTTTTGCCTTAAACACCCTATAACTCAGAACTTACCTTTGCTGAAAAGCTTTGGCGACAATCGGTGCAGATGTAATTGAAACACGTTTCAGTAAGAGTTATCGTCACATAAAGGTAGTTTACAATTTTTGTTTGGACCAGAACTTGAGAAGATGATTAGCGGAAATCATTATCGAAGACAGAAAACAGCCATCATGACGGTTGTCCGATTTTGTAATATTGGTCAAAAGTATATGGAAAGCAGTGGGAGATAAGTTTTTGCTTCTCCAGCTACTAGGCCAGACCCTTTCCCTTTTGACCACTTTCTGTATTGATCACGACACAATGTCTTTCATATGCTTAACCTAATTTCGTGATATCAAAATTGGTTTATGGGTAAAGAGGTTCTGTATCGAAGGTAATTGATTCGTTTCCAAGAGGAATGAAATAAAACCGTAAAGAATATATAGATATTGCAACTATAACGGCAAACCCTTTCGAAACGATTGTACAATGCCTAAAAAATCCTATAATTATAATGAAGGGTGTATAAGAGTTGTTATCACTTCATATTAACCACTCGCTAGTTTACGTTGTTGCTCTAAACATTTCTAATATTATTTTCAACAGTTCCCTCTACTTCAATTTATTTTAACTTGACATTGTTTAAAGTTTTCCCTCTAGTTGGGGTTTTCTCACAATGTTTTTCCAAGAAAATTTTGCAAAATTTTCTTAAGTGGTTCGTTTGTGTAAACGAGTTGATGGCAAAGGTGCATATTTTGCCCCCAAAAAAAACAATTTGAAAGAAAATTTTATTCAAGCAAATTTTGATGTTTTAGTTTTAAAAGGAAGACTGAAAGGCTGGAGGCAAAAAATGGTGAAAACACTATATTTTACTAGAAAATTAAGAAGAAATATTGTTTAATAGTTAAGAGGTTATATGTACATCTATATATATAAAAATGAATCTTTGTTTGTTTGAGACTTAAAGACAGTTAAACTTTTGGATCGATTTTACTGAAATGAATGATCCCTAATGTAGGCTATACAAAATTCTGATAGGACCAGAGGGGAAAATCAGGTGTTCAATATCAAATATCTAAAGAACAATAGCGACAAGAGTTCTCAAATTTGTTTCCAATTACTTTCTCAAGGATTTGTTTATGTAACAATGAAGGACAGATAGGATAAGAGGAATTGTTACCCCCATTAAAATAAGTATTGATTATAAATATATAGTAAAAAAATATGCAGTAGCTATAGTAGTGAACATTTTAAATTTGGTCCCAATAACTTCCTTAAGGAATACTTCTACTGAACAAAATGTAGAACGGATAGGGCCAGGGGGAAGGGTACCCTATATAAAGCAAATATTGATTATCGCACATCTAAAGAACTATAATAGCGAAAGTTCTTAAATTTGGTCTTTATCACTTATGTAAGTATCTGTTCTGGACAAAATGTAAAACGGATAGGATCAGGGGCAGACATACCCCCGTACAAAACAAATATTGATTATCGAATATCTGAAGAACTATAAAAATGAGAATTTTCAAATTTAGCCTAAATCACTTCCTAAGGAACTGGTTTAGTGTAAATATAGGACCAATATTTGGTCAAAGTTACTTTCTCAAGGATCTGTTTTACGAGACAAAATGTAGGACGGGTAGGATCAGCACCAAACAAAACGCCATTAATGAATTGCTGCGGAGAAAAAATATTAAATTAATTAATTTCTGCAACTAGAATTCATACATTTTGACCCAATAAAATAGTTTGGATGGTAGATGTGGTCATACAACAAAAAAAAGAGAAAAGAAATTTCTCCATTTTTCTATAAAACGGTTTTATTGGAAAATTTTAGAATTGACAGAATCAGAAAAAAATCTCCGTTGAAATTTTTTAATACGCGTCGTGATTTGTGAAAAAATTTTGATATCTAGAACTGAGGAGAATTTTCGTGCAGCAAAGCGTACCGGGTAAAATCTAAAACATATATAAGACAAAACGTTATACTAGATTTAAACTGCAGCTGGCTAAAAATACATCAATTTAATATTTACTCAAATGTGGTTTCGACTTGAGCAAAAGGTAAACTTTAAAAAATTTTGATTAAATTTATTTTGAAATTTAAATCGTTAAAAGTTAAAGTTTAAAAATAAATTATATTTTTTAAGAAAAACTTGCATTGAAGTGATAATTTATACGGAGTGTGGGAGAATCTAAAAAAACAATTTCTTGTAATAAATATTTTTGTATATTGAATTAAATATTTAAAAAAGTTAACCACAAGTTGTAATTAAATATTAAATGGAAATTTATAACATGCAATTAAAATATTTATTCATTCATCCGATATTAATTTAAAGGTCAATTATGTTAGGGGAAGTAGAAAAAGGATAAAAAACAAATGAGCAAACCAGAGAGAGAGAGAATAATATGATTATTAAAACACATTTAATTAAACCCTGACGTTAGGCAGTTTTAATTGTATTTCATAATCAGCTTAAAAGTAGGCAATAAAAATTGTTTTAAATTATTTAATGAAACATTTTTTCTTGGAAAATTTGTTGCTTGTCTTTAAGCGTCTTAACATTTTAAGAAAATCCTTTTTTTGTTAACAAAGTGATATTAAGTTTGTAGGATTATTATTTCAAACGTACGAGGACATGTGCTGAAAATGTAATTTAATCACTTATTATACCCTCCGCTACCACTAGTGATGAAGAGGTTATATTAAATTTGTCATTCCGTGTGTAACACTAAGAAGGAATAATCAAATACCCCATTATATATATTTAATCTATCATTAAATCAAAATCCAAGTCGATTTAGATATGTCCATCTGTCTATCCCCTAATGAAATTTGTTATAGTCCTCAAAAGTTTCTTATTTCAAACCGGTTTAGTATATTAAAAGATATAAACCGATATTTGCGATTATCAAAATCGGTCAGTAGAAAAAAAGTTATAGGCAAATATATAACTAATTTTATTATTCATAAAGAGTTCCGTGTTACATTTAAGATAAACTTGTATATATTGTATACGTCTTTTAGTTTATATGTGAATGTGTATGTACGAAACATAACATTAAGCTAAACAATCCCTTAATCATACAAAAACAATAATGCCTGAAGCTAAGACCAGTGTAAAGATATCGTGCTCTTGTTAAACGAGAATTGAAGAGCACAAAAAGGTGAAGAGAACAAAAAAATATTTGGAATATATAAAAATATATGTATAAGAGATCAATTCATATAAAAAAATTTTTGATGGATATGTACAGGGACTATCTACACACAAAACAACTTTTTTCTCAGTTCTTAAATTAATTTTTAGTAATTTTTTTAAAATATTCACATATTCGAGTTAGCCAATTTCGGAGGATCAACAATTACGCCCTCGACAGGATTCGAAAACAAGTCAATTCGAAAAAAAGTCAGCACTGATCTTGAGATTTCATTGAATTATCTTTAACTATTCAAAAATTACAGATTAACATATAAAGATGTTATATAAGGTGCATTAACACTGAATTCTTTAACTTTTTCCGGAGAAGATGCCTTATTTGGCAGCTATAATCAAATAAATCCGGATATTCAAGATATTAAATACACATATCCGAAACGATTTGAAAAATAATGATGCTGAATTTCAAAAGATTTGTTCCATATTTAAAAGTGTTTAAAGATTGAAAGTAGTGAATTAGATTAAGACATTTTGAGAAAACCGGTTTAAAAGTTTTTTTGACTTTTCAGAAAACCCGATTTCGATAAGGTTTTATGTGCAAACCACGGTAAATCTTATTTAAAATGGTAATTTTTTTATTTCAATATACTGAGAAAAATAATTTCTTTGACATAATTGAACATTTTTAGAATTTTATTTGATCAAAATATTATTTTCATTTTATTTTGATAACCATAAAATTGTCAGCTGTTCAATATGGCAACGTGTTATTTCAGCTTATTGTGTTTAATGTTTGCGTCGGCTATGATTAATGAAATTAATTTTTAATTAATAAAAATATATATTTAAAAAGTGTATAAACATCTGTGTTTTCACGTTACCAATCATAGTATGGTTAAGGTTCAAACATTTTTGATGTCTAACAACCATATTATGTTCAACAACATGGGCATGTTAGTGCGAACACTAATAAAATGGGACAACCATATTTTGTTGTCTCACAATCATGTTGCGGTTAACAACATAATATGTTTATTGGTCAATCATATTGTGTATTTTTATTTCAAAAAATATGATGTTGTCTCTTGATAACGGTAACTACTAAAATGGAATTGCCTAGAGGTGTCATTATTGGAGAGGTATTGGTCTCTTTTAAAAAAGAATTGAAGAGAGGAATTTAATTCCTTTTTTATATTCTGCACAATCACAAGTACTGAAGGATGTATATTCTTGCATGAAATCAATATCTTAGCTATGTCCTTCAGCTAGCCCATCCATGTATCTGTTGTTGATACCGCCCATCCCTTGCAAAAGAACCTTATAAGTGATATAAATTTGAATGGAATTTGGGATTTGCATAGAACCATATTAGAAAATATTATAGACCTAAAATAGAATGGGATATAATGGGATGTATTCATAGTGGTGGAAGATATTAAATATCAAGTGTTCTGCTCTTTGTTACGGATAAAATAACAAACTTAGACTTCTTTCACACACTACTTGTGCTGGTGGAGGGTATACAAATAAGGTCAGTGTAAAAATAAATTTACTGTTTTAAATGACTTTTCCTTTCGCACAAAGATTCGTAAGTCGAGCCAACAAAAATAATGTCAATTCTTAAACAACAACAAAAAACGAGAAAAAAACTACAGTTAAAACATTAAAAAGACACAGAAAAGGGCATAAATGTTGATGATGCTCTTGCTGATGAGGCTACAACTTATGTTGGATAAATTTATCTCGTTTTCGTGTTATTTTTTACTGTTTTCCCTTTACATACTTGTTTTCAGTTATAAATTATATTTGAGTGGGCGGCTGGATGGTCTCAAAAACACTTACACAAACTCACCAAAAATTTGTTACTCTTTTTATGGTTGTTTTATCATATTTTTTTCTGTAAACTTTTTTGTTCTGTTTTTTTTTGCCTTTTTTCAATTTGGCATTAAAATTGTATTAAGTTGTCACTCAAAGTCTTAATGATTTTTTGCTTCTTTCATGATTTTAATTTTTTTGTTAAATTATTTTGAAATCCCTTACAGTTGTTTTTATTATAAACATTAGTTAGGAAGGATTAAAAATCAACAAAATGGACTCAACTGGTTTGTATGTCTTCAAATTTTTATACAAGGAACAGATTAAATAATACCTTTCACTGGAATTCTCCTAAAGGTTGAAAATAAGTAAAGTAAATATATTTAGGATTTTTTTTTTATATTTTATTTGTGTTTTTTTAGTTAAAGTTTGTTTTGAATTGGGCTAGATAAATATTTAGAAAAAAATGGTATATGACCTTATCTAATCTTTTGTTGTTAATGTGTCCATATGTTGCATGTAGAAAATTAAAATTCAAAAACTCTTTAAAACTTTTTTATATAATTAATATAATTAATAATTTTACGAAAGTTCTTCCCTTTAATTTCAAGGTTGTCTCCGATATCGGTCTATATCTCTTAACATAGTCAATTGATTATACTGGTTTTAAATAGGAAACTTTTCAAGACTATAATAAATACTCAGACTAAATTTCGTTGATTATTGCGGATGTGAGCTTAAAAACAATAGATGGACAGACACGCGGATAGACAGACGAACATAGCTAAATCGACTCAGATTTTGATGTGATGTAAGAATATATATACATTATGGGGTCTAACATGATTTATTCTTAGCATTACACACGGAATGTCAAAGTTTACCACTTGTGGCGGTAGAGGGTATAAAAATCGCCTAAACAATATATGTAAAAACAATATAAACATGGTTCTATTGGCTGCAAAAAAAATTGCTCCATTATGTTCGAAAGAGTAAAAGTATGTTTGGTTGATTTTATTTATGTGGCAACAATTATTAATAACCAGATCAAATATCAAATTTCCATCAACAGGTAGACAAATCGACATAGCTAAATCAATTCAAGCTTCCTCTCTCCAGCTGTTATATATTTAGCTATTTTCCGTATATATACTGATGTAGCAATAATATTTAGTATAGTTGTATGTGGTTTAAATTGATAAGCGTTTCCAAATGATATTAATAGTTCTTAATTCTACATCACTCATACGTTTAGTATGACTTGTTTTCACTTATGAATATTAATTTCCATAAACCTATTTTCATTTAAATATCTGTTAATTTAATTAAATTAAACAATTAAAAATATTAATATAATTAAAATAAAATTAATTCAAATAATTTATCACACATTCATTTACACACTCTTCTTATTGTTATTGTTTAACAGGAAATGCTACTAATGTCAATCATGTCTTTAATTATTTTGACATTGACAGTTTATTTTACTGCTTCGTTTTATTTTCAACTTGTTATTGTTGTACGGTTTACTCATGTTGTTGTATTTTTTTTATATTTTTTTCATGACCATGAATGGGTTTATTTACATCTCATGTTGAGCTGTCAATCTTTTAACAACAATTTCATATTATATTTACAGCAACAAAAGCTGCAACTAATACTTCTACAATATGTTATAATATACATTAGAATGGTTCTATTAATTTAAAGGAAATAATAATAGAAATAACTTAAAAGTGCTGAATATATGGAAAATACAACTCTGCATCTTAAGTGTCAATGGCCGATTATATACATAACAGGTTCTACAAATACTTGGATATTCCATGAAGTTTTAAATAATGCTAGCAAAGGAGTGTGATATTATAAATTCGACAGCCTAAATTCCATTGGAGCCACATGGTCGGAGTCATAGGTGCGTAAATCGGGGTAAAATTAAATTTTTATTTAAGTGTGTTTCAAGTTTCCCATTTAATTTCAAAAAAAACTTATTTTTCATTCCACAGAATGCTTTAGTTTAAATTTTGTATCAAAAGCCCCACAAGCCTACTTGAATTTGACCCTTTTTTAATCAAAAGTTTGAATGTGCCCCAAAATTTCAATAGAGTCCACATTTATTGGAAGTCTGGAAAAGAACATTACTAAACAATTACAAAAATTACAATTCGTTCTAAAAATTCAGGCTATGAGATTTCTTCACATGGGAGTTATAATCAAAATTATTTTTCAAATAGTTAAATTCGAGAGATTCTGTACTAAGATTGCCCATTGAACCTTTAAGTAACTGCTGCCATACCCCTCTGCGTTATCTTTAAATTAATTTACATCGATCCAGCCGGTCAAAAGTTACATCTGTTAGAGGGTTCTTGAATATACTCAGACGTTACAGAATTGAGTTTTTTAAATTTCAAATCACAAGACCAAATAATTTCCACAATATTTAGTTGGGTACCACCCTAATGTACTAACTAGCATAAAGAATTTAATATTTGCAAAAATAAATGCCATGAAAGGTGAGTGTAAGTAGATCTGACTATCTCAGGATAATTTTAGAATATGAGCAAATATATTTCACAAAAAAGGTGAATTATCGCTTAAGTATGTTATAAAATACAATAAGGTTTAGATTATTTTAAGACAAATAAGTTACTTGCATGAACTCTTCAAAGTGTAAAGTTTCTTTTAGGTTTAAAAATATTTTGTACGACAAGAAATTAAACACCCTGTATGTATATAATGTAAAAATTTTTTAGCAAACAATATTGTTTACATACCACTAACAATTAAATGAAACCAACAACTGTAATAGAAGCAGAATATAAAATACAACAAATATTTCTACACAATATAACAAAGATGTATCCTTTAGGTAAATAAGAAAAAAATAGGAAGGTACCTAAAAGGGGGCTATAAATTTAGAAGTAATAAAAATTCTTCTAAAATGTGTAACTGAACCAGAAAGTTCTTTAAATTTTATTTTATATTGAAAAAATATTTAAAATTGCTTTTCTTCAATTAAAATTTTGATCCCCTCTAATGTTTCATTATAAAAAGTGAGAGGCAGTTTGCAATAAAAAACCCCTTAAGTGTTATATAGCCAGGGTGCACTAAATGTACCCTTAAGTATACACAAATACACATACATTTATATAAAAACACTACCTAACACCTAAATTAATATACTCTTATTATTTAAGTAGCACGCATTTAGTTGGAGAATGGAGAATGTTGACGAGGGAGGGCATCCTTATGCCTCTTTAAAGCAGACAAATTATATATTTTTCTTGTAGTTGTATAAACTGTGGCAAGTGTCAGAGAATAAATGTGTTGTTTTTGTTTTTGTTGTTGGTGTGTTGAAATACTTTACCTTGCTTGTTGAAATTTTTCATGGTTAAATTTCTTTCTTTATTTAAAAAATTATTTATATTTTTTCTTATATTTTTTATTTGTTTTAAAAATTTTTTATTCAATTATTTAGTCAATGGCACCACTTTAGAAATAACAACTAATACACACTTTCACTACTTTCAAATAACAACGGCTGTGCCGAATCTTCAATACCCTCCAACACACACTTACACATACATTTACAAACGTTTAAAATATATAAAATTTTGTAAAATATAAAACAGAAACACTTAATGAATAATAAGTTAAAGTTATAAAATAACATTGTTTCTATTCTAATTAACCGATTTTGACCATTTTTGGAACAGTAATGAAGTACATACAACTTAATATATCTCACTCTGATTAATTGATAATTTTATGACAATTCTTCGCTTGAATTTAGAGGTTGCCTCAGGTACCGGTCTATACCTTTTTAGTTTGATAGTTTTTAAACAGGAAACTTTTCATAATTATAAGAAATGTTCAGGCCAAATTTAATTGGCCTCCGTCCATTACTGTGGGTGTAAGTGTGCCAAATAGACAATAGACAGGCGAGTGGACGGACATAGCTAAATCGACTCAGATTTTTATAAGATGCAAGAAATATATATACATTATGGAATTTTAGATGATTTCTTCTTAGCTGTACACACGGAATGGCGAAGTTAATATACCCTCTTCCCCACTTGTGGTGGTGGAGGTGGCCAACTTTTTCTAAGAATACACCATGAACTTCTGAATCACATAATTAGATTATGATTCCTTTGGGGTATGTTTGAGTCAAATTAAAGAAGGTTATAGGTTACTATCTGGTCAGGAGCTTAGTCGATAGATCTCCAATATTGGCCACCATGGAAATGTTAATTTTTGAAAAATTCGCCAAAAATTAATTTATGAATTAAGACAAAAGATATAGTTGTACTAAATTTTAGTAAGACAAAAGATATATGGGAAAGAGATAGTTAAAAAATAATCGTGCTATTTTGAATAAAATTAGTTCATATTCCTTTGAGAGTTTTAAAAACTCAAACCCGCTTTCGAAAGGAGGCGTTGTATGGAAGCTGCAATATAAACCGATATTGGCCAAAGTAGAACATATATTTAATACAGTATGAAAATAATTGTCCACTTCAATATAATTCGTCAATATTGAGAGTTTTATTAGACCGAATTTTTTTCCCAGGAAGGGGCCTTATATGGGAGCCATAGTAAAATATGTTTTTTGCTAATGAACTATTTTAATAGGAAACTTTAACTGAAACCGGACAATAATTTTAAGCATGAAATTAATGGACAGACAGACGGACATAGTTAAATCGAATCGGATTTTAATACGATGCAAGAATATATACTATTTGGGGTTTAAGGTGGCTCTTCTTAGCATTACATGAAATAACAAATCTAGTACACCCTCATTAACACTTGTGATGATGTCAGTAAAGAAACTGCCAGAGACAGCGGCTACAGTTTTTAGAATATTACGATTGATTGTGGTCTTTGACTTGTAGCAATCAGAAATACATTTCGATTTTGTTTTTGGGCTATAAATCTGATGTCATCTTATGTTATATATAGATCAGAATAACTGATTGTCAATAGATAAATAAATATTATCTGCGTAATCTATGTACATCGTTTAGGAGACCTTACAGACACCACACAAGTACACTTTGGTTATCAAGAGCTCTCCAAGTATCGTATCCAGAACTTTGTGAAAGAAATATGTCATCAGAGCGCTACCTTGTTGTATACCTATTTGGTATAGGCATCTTATTGCTCTTAAGATGTCATGTATATTTAATAAGGATTTTCGTATATGACATTGAAAATTAAATTGCATTATAGTCCATTCTACTCAAAGCTTTTTTGAAGTCTTTTAATCTTAAATACAATGGAAACCCGTAAACTGTTCATGTGATCGATAGCTGAAGCAAGAGATTGTAACCCTGACAATTTTATCCGTTTATCTGCGATATTACAGCTGTTTTGATTGATGAAATTATCCTTTTTTTGGTATGTTTATTTTCCTATTCAGTTAGCTCAACGTACAGATTCTCAGCCTTCCAAATATGGTTGACATCATTGCATTCAATATCTGTTAAATGATTTCCAATATTTGTCTATAACTTTTTTCCTACTTAATCGATATTGTCAGTTATAATAGTTAATCATTTGGTTTATTAGTTTTAAGTGAGAAACTTGATAAACCTAATTTTACTTCTTTGCAATTGTGAAGAGTATTAAAGCAGAGTTTATGTTAATTAAGAGTTTCTACCTTAAAGTATGCAATAAATAATTTCAAAAATAATTATTTTTTAATTATATATGTATGGGTATACATATACATATACAGCCTCATTCACTTGGAAAAAGATTTTTGTAAAGAAATTTATTTAATATAAACTTGAAAGGGAAATAATAACGAGGGTTAACGTAATTGAATTGTAGGTAATGAAAGCACAGTCATGGTCAAAACAGTAAGGGAATGGTTAAGGTTAGGCTACGCACGTGGGTGAGGTTACTATGTTTAGTTTGGGGATACACAGGGAATGGTTTCTCCTTTTTATGTGAAATACTAAACGCATTTCTAGATTTTTCCAACAAATTTTGTGAAATTTTTTGTCGGTTTTCCAAAGTCAATAGAAAAGGAAAGGCTTTCCATATGATACTCTTGATAATTGTTTAAGAAAATCGCCCAGAAAAATGTTTCGGCTTGTACAATATACCTTAATGACAATTTGATCAATGCGTTTTAAAATGATTTTTCAAACTGGATCCAAGTTCCATCTCAACTTAAACTCTAGTGCAATTATTTCAAGGATTAGAAAATATTCAAATATTTTATTCGAACACATTTTTAAAATATAAATTTTTAAAACTTTCTTTTTATTTTTTCCTGTCAATTTACTTAAATGCGAATATGAATATTTTACACATTTTTTTAATTATTTCAGTCATTCATTTCATTACAAATGGCTGCATACAAATGATGTAAATTTACATAATCGCACAATAAACATTTAAACGTTATTCAAGCGAATGTGTAAAATTCTAGTCTGATACAATTATTTAGCATTTTCATTGTTTTTAGTAAATAAAACAAAATGTTGGAAATAAAATACAGGATATTGTTAAAACAGTTATAATGTGACCTTTGGATCTTAATGAATACGAAAGTTAAACTCGAACTTCAATCTCAAAAAGCAGTACAGATGCTAACGTTTATTACGTGTAAACGTATAGCAGTAATAATAAAAATATTAATGTTATTTAATACGTATATATTCATGGATCCTGTCATAATTTAAATCGATATCCCGCTTGGCCTGATAGTGAGGGGTATTTAAAATTCGTCATGGTCTAATGTTATAATTTTACTTTTTATACCCTACACCAATAAAAGCTGTGAAGAGGGTATATTAACTTTGTCATTCTGTGTGTAGCACTAAGCAGGAATTATTTCAGACCCCATAATGAATATATTCTTGCAACAAATTAAAATCTGACTCGATTTAGCTATGTACACCTGTCTGTTGTTGACATGCTCACAACCACAATAATTAACAGAGCTCAACGAAAATTTATCTGAACATTTGATATTTTAAACCAACAAAAAAGATTCAGTATATTAAAAGATAAAAAACCGATATCTGAAGCAACCTCTTAGTTCATACAAAAATCTTTGGTAAAATTGTCAATTATAAATCGACAAATTTGAGTGAAATTTTGCCATTTTAGCATTCCAAAAATTATCAAAATCGGTTTAGTAAAAAAAGAGTTATAGAAAAAGATATAACTAATTTTATGACTCGAAAAGTGTTCCATGTTATATTTAAGGAAAACTTTTATATATTGTTTACGTTTGTTAGCGTATTTGTACGAAACATAATGTACTAACTTCACATTCACTTGTAGTGGAGGGCATATTAGATTCGGCATAGCCAAATATAGCATTCTTTCGTGTTTCTCTTCTGTTTGCCAACTTGTGTGCTTAATTTCATAATTAAAGGTTTCATTTTGTAACGAATGTCAAGAATAATAAAAAAGTGTAAGAAATAAAATTATTTTTTTGAGTTTTATTTAATTGAATCAGTTATAATTTTTGTTGTTAATATTGTGTTTAATAATGAAGTATTTTGTCATAACGCACAGTGGGACAAAATTAATTAAATGAAAATAAACTATTAATGATATTTTCGGTCATGCGAAGGGACTTTATAGTTGGACCTACAAGCAAATATGAACCCATATTCGTCAAATTAGCAAGAAAAAGACTCTACCAAATTTCAATAGAATTGATCAATATTCAAAAGTTTTCAAAGATTTGAGACTATAAGGGTTTTATCGGCGACAGATTGCTTTTGGAGCCTCGACTGCAAACTCTTTTCTTTAAATTACTTAGAAGGTTTTCTGCATTATATCATCTGCTTTTCAGCGGTCTGTTTTATATCTTCTCCACAGCAGCCAGTACAAGAAAGGAAGGAAAGTTGGACCTCAAATTTACAATACAAATATCATCTTGCACAAGAGTATAGTTATATAATAAGTCAAACACTGTCTCTTCATCTAGTTCGTCACGGTTACTGTGACAGAAATCATTGTGGTCAAAAACACAGTAACCCACTATGATAGACACCAGAAACCTAACCAGCTTCCTACTGAAAGCAAATAGCTGCATAGTCCTCCAAATATTGTACTTGGCAATATAACGCGTGAAGTTCGACTAGTTGATATAGTCAACCATCTTTCTTTTTCGTTAACCCATATAGCTTATTCTCAAAGATCTTCCTAAAGTATGCCAAAATATAGTCCAACCAGTTAATAATTGGTGTCGGTGGTACATTATACCTCTGTTTGCCTGTAGTTCTTTATTGAGAACATAGAAATAGAGTCAAGTCTCATGGAGTCTAGTCCCATTCATTCACAATTCAAGTGCGGAGTGATCAAGAAGCAGCTTATATAATATCGCAAAAACTAATTTGGTCATCAGGATAGCTTGAGACCCTATGAAAAATCATCTAATAAACCTTCTTATCCATTGCTTCCCACCAAAAAATTCTGAATAAGTACTAAATCTCCTCTTCCCATATCTAAACAGAATTCTATTTCCATATGATCAGAGAATGAGCAGTCGTCTGAAACCTTCCAATCATGAATAAATTCCTACTGTTTCACACTAATAAGCGTTATATCTAGAACCTCATATAATTCATTACAATGACAGTTGGCTCTGAGCCTCTATTGGTATGAATTCACATTATCATAAAAACTATTGGTACCTTGATCTTAAATATCCTAGACTTTCCTCTTTCCAGGCTCCATTTGGCGGAGAGTTGTCATGGTCATGCGTCATGTAGCTTGATACCATCTACACAGTACCTGCTATGGATCTCATTATCTGATAAGAAATCTCTGACCATCTTTGATGAATGTTACCAGTCATTTTCGTGCTTCAATACCCATCGAAGTGGTATTTTTAACTGAATATAGTGCAACATATATTGTCCACATTTGTTAAGATATTAATAAATATCTATAAAGCCAAACTCCGCAACGTTAAAAGAATCGTAATATCAATTTTGAGTATTAATCTTGGAATACATATTTCATATTTTATTCCAATATTTACAAATTTTGTTCCACTGTGCATTGCATGTTTGATTACGTTTGATGGTGTTGTGTTTGAAATTATTTTTTATATTAATTTTCTCTTGTTATTATTTTTTGTAAAATTTAACAACTCAACACGCATATTTTAAGAAACCGATTAAACTTACAAGTTTATTTAAGTAGTTCGTTTTTCCTTTTTAGAATAATTTATATTGGAAACAGGTGATGGTCTAAGTGACTAAGAACTTTATTTAAGATATAAACATTTTTGATAAAATTTTTATAAATTTAATTTAGAATCATTTTTATGAATTGCAATACAAAATTCTAAGAAATATATATTCTTCCTATTCCCATTTATTTGGCCACATACTGTTGCTGTCTGAAAATATACAGCTGCAGTCAAAATAATAGCACCACATACAAACGTATTCTTTAATGAGTCATATAAGACATTTGAATAAAAAGTTATTCTTATTTTATGGTTTAATAAAAGCAAAAAAGAGTTAAATAGACAAAAACATTTCTATTCATTATCTTTCTTTACAGTTATTTTTTCCATAAGTATTGATAAAACTTCTAGTTAAAATTATAGCACCATCCAATTTCAAGTGTAACAAGAAGTAAATAATAAAAATTTGTTTAATTTTTTAGTATTATTTTTTCGAATTGAACTCACGATTTATTTTTAGCATTTTTTAGTATTTTCTTTGTTTCTAATAACAGCTGAAAATCATCTTCCCATTGCATTTACTACATTTTGGCACCTTTCAAGGACAATAGAGTTCCATGCCTGTGGAAAATCCAAAGTTCGCTGTTATAAATTGGTTTAACTACCGACCTCTTCTTTTATTGGTATGAACAGATGTACATCAGAAGATCCAATCTTTAGATGTACATCCGCTCTGTACATCTGAAAATTGGACAGGCCATTTCGTTATAGTGACTCCATAATACTGAAACCACTTTTTAGCTATTTTACTGGTATTTTTTAGGTTGTTGTCTTGCTGCTTTGCCTAAAACAGCGACGTTTCTTCAGACAGCATAACTTCGCCAAATATTTTCACATATTCTTCACGTCCAAAATACTCCTTATTTTGGACGTGAAGATTACTTGTTTATGGTATTTTCCAAGTATAATAGAAATGGTTCTATTATTTGGAGAGATCCCTATCTGATATTTTGTCTTTATTATCAAATTTATTGGAATACTCAAATAAAATATAAAAAAGAAATATTCACGAAGAAAAACTTAAATCATCAACGAAGATGTAACATGTGGGTGGTGCTATTATTTTGACGGTAGCTGTAAGTAATTTTATAGGTACATCTACTGAATAAGTACTAAAATATGTACACACTTATATTTATTCATATAATTTCAAATGTTTGTATAAATATTTCATTCTGTATTTAAATCCTCTTAATAAATATTCAAATTTATTCCTTTAATTATTTTGTTTATTTCATTTATTTTTCCGTAAAAACATTTAATCTCTCCCTCTTTCTCTATCTCCCTTAGATACGAACATACTTTCATAAATATTTATATAATTTGATGATAGTTTAATAGATATTTTCTTAGATTTAGTCAGTTATTAAATAGACTTTATGACTTAAATAATTTCTTTTATTAAATAAGAGATTTTCTGGAATTTGAATTCATGAATATTAAATTGTTTCAATTATTTTTGTAATTATTTAATATAATTTTTAAAATTTTGAAATAAATTTCGAATAAAAGTGATAAAATTTATATGAAAATATTAAAATTCAAAATATCTTCGAATATCTTTAAGATACTTAAATTAGAACTTTTATTTTGAAAAATCAGTAGGACGGATGGTTATCAACAACAGTTGATAACTATTGACATTGGTGATGAGCAATCCAGTATTTCATATAGCATCCGGAATAGGGGTTTAAGCTAATAAAACTTACAGACATGAAAATATTTTAACTAATTTTGGCGCATATTATTTTTTATCAACATCTACGAAAGATCGTTTCGATATTGATTACGTTAATATTCCATCCCTTTAATATTTATACAACCAGAAAATATTTTCTTTCATCACACTCCCATACAAAATTCGTCATAAATTGGGGCCTTATCCCAGATTTCTAAAAACTTCCACGCAGCTATAAATTGGTATAATTAATAAAAAAGTAAAGTGCATCGAATACGAGTAGTTTAATTTTTTTTGCTCAACAGTATTAAAGTCCAAAACTTACGTTTCTCGCTATTTTTAGTTTCGTTCGTTGTAGAACGCCCTTATTTAAATATACATCACTCCAGAAAAAAGTGTTAAAAATACGTTTGTTTTATTTCCTAACACAAAAGCGGACCAGTTATTTTGGCGTTCCGGGAAAAAGTAGTGGATAACGATAGACAATATTTTGACATATATGAACTCAACAAATAAATTCTTTTTTGCGTTAATTTACATTTATTCTTTACTTTAAGAGATATTTAGACCGTTAGACATCGATTATATCTCTTTACATTTTTGGATTCAAGATATTTCCTTCAATACAATCATAGTACTATCCTTGCCACAAGTTCAAGGATTCCGATATCGGTCTATAACTTCTTTGTTGGTTTTGCTTGTTTTATATAGCACCTTGCTTGGGATAATAACAAACAATTTGGCTAAATTTCATTCAGACAGATGTACATATGGCTAAATTGACTCAGATTTTGATATACCGCAAGAATATATATACTTAATGGGGTCTTAGATGATTTTTTATTTTCTTTATACATAGAATGACGAAGTTAATATAACCTTATTATCACTTGTGTTGGTGGAGGCTAACAAAATGTAGGATGTGGGGTAAATGTAACGTGGATAGCGTTATTTTAAATTGTCCGCAGAAAAAAGTATAAATAAAAAAGTAAGAATGTTTTTTTTTTCGTTTATGCCACTTTCACCTGCAAAAATTGAACGTATTGAACTAGAAGAATATATTTCGTATAAGTTTAATCTTTGTTAGGTGGTTAGACCACCTGCATTTGATTATTCTTTCCTGAAATATTGTGAAAAAGGAATATCTGTAGTTAGACCGTTTTCAAAGCCATTAAGAAGGAGAAACATCTGGTGGTTCGGTTCGATCTATTTGCTTATTAAGGCACTGTCGGAAATAAGCCAAATAACTGTTCGGTGGTTAAATCATCTGCAGTTGATTTGATTTATGAGAATGGAAGATTGTATAGTAGCATTTGGTGGTTAGACCGCCTCGTTGTTCATGCCTAATAATCTAGTCCCACACACAGAGTAATTGAGAAGCTAGATCGTATGGTGGTTCTACCGGTTGGTTAGACTGTTTCGTTGTACCTGCCTAATAATATTTTATCTAGAAGTAAGAGCGTCTGGTGGTTATACCGCTTCAGTGCGCTTCAGTTCGTTCGGTGTTTAGACCGCTTGTGATGAGAGAGAAAGAGCGATCTGTTAAAAGCTTGAGAAATAGTTTAAGAGAAAGAAAATAAATATTATAACGTATTTTGAAAACGTCTGTGTACGTTCTTTATCTTCACATACCCACAAAAACAAATTTTTATTCCAAACCACTGGTACCGAAGCAATGAAAACAATTTAAATACCGTCACGTAATAGATTTAGTTAAGCTTGTATGTTTTTAAACATACAAAGCACAAAAACTTCCTAACAGGAACGTTGCTTTAAATTTTGGGGGCCAAAAACAGAGCACGAAAATTGAAGTCAAGTTAATTAAGAAATATTCTTGTTTGTATGCAACTTCCTGGTCAAAAATTTTATGTTGCTGAGACTTGAGGGAATGTTAAAGAAAAGTTTTGGACCCAAAAGCCATAAGAATTTCCCAATCAGCCAATCAGTTCTTATAACGGGTTCTATTAATACAGAAATTTAAATTTCAAAACTATGACAGCGGAAGTCCAATATAGACTAGGCGTGAGGTAGCTTCCATACAAAGCAAATATTAATTAATAAATATCTAAAGAAATATTGAAGTGAAAGTCATCATCTAAAAAATAAAGTGTTGGATCGGAAAAAATATTTAAACAATGATTTTTTTATTTTAAATTATATTTTAATTTTACATTGTATTGCAAAGAAAAAAGTGCTTGAAAAAAAACAAGACATTGTTTTTGTATGTAAATAAATCGTTGTCATTTACACTGACAATTTGATGAAAGAGTCAAGTTAAAAATTGAAAAATAACAATCGCTTGAGGTGATTTCAAATAAGTATGTTAGTCATTTCACATTTTCCTCACTCTCTCTCTCTCTCTCTGTGTTACTTTTTTTAACACATAAGTATACCTGTCGGCAAAATGGAAGTAAAAAATGTGAACAAGAGACCGAAATCTAAAAGGGCCTTATATATTAAATCCAAGTAGTTTAAACAATTCGCGAAAGGCCCTGAAACTATTTTTTCAAATCCTTTTATTTTCAACCGGGTATAAACACTTGTAAATGTTTGATATACATTTTTGCCTTTAAACAGTTGTTTATACATCTATTTACATATACTTTTATACATAATATACATAATAAATATATAGGTATATATGTTAAGAGAAGATACAATTATTTAGTACATACACATACATAAGTATATACACATGTGTAACAGTTTTCTCAACATAAAAACTCTTAAAACATGAGCAGCAAGCAGATGTACTCGTTTATTGTGTTGTTAATAAATACATCACATACAAATGAACAAACTAAAGAAATGTTATATATATACAAACACACATATACATACAGGTTAATGTCCTCAATATGAACTTTTTATGTTAAAGTTCAGTGGTCAGGAACAGAAGAAACATCTTCTCGTAAATTGCAAAGCAAAATGGGGGAAACACAAGGAATAATATTTTATGTGGGTTTGGGAAAATTTTAATATATTCATTAACCGCAAGAAATGTGGGTGGTCCTAACAATTGTCTATTATTAAATACCTTGTAGATCTACAGAATGAGAATGAATGATTGTGTTACTCTTTAATGTTCGGTTTGTATAAATTGTACACAGCACAAAGGTCATAAAATGCACATGAACATTGGGTTGGTTTACAATGATCAAGTCCAAACTGCTATATCGTATCCATTCTGATGTTTTTCGATATCTCAGTAGGTCGTTAAGCCTTACCCCTGATAAAACACTTGGGTCGTCAAGTGTAAGGTCTTCTGAGATAAACAGCGAACAAAGAAAAATGTAATAAATCGTGTGAAATTCGTAAAATTATTGCCATAACTAACGATCATAAATATATGTGATTAATTTATGAGCCAGTTCCATTGAAATTCAGACAATTATATAATTGTTTTCAATATACGTATCAAATTTCTTGAATATTACCTCTCATGTAGGGAAATTTTACTTTAACTTTATTTCGTTAATAAAATTGGCCATTACAAAAAAAATCGGTACCAATATTTATATATTTATTTGTATATGTTACCATATTTCACTATAATTCTCATGGAGGCTTTTTTTTCGTAATTGGTGTTTAAGCTAATAAACGGAAAATAGCTATTTGATGCAATCTTAGTTGTGATAATTATTGTACAATATTAGTTGTGGAGGGTATTTAAATTCGTCGCAACCGAATATATCATTCTTACTTGTTTTTTACTATAAATCCTTGGGTATATCTAAGAACAAATAGAAAAGAAAAGCTGATAGAGAAGATTGTGGTATCTTCTAAGGTAAATTTTTGAAAAGTAATATGATTTTGTATATGATTCCGGAATCGTAAAGGCATTTATTTAGGACATGTCTAATAGTTAAAAAGTTACGGAATTATTTTCTAAAAATCGTATTTTTCAGTGAAATTTCACAGTGTTTTTGTGACTGGGAATATGACAACTTTTTGGAGATCTTGGACATTAGTAACGATGTAACTATTTAAATGGTAATGTCCTGAATTTGGTGGGATTAAAAGAATATTTTGTGATAAAAGCTGTTGAAGTTCTATGAGACAAATTTACAGCTCTATTGCAAAAACAATGTAACAGAGGAATCAACAAAAAACTTGTACATTATTCTACATGACACGAGGCCATAATTCTACATCAATGAAAATTCTTTCTAATTCTGAAATTTAAACATAATATTGTCGTACATTTTATTTTCATTGTAAATATTATTATACTCCTTTTGTTTTCTATATTTTCATGGAAAATTGAATATTCATACACATTTTATTTGCGTTTAATTAATTACTTTACTATTTACTAATAAAACTTATTACAATAAACACCCTCCACGTGCTTCTATTGCATTCATCTCTTCACTTACGGAATTACGTTATCACAAGTGATTTTCAATGCTAATTTTTTCCCACCCATCACCTTCAAATGTATTTTTAGCGAAAGAAATTTACCATGAATTTAATATTCGTGTCCTTTAAGCATAATTTTCTTTTATTCAAATTCTTAAAAAACACCAGAAGGAACAAAACCGAAAGTCTTAAAAACAAATAACGAAAGAATGAAGAGAAATTTGAAATAAACTAAACGAAAAATACATTTTAATGGAATTGTAAATCATTTTAGCAATTCCTGCTGTTAACATAACCGATTTTTATCCTCTTCGCAGTTTTTAGTTTTGTTATTGTATTTTCCCTTGTACAGTGAATTGAAAATTATAAATAGAGAAAGAGAGAAATAGAAAGGAAACAAAAATTCTGCTTAAAGGAGAATATGAACAAGAAATGATATTTAGAATAAACATTCAAATACAAATACAAACACAATAAGTAACTAAAAAGAGCTAAAAAAGAAATCAACTAAAATTTCTTACACACGCAAACACTCATAATCACATACACCCACATATAGGCATATAGACATATGTGTATGTGTTACAAGTGTTACTTGGACAACAAGTTATGACAAGGTAGTAGAGTAGAGTGTGGCATTTTGATAACAAGGACTTATATTAACCCATTATGGTTATTATAGTATGAGAGCACAAAAACTAAAGCAATAAAGATCATTTTCAAATTTTGCATGTAATAATCTTATATAATAGACTCAATGATTTTCGACAAGAAAACCAATTTTAAATTCCAAAAAAAAAATATTAAGGCTGCAATTATTATGGACTTTATTACTTCAGGGATTAAATTTATTTTTATAAAGAAAAAAGAATTTTGTAGCAAAAATCAATTTTTTTATTATCTAACTAGAACTGGTCTTTGCACAATGAAGATATTAAGTCAGGGATGGAACATTTTATTACAAAAAAAATAATTTTATTGATAGTTTTTCATTCACTAAAAAACATGTACTAAAGTCAATCTTATCCATAATCGACTCTGATCATCCTGATTCTTGATTCTTGAAGAATACTTTTTCTGTAATTATCGTCAAATTGCGATTATACTATGCATTAATATTTAAAAACAAAACGAAACATATTTTTCGAAGTTCGAATCGATATCTGATTTGAGTCAATAAGTATAAACTAGTTGTTTCGTTTAAAGAATGTTATCTACGTCCTGAAAGGCTTTAGTAAAAACTCTATTTCATTTTGATTCAGTTCTTGTTTAGATCTATTTCAGTTCTATTTCATCTCTAGTTCAGTTCCAATTCAGTTCTAGTTCAGTTCAAGTTCAGTTCTAGTTCAGTTCTAGTTCAGTTCTAGTTCAGTTCTAGTTCAGTTCTAGTTCAGTTCTAGTTCAGTTCTAGCTCAGTTCTAATTCAGTTCTAGTTCAGTTCTAATTCAGTTCTAGTTCAGTTCTAATTCAGTTCTAGTTCAGTTCTAATTCAGTTCTAGTTCAGTTTTAGTTCAGTTTTAGTTCAATTCTAGTTCAGTTCTAATTCAGTTCTAGTTCAGCTCTAGTTCGGATCTAGATCAGTTCTAGTTCAGTTCTAATTTTAATTACCCAATGACTTCTGGAATTCTTGGAATATTAGCTAACAAGTCCATACTGGAGCATTATAATTAATTATAGATGAGCAAACCGTTTTGTTTGTAGCTGCTTTAGACGTCACTGTGAAGGCATGAGCTGAGAAAATGAATAATCTATTGACTGTACACCCAAACGGGTAATTAACATTCAAACTTCATGGACTACGACTTTATAAGTTCTATATTTCAGTTCTTTGCTTAATTTTGCAAATCGAGTTCTAGTCCATTTATACTAAAAATCTGGTTTGGTTTATTTTCAGTTCAGTCATAAAGAAAACGATGACTATAGCAGCATTTTGAGAAATGTTAACACCTTTAATATCATATTAAACAAACTGAAACCGGAAAATATTCCGGTTCTAATTCAATATCAGGTTATTTACATTAAGTTTATTATTAAGACTAATGAATAGTGTACACAGATATACACTCAAAAAAATTATATAAAGTAAGGGAGGATTAGGCTTTGTACATCTAGAGTGAAAAATAAGCAAGTGCTTCCAATGTCCAATCCCAAGATATTTAATAATATAATATTTGAATTTTCCATTCCTGTTGTAAGTATTTTCACTTGAATTCATTCGTATAGAAATAAGAAGGTTTATATTCATACTTCTAGCAAAAAAAAAGCTAAAAAAATACTAAAAAATAGTTTTCATAAAAATATTTTTGTTCCAACGTAAAACAAAGCAGAAAAACACCAACAACAAAAGTCGAAGTACTTTGGCAATTCATAGTTGTTTGTGTAACGTGTAATCAGAAGTCTTTGTTAGTTTGAACTCTGTACAAATAAAATAAATACATACACAAAAACACATTCACTATTATAAGTAAATTATACAATACAAACATGAAAGTACTTGACAATAAACAAATGTTTATTGTTCTCCCTATATAGACATTCATACGCCCTCCACTCGAAAAAGATAAAAAATGTAGCAAAGTAATTCACTTAAATTATGAATGAAGGAAAAAAGTGAAGGTGAATTTTGATATTCTTAAAATGGTAATTAATATATGTCTTTTTTGTAATTGTTATATTTAAAACAGGTAATATTGTTGTATTCGTCTGTTCCGAATCTGATTAATAACATATATTCAAGAGAGTTAGGAAAATAATTGTGCCGAATTTCAAAGAACTGGTCTTCTTTTACAAATGTTAAAAGGTCAAAAATGTTTTCCGGGAAGAGGCCATATATGGGAGCTACAGCAAAATATAGACCGAGATTGTTCACATTAATAATATACATTAAAGTCATTTGGAAAAATCATCGTGCCGAACTCCAATGGAATCGGTCATTATTTAGGTGTTTTATAAGTTCGAATCCGTTTTCCGGGTAGTGGCGATATATTAATAATATATATTTAAAACAGTTAGAAAATTTTTTTTGTGTAAAATTTCAACAAAATTGGTTCATATTTAAGAGTTTTAAAAACTATAAACCATATTCCCGCAAGGGGCGTTATATGTGAGTTATTTCAAATAATGAGCCCAGCACAATCTTGTCTCTTTGGGTTTTTTATTGTTTTAAAATATAATACACAGGTTTTGTGGTGTATCAAAATTTTGCCTATAACTTTTTTTCATTTGTCCAATTTTTATGGTTTTTGCACGATGATGAAGAAAATATAAATGTTTGTTAAAGTGTTTAAATCCGTTTACCTTCTGTTGAAAAAAATAGTAAAGTTCTTTTTCGAAATTTAGAGGTTGTCTTTTTTTCTGATGAACCGATATAAGTGGTTTTAAATAGGAAATTGCTCAGGACAATAGCAAATAACGTAGTTTTCATTGAATTGTTAAAATTATTCTAAGAGTTCAGACGAACATAACCAAATCGACTATGATTTTGATTTAATGCAAGAACATATATATTTTATAGAGTCCGAGTTGATTCCCTCTTAATGTTACATACGAAATGACAATATTAATGTACCCTCATCACCACTTGTGGTAGTGGTTACACCCACCTTTAAGTATGCCGTTCGATTCAGAATCAGTTTTTCTTCACACTTGACATAATATTACATTTTTTATTCTTTGGAAATGAATTTGTAACTTTTGACCTGCACTACACTACCAGGATATATAATTCTCCAAATCAACTTAAAAGAGCTCAGCAATAAATATGTGATATCTGTAATAGTTCGAAAGTTACTTATTTACTTCGATACACACTGTTTATCGCTGATAACATGGATCCTATAATATTCCATAGAATCCATATTAATTCTGAACTGAATGAAACTTTTCTATTAAAAATGTAACGATGTTATAATTTTTCAATGCAAAAGTTATCGATATTATAATTTTTTAAAATATGTATGTCTGTAACTTTTCTATTGAAAAGTAATAATATGATACGAATATTATAACTTTTCAGTATAAAATTAACGTATTTTGTTTCCCATCCAAACTGAGACACTTATAGATTGGGCGAGGAAAAGATTGAATACGATAGAAGAATCTACGCCTGGGCACGAATTACCGTATCGGGTTAGTGAGTTCCATGTTAACGGAGAGATAAGGTGACGAACCTTCCTAATATAACAACTAAAATAACTAAAGAAATTATTAATAGCTTTTCTCCTTTTAAGACAGCGGGATAGATGGTATTTTCCCAGCTCTCCTACAAATAAAGGTGGATCTAGTATCAACTCTTTTTTGATGGAATTTATAAGGCTTGTCTAACTTAGTCTTATTCATCTAGAAACTGGCATGAGGAAAGGGTAGTGTTTATACCTAAACTTGGCATGGCCAACTTTTTTCGGCCTTAAGGGTCAAATCTTAACGGACATAACCCAACTAAGGGGAGTGGACTAAAGGAAATAAAATCCAGACATGTTACCAATTCAAATGGGAGCTCACAACAAGCTGAAATAGCAGCTAAGGTGAATACCAGTGGTTATAAGATATCCCTACGGAGTTGGTATCATCTCCTCAACCTAACCTAACCTAATCTAACCTAAACTTTGATTTATTCAAAGAAATGTTATCGCTATTCATTTTGTCTTTTTGATGAAGGTCACTTAAAATTCGTATTAACAGTGTACAACAACATCACATATTTTTTACTAGATTCACTCTTGATAAAAATGTCAGTTTGTATTTATTACTTACAGTGTATTAGTATTTGGTTTACTTATGTGTTAAATATTTATGTAAATTTTAAATCTGTAGAACACAAAGGACAAAACGACAGCAAAAGGATTACAATAATATATAGAATTGTTTGTGCCAAACCATTTTGTTTACAGAGGAATGAAGATCTTAAAATATGCTTAAATTTATGTGTTTGATTAAATTTTGTGTGTATGTTAGTGTATGTGTATGTACATATATGTGCATATGCAAAATTGTATTGTTGTATTGAATTCACAATTTAACTTAGTAAGTTATATATGTATCGGACATTTTTAATAAAATCTCAAAAATAAAATACATGTAATTCTTATATATCAATTACATACAAACACATACCAATACATATTTATGAGATTTAAAACGTATAATTAGAGGGAGTTATACTCATTCGTCACCGCAAGTGTGGAAGATGATATATAATAATTATATATTGTGTTTCGTGTGAAAATCTAAGAAGGAATAACCTAAGAATATATATTAATATTCTTGCATCAAATCTAAATCTGAGTCGATTTATCTATGTCCGTCTGTCTGTCTGTTGTTTGTACGTTCACATCCGCAATATTTGACAGAACTCAATGAAATTTTGGCAGATTATTTGTTGTTGTCCTGAAAAGTTTCCTGTTTAAAATCAATAAAATCGATTAAGTATATTAAGAGTTAAGGACCGATATCTGAGGCAACTTTTAAGTTCAAGCAAAGAAAAATTGACAAATTAAAACATACAGTTGCCATAATATACAGTTTTATGTACCTCATTACTATAGAAAAAAGTTATGGCCAAAAATATAGCTAATTTTATAACACATTAAGTGTGTTATATTTAAGACAAACTGTATATGTTTATGACTGTATTTGTACTGTATGTACACTGTATATATACGAAATATAGTGTATTTATCTCACACGCATATGTGGTGGAGGGTATTGAAGATGCACTTAAGCTGAATATAGTACAACATATGTAGCACTCGATAGCTTTTTATGCGGTAAAATCAATAAATCGTTAAGAAAATCCTACTGCCAAAAGTTTTGTTATCGATAACTGCTCTATAGAAAAGTTATTTTAATTTAAGCCAAAATTTTGAAATATTAAAAAATATATCCCTAATGTCTGTAATTCTGTAACCACATCAGTTTTTACAATATAATTTTGATGAATATAAATATATTGAAAAATTAAATCCCTAAAGAAGAAAAAATAATTTCGTTTTTTTTTGTTTTACGAACCGAAAAATAAACCAAATTAAATTTGTTTAAAAATTCATGTCATAAAGTCAGTCAGTGAGAATTGGAGATATAAATGAATATGGATTTTTATTTTATACAAAATATTTAATATTGCATCAGTAGTTAGAATCAAGTAAAAGTTATAGTCGATCAAGCTCGACTATTTAGCACACTGTTAGTTATTAATGGTAGTTACCAAAAATTAATAAACGACTCTCGTATATATGTATTTTCTAATGGTACTTATATGAAAGGAGGATTTGGATTTTTTAATAATACTGGAGGAAATTATGCACCGATCCTCTTAATTAGATCAATTCTTATCACAATACCAACCTATATGTGGGACTAAAGCCCTTCAAAGTGGAATTTTAAGGTTGCTTGGGACTTAAATAAACGATGTGTATCGTATAAGTTGGCACAATATTTAAGAATATTATTTGACTCGTATGTCTCCAATTTCGTTAAAATCGCTTTATATTTAGGACTTTTAATGACTTAAAACCCCAGCTGAGATAATCATTACCAATTTTAATAGGCCTTCGGGCAAAATAATAACAAGTGCCAAGTTTCATCAACATATCACTAAAATTGCGAACTGGCAGTGAAAAGCCAGCTAGACGGTCATCATTAAATCGACTCAGAAAATGATTCTGAATCAATGATAGCAAAACTTTTTCTGCCCGTTACAAACTTTAGCACAAATGCATAATACCCCAACTACCTACGGTAGTGTAAGGTATACACTTAATACTTTAAATGTTAAAATTATCGGAAAATTCATATAAAGTGTAAAAACATATGTCTTGCTTTCTTATTGAATTTCGGTCTATATTTTTCTTCAGTCCTTAATGAAAAAGAAATAAATTATTAAACTTTTTATTATTGCTCTGTACGTTAAAAAATTTAACGAATATCGCGTCATATTTTGCTATAGACCTCTTCCTAAAAAAGGGGTTCACATGTTATTTTAATTGTTTTTAATATGTGAATCAAGTGACAATTATCGGGCCATATTTAACTATTATTACTTTATAATCCCATTCCCCGGGATAGTGATTAAGGCCTGAAAGGCCTTATATATATATATTATATATATATATATATATATATATATATATATATATATATATATATATATATATATATATATATATATATATATATATATATATATATATATATATATATATATATTCGATCCTTTCAGGCCTTAATCACTATCCCGGGGAATGGGATTATAAAGTAATAATAGTTAAATATGGCCCGATAATTGTCACTTGATTCACATATTAAAAACAATTAAAATAACATGTAAACCCCTTTTTCTAGGAAGGAGGTCTATAGCAAAATATGACGCGATATTCGTTAAATATATATAATATATATATATATATATATATATATATATATATATATATATATATATATATATATATATATATATATATATATATATATATATATATATATATATATATATATATATATATATATAAGTATGTATAAAACATAACGTATTTACTTCATATGCTTTTATGGTGAAGGGTATTAAAGATTCGGCATGGCAGAATAAATCATTCTAATTTGGTATGTCAAAGAAAATTAGTCGTTAATTTTTTAACATAATAGAAGCATAAATAATAGATGAGTAGTTTTATAGGACAAAATAGGAAAAATGTCCATAATTTTTTAAGTCCTGCTAACAATAACTAAATATTTAATTGAAATCGGTATCATTTTTTACTATCGATAAAAGTCACAATATCAGATATTGTTAACAAAAATGTCATAATATGGAGAAGTTTTCGTAATAAATTTCGGAGAAAAGACCCTTTGTGTCTTATGATAATGGGTATACACCTATGCCACTATATTTGGTCAGATAACAACTTTAAGTATATAATAGGAGTTATATGAATTCCTTGTTTTGTATATTTTTCCTTAATTCACTAAAATTAACGTCATGTAATTTTGAAACTTATGCCAATTTGAACATATTGGCAGATATATATTAAAGATAATTTTCGATTTAGCTTCATGAAAACTTTAACCAAATTTATTTTTTTCTTAATTATTCCAATAAAAAGCTGAATGCGAGTTTTCAAAACTTTGGGATAAATTCCCTATCTTTGCTGATTTTTGAATGGGAAGGAAACATTTTCTTGCGGGAAGACTCAGTACCGTCCATCTGCCTCAAATGGAAAAATGCTCTTAATGGCTTCATTTGCCACATTTGGTTTGGTTCTTGGAGTATTCCGTTCGCAGTTCCTGGTAAAGTTCCTGCAGACCTATAGGGAATTTAGAGTTTATCAATAGCTTCAGGGAAGTTCTCCTAAAACAAAACACATTTGCTTGTTTTAGTTCTTCTAAAACAAGCAAATGTTATATAGTAGATGATTTTTTATAGAAAATTTATAAAGTGGATAACACTTTTATAGAAAAGTTATAGAGTCAATAACATTTTCTAGAAAAAAGTCATATTATCGATAACATTTCCTATAGAAAAGTCATATGGTCAATAATATTTTCATTAGAAAAGTCATAGGCTCGATAACATTTTCTATAGAAATGTTATAAGAGTCGAAATAATTTTCTATAGAAAAGTCATTGAATCGATAACATATTCTATAGAGATGTCATACAGTCAATAACAACGATAGCTTTTCTATAGAAAAGTCATCACAACGATAACTCTTCATCTTCATCACAATAATAGCTTTTCTATCGAAAAAGTTATCACAACGATAACTTTTCTACAGAAAAGTCAAGTAATCTATATTTTCTGCGGAAAAAAATTTTATCATTTAATTTTTAATTGACCTTTTTCTCATGAAATTTCTAGTGAATTATATTTAATTGTTTAATGTCACTTTCTCATTTTTTACTTGTTTATATATGAGATTTATTTATTTTTTTAATTTATCTTTACACCCACATTGACATTTAAATTGAATTCTTTTTAGTGAAAAACATGTAAAACTTAATTTACATCATCAATACCAGGAGACAATAATTTATTGTAATTGAAAAAAGGAAACATTTCAAAATAAAACATGAAGAACTGAAATGTGAATACACGTTGATGTTGTAAATTTACGTTAAAAGTTTTATCAAATATTCATTCGTATACGTATCTTGTAGTTTTTTTTTTGTTCTTGTTAACGTATTTTTTAATTAAGAACAATGTTTTCTGTTTTTATTTCATGCATCATACGATATGACACATGTTTTAAACGTTTTTGTCATTTTCCTTTTTTTTCGAACAATTGGAAGTGAAACATTCGAAAAGTTTTATATATTGATTATTGAACTGCAACGCACAGTGATTCGATTCAGGGCAAAAAATATTAAAGTATTTAGAATGGGCTGTTGCTTGATGACATCAATATTGATAATCTTGATCCAAAAAAATTGAATTCTGATAGGGTCCTCTAGAGAGCAAATAAGAGGAGAAATAAGCAAATATTAAATTTAAATAAGAACGCAAAATGTGTATTTTCATTTTAAAATTTTTGGATTTAGTTTTATTGTACAAACTCATAGATTAAATCAAAAGAGAACAGCTGTCAGTTTCTTTTGTTAAATTTGTAAAAAAAATTATGAGCGTAAAATATTACTACATTTTCTTTAGGTAAAATATATATTTAAATTTGTTATTTTTATACCCTTCACCACCATAAGTAGTGATATCTGCAATAATAAACAGAGCTCAATAAAATTTGGCTTGAATATTTGCTATTGTCCTGAAATTTTTTTTCTAAAATTAGCATAACCGGATCTGAAGCAAGTTCTAAGTTTATTCAAAAAAATCTTAAACTATATGTACTTTATTACTATTCCAAAAATTATCGAAATCGGTTGGGTAGAAAAAAAGTTATAGCCAAAGTATAACTCATTTTATGACTCATAAAGTTTTCCTTGTTATAATTTTATATAATGTATACGTTTATGAGTGTATGCTTGTGTGTGTATATATGACACATAATGTATTTATACCACTTGTTTTTGTGATGGAGGGTATTAAAGATTCGGCATAGTCGAATATAACATTCTTACTTGTTTTAATTTAATGTAATTAAACAATATTTATTTTAAATTTAAAAGAACAGCTGCCAGTTTTTAGTTAAATTTGTGAAAAACGATTTCAAAATGTTATGCACAAAGCGTAATATTTTATTTAGACCAAAAATCAAGAATATCTAGGCGTATGAGTTATAAATGTGTATATAAATATATTTTATTAAGTATACTCCCCACATTTGATATATAAACACAATAATTAAGAGAAAGTAACGTTTGAGCACTTTTTTGGAAAAAGGATATATGGGAGTTGTCTGAATCCTTTAACCAATTTTCTTCAAACCACTTTTTTTTATTATTCCAATATATTGTCAAGTTTTAAAAACCTTGATATAAATAACCTCTTTTTACCGATTCTTGTATGGGAACAAGGAACTGTACACCGGTATAAATTATATTATTGGAATATTAAAAATTTAAATCATGAAATCATGGGTTTGATCCTGAAAATGCACAATTTATGTTTGGCTATAAACTGAAGATGATCTAATTAGTAAAGTATTAAAAGGAAAAATAATGTTTATTATGGATATTTAAGTAAATCAATAAAGTTCTTTTTTATTGTTAAATAAAGTCCGTTGCGTACACAAGAAATTTATGTCCCTGGAAAAAAATTTAAAAAAATACACGTAGTTTATTTTTATTTTCAAAAAATATATCACAATAATATATTTTTTATTTTTCATAGTATTTTTTATTGTTTTGCTCTTAAATCCGTAGTATATTCGGACCATTAAATTCCACTCATTAAAACTGAAAATATCCATCCGTAAAATGTATTTAGTTCCCTGTCAATAACTAAGTCTCACCCAAATTCCAGTAAATGTATTCATACTAAATCATAAACTTTACATAAGTACGTATGAGTAATTTATATTTATTTATTTATATCACTCATACGCAACATGAGTTTATCAAACTGAAACGAATCTATTTATAGTTTAGATTTTATAATAAAAGTTGTTGGACGATAAGTTTTTTTCGATAGAAAATTTATTGTGACATTGAATTTTCTATATAAAATGTACTGGGGCAATGAATTTTCAATGGAGAAATTATTGGGACAATGAATTTTCTATAGAAACTTTATTGGAACATAAAATTTTCTATAGGAAATTTGTTGTGACATCGAATTTTCTATAGGAAATTTGTTGGGACATCGAATTTTCCATAGGAAATTTGTTGGAACATCGAATTTTCTATAGAAAATTTGTTGAAACATCGAATTTTCTATAGGAAATTTGTTGGAACATCGAATTTTCTATAGGAAATTTGTTGGAACATCGAATTTTCTATAGGAAATTTGTTGGAACATCGAATTTTCTATAGAAAATTTGTTGAAACATCGAATTTTCTATAGGAAATTTGTTGGAACATCAAATTTTCTATAGGAAATTTGTTGGAACATCAAATTTTCTATAGGAAATTTGTTGGGCCATCGAATTTTCTATAGGAAATTTGTTGGGCCATCGAATTTTCTATAGGAAATTTGTTGGGCCATCGAATTTTCTATAGGAAATTTGTTGGGACATTAAATTTTCTATAGGAAATTTGTTGGGACATTAAATTTTCTATAGGAAATTTGTTGGGACATTAAATTTTCTGTAGGAAATTTGTTGGGACATTAAATTTTCTATAAGAAATTGTTTGGGACATTGAATTTTCAACAGAAAATTTGTAGGGACATTAAATTTCGATAGGATATTTTTTCGGACATTGAATTGTTTATAGAAAAAATTTTGGGATATTGAATTTTCTATAGGAAATTTATTGAGACAATGAATTTTCTATAGGAAATTTATTGAGACAATGAATTTTCTATAGGAAATTTGCTGGGACACCGAATTTTCTATATGAAATTTGTTGGGACATTGAATATTTTGTAAGAAATTTGTTGGGACATTGAATATTTTATAGGAAATTTGTTGGAGCATCGAACTTTCGACGCAAAATTTGTCGGGACATTAAACTTCGATAGGGGATTTTTGGGGACATTGAACTATTTATAGAAAAAATTTTGGGACATTCAATTTTCGATAGAAAAACAGTTGGGACATCGAATTTTCGATAGAAAATTTGTTGGGACATTGAATTTTAGGTAGAAAATTTGTTGAATTTTTATCGAATTTTCGATAAAAATTTCTTGATACATTGAATTTTCCATAGAAAATTTGTTGGGACAATACATTTTTATATTAAAAAGTTATTGTGATGTTGAATTTGTATATAAAAAGTTATTGGGACCTTGATTTTTATATAAAAATGTTATTGGGTCATTGAATTTTATATAGAAAACTTATTCGATTTTCTATAAAATGTTATTGGACATTGAATTTTATATGGAAAAGTTATTCGATTTTCTTTAAAAAACTTATTGGAACAATGTAGTTTTTTTATTTTTGTTTAAAATAGAATTGAATTCTATTAACAATAGATACATTTCAAAATGTCACTGGTTCTATTTGTTAGCCATTTATATACACTTGTATATATTCCCCAATCTTGTCATGTCAAATAGTTTTGAGTGGAGATGCATAAATAACATTTTATATATAACAATTTTCTCAAAATATTTGATATTTATACTCTTGTGTGTATGAACATGTGCATGTATGTGTATGTATGTGATTGTGAATGACAGAAAGGGTAACTAAATGTGAGTAAATAAAATTCCTTGTAACTGTAACATTCACATAATTTATGGTTGTAAAATTGTCTAAGTTTCAAACTTTTGATTTTCAGGTCAGAAAAGTGTAATTGTATGAGTGTATTTGACATATAATTGATACAGTAAATACAAATTAGGGTGATGTTTTGAAGAGAGATAAAACAATTATCAAATTTTCTGCTAATGAGGGAATTTGAGAAGGAAATAGAGATTTTAGAAGTGTTATTATTAACAAGGAGTCTAATATTAAGTTGATATATATTTTGGTTTCTTGATTTTGTGGCACCTTATTGATTGTATTCTCCGGGTCTCTATACATTTATGCGGTTGGATTGTGTCATTGTAAAATGGTGATAATTTGAAATGCATTTCAAAAAGTTTAGAACTATTTTAAAAAATTTTAACACGTTATATATTTCAAAATGACTGACTGACTTACTAACTGACTTGGTGAATGGTTGAGTGAATGGCTGAGTGACTGGCATTTTACATGTCATGAGCACACATCAGTGTAGTTCATTTTTCAATTGTTATTTTTATTATTTTATTTTTGACATCAACTTTTTTAAAATTAAAATAGAAAGCAAAAAGTACTATAATGTTGTGGTTTAAAGTATTTTTTTAAATATATAAAGTGCTGAGCAAAGACTTTTAATTTACCAATTGCATACTTATATACACTGACGCATATTTCAATAGAAGCATATGACTTTCTTTAAAGAATTGGAAAAAATTAAAAGAGAAAATATTAAGTGGGCAAATAAATTTCTATTACATCAAATCGTTTTGAGTATTTGAAATTATAATTTCAGTCACTTGGCTTGAACAGGAGTCCATTTCCATTTACCATATTTTTGGTTACCTTTTTTGGTTTTCAATTCCATTTTAACAATGACCCAATATCTCTGCACTGGCCTTAGCTCCGTGTAGTTTAAAGAATTTGCATCTCTTGGTACAAATACCGCATCATCAAGGTATTATTTAACAAATCGACAGTTGCTAAGTCTGGCCAATAATAAGTGGACACGTTATGAAGTTTTGTGAATGAAAGCAGCCGTTCTTTTAACATTTCTTATTTAAAAATTCTATTCATAGAGTCGGAACTTCATATTACTTGGGAAAGGTAATTCATTTGGGTCCTTAAAATACCTTAAACAATCCATTGAGAATCTGCAACATAAAATTCTTGACACAGAAGTTGCGAAAAATCTGCCAGAATCTGTTTTCCATTATTTGTACTAAATAATCCGAGCACTGAGTTAATCAAGTTGCTTTCCTACCGGATTTGTCGAGAGCTTTTTTGAAATGTTTCTTATTTTTTGACTTTAGAAACATCAAGTGGACCATTCCTTCTAGGTGAAACAGGTTTTCTATCATGGGACAAATTCCTTCGGTACTATTTAATAATACTAGACATGGTTTGACGACAGACCTTCGAATGCATCGTCAACTTTTTGTATGCTAAATTTGAATTTTGCCGAAAGTATTAAATAATTTTTCAGGTAATTAATTTTAATCGGATTATCAATATTTGTTTGACATTAAACATATTAATATTTGGGATAAAAGTTTTTTCAACATAATCTTTATCCATTTCATCCATAAAAGTGAAGAGAGCATCCTCCCTCAATTCTTTATAAGTTATGTTTATTCATTTTTGTTTTGAACAAAACAAATTTTAGATTTGCCAACTGCAAAAAATACTGCGCAAACCATAATACAACCGGAGCTGAAATTACGTTTTATGTCCGAACATCATTTTATTTCACATTGTAGCATGAGTATGAGTCAGAACATTCTATATTATCCACCACCTCCGTCCATTTCATATTATTTCGTACGAATTTTAGTTGTTGTTGTTTCTATACCCTAATATATCTCGATAAAATTTGGTAATAATTTGTATTTTGGCCTAGCCTATTGAAGTTGGACATATTCGGTTCAATATTTCAGGAATTTAAATGAAATTTGGCACAAGTAAGTCTTATAATATTTTAAAACGATGTGCCAAAATGTGCCAAACAAACTTTCTTCCAAATACCACTTTCAAAGGAAAAAATCTTAAAAAAATTAAACAAGGGCCGGTTCATAATTTATTATAGTCCCCATATTAGCCCTCCCTCAGAAAAATTCATTTTAAAACGGTTAAATTTAACATAAATCTTAGTGTCACAAAAATGTACTTCACACTTAAGAATAAATCAAAAAATAAAATTAAACGAAGGTCCTTCGTAAATTTCTTGTAACTGCCGATGTGGTGTAGTTTATAAGATAGATGGGCTTGACCGACATTCTTTTTTGTTAGGGCATTGGCTTACACTTTAATTCCTCCCTTTTATGTCTTCATTTCTTTGTAAAATGTGAGTAACGAGTTTGGAAGTCACAAAAATATTTAATTTATTGTTTGATTCTTGTTTTATAAAATCATTTTTTTCTTTTTTGAAATTTTGTATTTCTCTTGGTAAGTTTCCGGTCGCCGTAATTCTTTCCTCATTGTAATGGTAATGCAATATTCCACGTGGAATATCACCAGGAAAATTTTTTGTTTACTTAAATATATATCGTTGAGTTGCCTCTGATTAAAAAACTTCAACTTTAATTTTGGATGAGAACAACAAAAATAAAACAAGAATAGAGAGAAAATTAAATGTGTTTATAGGATTATGTGTCAGTGTATATAAAAATTTTTAGAAATTATATTACTTTAAAAGTTTACTATTTATCTAAACTATTTTATATATTATAATAAAAGTTATGGCAAAATATTTTTCTTTTAACAAATATTCCTTTCTTTTCTTGGGCCTGTTTTCCTTATCAATCATTAAATTTAATTATTTTCATATTTAACAACAACAAAAATTTTATGAAATTGTTTTAATTGTCAAATTTATAACAAAATTGAATTAAACGTAAAATTTTTAT